>JARQZJ010000036.1:0-600000 GCA_030704895.1 Henosepilachna vigintioctopunctata | reverse complement strand
GAGTTTTTATTACCGAAAATTTTAGTGTTAATAATGGAAATAACATCATCTGAATTTAACTCTTAAATTAAATATTCTATTAACAAAATAATGCACTTCTCAGTATTCTCAATTTCATATACTTGATATCTGAGCAAAAGTTTAAATATTATATGAAACTCTATGAAATGAATGCCATGAATAATGATATATCCAGGAAAAGTTCGATAGTTTTATTATTTATTGGGTTCCAACAATTTTCAACTTCACGTTCAAAGAGATCCCTCCAGAAAATAACAATGGTTCATCGATGAATTACTTCCACAAGACCGAAAAAGTATATTGAATTTATGAAATACACAATTTTCCTGGAATTTTATTATTCTGAAAAGCATGATTTCTGAAGTAAAAATCTCATTCTTCTAGAGAAATATGTAACTCACTCTTACTATTTTCCAAATTTACCATACCGTCGTAATAAAATCCAAAGATATGCTCAGAGGACAAAGTTTTCCCGCACACACAATCACAGCGACATTAAATTGTACACTAGGGATCTTGACGAATTTGCGCGGTGGAAATACCTTGAAACAACTGGGGGGTCTTATAATAGAGCAATTTTTCAATCGACATTAATTAGCACAGTGAATAATTGAAAAAAATTGCATTGAAGAATGTTCGAAAAGTCTTTAATTGCGTTCGTTGAATTAGTTGAACTTTGCTGTTGAGAATTACAGTGATTTTCAATCTTAATGGGACAACTAGAATTGAATGGAGAATTGGATTGAATACTTGAGAACTTGATGACCGGAAATGTCAAAATATGCAATGAGAATACGTATTTATCATGTACGACTAACGATAATTCAAATGGAGTTGGTGGCACGTAAAATCATTCAATACAGTCATAGAAGCTGAAAACCTTATTGTTTCGAAGAATCTAATATGAAATATTCTAGATATACCTATATCATAAATTTGGCTATTAGTCCTTTGTTAATATGAAATAACAATGACAGTATCTTTGTTGTACTTTTGCAAACTTGTACTTTTGTACTGTTTTCACAGATGCATTATTCAAACACAAATTACTCAACCCAGGTAGCAAACTGACGACGTCATATATTGTAATATGATGTCACATATTGGGTTTAATGTGTCGAAATTGACGTCGACTGAGACGTCCTACTGACCTTGCGGCACGTCGAAATGTCACAGCCTCAAGACGTCATCTTGAATGGTTCAAAAGATATCATTGAATCAAGTATGAAAAGACGTCAATAAAGAGAGATAAATAGACGTGATTCATTGACGTTTTTTATATTTCCACTAATGATCCTAAAAGGTTGAGATTTCCAAGTAGGGATTCATTATCAAATAGTCAAACCTACTTTCCATGTCATGCGCAGAAGTTTTGCTAGTGAATTCAGATGAATACTATCTGGAATATTACAATATAATTGAAATATGTTGATCAATAATTTTGTGATACGATATTACCCAAAAAATAAAAAGAATTCTCACTGAGCTACATTGGAAAAATGATCATTCTTTCAATAAAACTCAAAAGAATGAAAGTGAATGACACAATCAAGATTTGAAACAGCAGGAGCTTATGTGCCAAACTAAAATAATCATCTTCCAAAATATTGGAAGTAAAAAACCTTCAACACTAGAAAGACCGAAATTTTGAACTACCTACCTATAAAGACCAAGTGGGGTCAAATGACTCGTTCATGGGTTGTAATGTTTTATTCGTGTATTATGGTTTTAAGTTTTATTGATTAACATGACTTAAACAACTTAAACATAACTGGCGAAACGTGGCCAGTTATGCCTCTGTCTACCCTTTCGGGGATACATCGACATATGTTATGTTATGTTATCTAATAGGAAATAAAAGAACTTAATAGTCATTAAACATCTATTACGTGATAAAAAAATGAAAATATTAGGCACATTTTTGACATTTGAGCTCCTTGTTTACATTACAAGAGCCAAACCTGGTTCGTCTTTACAAATTAATATGGCTTTTAATAACTTTAGTTTACTAATTTATTACATTAAATCATGCATAGATTACTTTGTTTTATTCATTATATTACTTTGCATTCAAGCATATTTATTCTCAGTAAGTTGGTCTACGAATTAGCTTCTCCTTCAAATTACAAATACAGTCCACTTACTACGTTTACAATACATTTTTTTTGGTCCTTCGAGCCGGATTCAAATACTGTTTTTCTTTTTCTCAATATTTACTATACTGAGAATACATATGTGTATATTCAAAATATATTCCCTCCATCATCGACCTTGAAGTTCTATACGAATCTGATTACTTACGATATATTGCTAAATACAAGTACATTGAATCGAAACATCTGGCGTATTATTACTACGAGAATTAGAAAAAGCTAGAAAAGTTGAATTCTTTGGTTTTTTGGTTTTCATTGAATTATTTACATTTATTTATAGATCAGCAATATTGTTTAATTTTTCGAAATGCCTGGTGACGATGAAAAAGTTTTGAGATTACGAGCTCTGCGCGAACTGGTTATAACAAGCGTCAATTTATTATATCAGCAAGCTGAAATAATTAAAGAAAATCCAGAATTATTTTCCAATTTTAAAATACGATGCCGTAATTTAGAAAAGTGGAAAAATTCCCTCGAGAAACACCATACTGCCATAATTTCAATACTGTCTGTACAGGGGGGAACCGAAATGACTTTGGCTGCGGAGTTAGATACTTATACTCTTTTCGAAGAAAAATGTCAATATATAGAGACAATATACTATGAATTATTTGAATTACCGGAAGAAAATCGACTTACTGTGTTGTCTACCAACCCTGATAAATCGAATGTTAATGTTAAATTACCAAAAATCAATTTACTTACTTTCGATGGAGATATTAAAAAATTTCCAAGTTTCATTTCAAATTTCAATTCATTGATACATGAAAATGGTAACTTATCAAATGTAGAAAAATTTAATTATCTTACTTCAGTATTAAGAAGTCTTCCATCAAATATTCTAAAAAATCTACCAATCATTGACGATAATTAACCTATTGCTTATAATTCATTAGTTTCTAGATACGAAAATAAACGATTGTTAGCTAATGCCTACTGGAATGAAATCAATCATTTTCGTCCAATAACTAATGATAGATCATTGAGAAATCTTTTGGATTGTTTTCATGAAAATTTGTCAGCTTTGAGAATGTTAACGTTACCTGTAGATAATTGGGATTTTATACTTATGCAAATGTTGATGGAGCGTTTAGACTATGATACATTGAAAGTTTTTGAGAGAGAATATGCTTCTTCAGAAATACCCACGTATAAAGAATTACGAGATATATTACTGAAACATTGTACAGTGGTGGAATCTGTTCTACTCAATTCAAAAACGAAGGATAAAACTATTTACAATTCTAAACCTAACATGTTCATACACAAAGCATCATTTTTAACGAATACTGCTAATAAAAGTAAAAATAAGATATACTGTTGCATATTTTGTAAGAGTGGTCATATTATTTTTAATTGTCCTGCTTTCATTTCGAAAGATCCTCATAAGCGTTATGAAATTATAAAAAGTCTTAATGCATGCATCAATTGTCTAGCTGATTCTCATTCAGTCATCAATTGTAAGTCAGATAAGAGATGTCGTACCTGTAAGAAATCACATCATACATCGTTACATTTCGTTTCGAATCAACAAATAATTGAGCCTCGTACGGAAGTCGTAGAGTCTTTACCTAGTAACTCGTCCAATGAAGTTAAATCTTTCAGTGGTTCAATTTCGAAAAATAATTCTCCGTTTGCACAGGTGTTACTTTCTACCCTTAAACTGAAAATTCAAGACAGTTTCGGGAAATTTCATATAGTCAGGGCTATACTGGATTCTGGATCTCAGGTATCTTTCATTTCTAAAACCTTAGCTAAAAGCCTTAATTTGAAACCGTTTAATGCGTCCATTATTGTACAAGGTTTAGACCATATGCGCACTTCTGCTAATACGGCGGTTCAATGTCAAGTGCATTCTATACATAATGCAGATACCGTCATTCCAATTGAAGCCATCATAATAGATAAAATTTGCGATTCGGTGCCCAGAATTATATTATCTGAGGATAATAAGAAACTTTTCGATCAATTGTTATTGTCAGATCCGGAGTATTTCAAATCCGGGTCTGTAGATTTGTTATTAGGGGCAGATGTTTTTCCATAGGTATATATTACAAAATGGTAAAATTGGTTCTTCACCCGGTGAACCTGTTGCCATAAATACTATACTAGGTTGGATACTAATGGGAAAAACAAATATTCCCAGACCTCATTCTATAAAGACTTTTTTAATGATTTCTGCAGAAAAGGAAATCTCTGATATCAATGACTACTTACGGAAATTTTGGGAGATTGAGGAAGTGCCCTCAGTCATATGTCAATCTCCGGAAAATAAATTCTGTGAAACTTATTACAAAGAATCTACATTCAGAAACTCGTCGGGTCGCTATTCAGTTTCCTTGCCTTTTAAAGTTAATTGTCCAGATTTTGGGGACAGTAGGTATTTAGCGTTGAAACGTTTTCATAGTTTAGAATCAAAACTTAGAAAAAACCCTGATCTGTACTCAAAATACGCTTCTGCGATTAGAGACTATTTAAACAAAGATCATTTGGAAATCATTTATGATTCGAAATTACACAGTACTAATAATACATTCTATTTACCACATTCTTACGTATTACGAAAAGAATCGCCTTCTACTCCTGTTCGGATAGTGTTTGATGGAAGTAGTTGTTATCCCAATAAAATATCACTTAACGATGCCTTATTTACTGGACCAAAATTGCAATCAAACCTCATTTCGATACTACTTCATTTTCGAATTTATAGATTTGTGTTTTGTGCAGATATACGACAAATGTATAGAATGATTGAAATTAATTCTGACCATAGGGATTATCTTCGAATTTTATGGCGATTTTCGCCCCATGATAAACTACAAGAGTACAGACTCAAAACTCTTCCTTTTGGTTTGAATTGTAGTCCTTATTTGGCTATACGTACTTTACAGCAATTATCTAACGATCATCCTGAAATGAGTATGGCACGAGAATTAATATTCAATAATACATACGTGGATGACATTTCCGGTGGTGATGATTCCATGGAAGGTGCTCTTTCAAAAATCGATGAAATTATTACTTTATGTCGCAAAGGAGGTTTTGAATTGCGAAAATGGTTGAGTAATGATGAGAGACTTCTGGAGAATCTACCAGCTACTCATGCTGTGGATAATGTTCCGGTTTTGAACTTGAATTTGGACAGTACGTTTGAAAAAATTCTGGGTTTAAATTGGAATTCTTCGTTTGATTGTTTCTCTTTTTCTAATTTAGATATCACACCCACATGCACTAAGAGAAGTATATTATCTTGTGTCGCTCGTATTTTTGATCCTCTTGGATATTTGACACCCTGTATAATAAGTTTGAAAATACTCATTCAAACGCTTTGGTGTCAAGGAAAATCATGAGATAGTAATCCGGGTGATGATATTTGTAATAAATTTTCGAAATTTCGAAAAGAAATTCATTATTTTTCTAAGTTGAGAATCCCCCGTTATTTTGACTCCATATTAAATCATAGGTGCGATTTGATTGGCTTCTGTGATTCCTCCGAATTGGCTTATTGTGCCGTGGTACATGTACGTATCTATTATGAAAATGCTTCCAAAACTTTTTTCGTATGTGCAAAATCAAAAGTTGCGCCTATTAAAAAACTTTCTATACCGCGTTTAGAATTATGTGCTGCTGTTCTTCTTTCGAAATTGACTTATTTTGTTACGAAGTCATATGAAAATATGATAAAATTTTCTAATACGTTTGCTTTCTCTGATTCTACGGTCGCTCTAACTTGGATTAAATCTTCGCCTCATAAATGGAAGAATTTTGTATCTAATCGTACTTCTTACATTCAGGATATTATCCCTCCCGAACGATGGTTTTATGTTTCATCTGAACATAATCCTGCTGATGTTGGTACTTGAGGAATTTCTCCAGCAGCTCTCGTGAGTTGTAGACTCTGGTTGGATGGTTCCTCATTTCAATTTATTGATTCAGAGAACAATTACGAATATAATTCCATAGAAGATGAAGTTATAAACGAAAGTGCAAAAAGATGTTTAGTTACGTACGTACCTGAAGAAGATTTCGTGAATGTCTTACTTTACAAATTCTCTTCACTACCTAAAATACTAAAAATTATTTGTTATATTCTACGATTCATTACTAATTTGAAATTAGAGTCACAAAATGAAAGAGTCTATACTATTAACGCTATTACTTCTTCGGAACTTCATAATGCGTTAAAAATAATCTCTAAAACAGTCCAGCAATCCGTCTTCCATCGGGAAATAGAACTCTTGCCGTCTAAGGGTATGATTCCTAAAGCTTTTAGAAAACTCAGTCCATTCATTGATGAAACAGGTTTAATACGAGTCGGGGAAAGACTTTCGCATTCAAATTTACCTTACGATGGGAAACATCCTATTTTATTACCAAGAAAACATGTTTTTACTGAATTACTCATTTTGTATATTCATAATAATTTTCTTCATGCAGGAATTAATAGCACCCTATTTCATTTAATGCAAATGTTTTGGATATATTCTGCTAAAAGAACAATACGTTCTGTAATTTCAAAATACCATCAGTGTTTCAAAACAAGTCCAAAATCGTTCCAACCTATCATGGGTGATCTTCCGAAATTTCGAGTATCCGGTCTTAAACCTTTTGTAAATACGGGGGTTGATTTAGCAGGGCCAATTAGTATAACGATGAATAGAACTCGTGGAGCAAAAATACTGAAAGCCTATTTAGCTTTGTTTGTCTGTTGTGTTACTAAAGCTGTGCATCTCGAATTGCTTTCTGATCTTTCGGCAGAATGTTTTTTGATGGGATTTCGTCGATTTTTATCTCGAAGAGGAAGATGTACCAACGTATATTCTGACTGCGGTACCAATTTTATTGCTGCATCCAAATACGTAAAGCAGATGCAACATGCTTCTAATGAATAAAATATTTGTTGGCATTTTAATCCTCCTTCCTCTCCCCATATGGGCGGAATATGGGAGGCTAATATTAAGAGTGCCAAGTCTCATATTATAAGAGTTATTGGATGTCAAATTCTTACCTACGAAGAGTTGAATACGTTGGTCGCGAGAGTGGAAGCTGTTCTAAATTCACGCCCACTATGTCCCATTAGCACTGATCCAAATGATCTGAGTGCGTTAACACCGGGACATTTTCTAACGTTGGAACCATTAGTTACATTGCCAAATCCCGACTATACTAATATCAACCTAAATCGCTTGAGTAGATGGCAATTAATTGTGAAATTGCACCGGGATTTTTGGAATAGGTGGAGTAGAGAATACCTACATACACTACAACAACGGTCAAAATGGAATACCCAAAGTAACATTGCAAAAATCGGTGACATGGTTTTGATAAAAAAGGAGAATTCTCCACCTCTTACATGGACATTAGGGCGGATTCTGCAATTATTTCAAGAAAAGGACGGTGTCGCACGAGTTGCATCAGTCGAAACATCCAATAGTCTTTTTCAAAGACCTCTAGTCAAACTTTGCCCTCTTCCTCTCTGTTAATTTCTCTTTATAATTCGTTTAATTTTATTTATTTTTTTTGAAAATAATTCTACACTTAGGATGTCATACATGACATACATACATACTTACATTATTAATTGCTTTACGTATCTACAATTTCATATTGGAAATATTTACAATACAATTATTTTGCTTAGTTTTTTTGTTACTTGAAATACTTCAATTTTCAAGATTTACTTGGAATAATTTTTCAACTCATAATAATTTTAATTTTTACTATATTTTTACTATATTTTCTATTTTTACTTATATTTTTTTGTTTACTTCATTTTCTTAAATTCAAGTCAATAATTTTCGGTTCCACTCTGTTTCTCCACTACTCATTTGCTTTCAGAGAATGCTCAGCATTCTCAGCGTCGGGGGTATGGTTCGTCTTTACTAAATTTTGACCAGATGTGATGAAACCGAAAATAAGAGAGACATTCTGGTACACGACGTCGTGAGTGACGGATATTTGATTGTGAATACTATTAATTTAATACGTACATTTTTTTACTACAAAATACATAGTGCCTTACAGACTTATTACGGCAAGTGACTCCGAAGGACAATTCCACATCGTCCTAGTTGCCTTGCAAGTCTCTATCCCTTTCCTGGACTACGTTCTTGTTCAAGATTGATTACTTTACTGGGTTTTATTCATTATATTACTTTGCATAAGCATATTTATCTCAGGTTGGTTTACGTGATAAAATACAGCTAATCATCTTTTACAAAACCATTTCCACTACTGATTTTTGCTATTATCGGATAGTTTTTTTTTCTACTGATTTTTTTCTCGGATAGTTTTTTGTACAAAAATCCAAGAATTAATTGCTGCCAAATCAAAAATATTATAAAACACCTTTGACACTATATTTCTTGGCCATTTGATCAATAACGTCTACTCCAGATTTCGTAGCATTGTAAAACTTCACCGTGTTCGGCTTCTTTTCTGCTTCTTCTGGATCAACAAATACATTAGAATGAAGTGAGCTTAGCATCATAACTGATTTTGAAGGTTTTCCTTGATAAACTGTAAGTTTGCAGGTTTCAGAGTTTGTGAATATGTGTTTCATATAAAATAAGGGATGCATTTTTTATAGTAGCTGGAATATTTCTTCGTGTTTTGTTTACCGTACCAACTATTGATGTACGTTTTTCAATTAGCTTTTTAGCTAAAAGTCACACTGGTGAAAAAATTATCAGTTGTTACATTTCGACCAGTATTCAAGTATGGATCCATTAGTCGCAATACAACGCACTCGCCTAAACTTTGATTTTGTGGACAGCTTTCATCTCTTCCTAAATATGGGAAACCATAACACAAGTACTTTCAATCAACATCAACGCAAAGCCAAAACTTGATTCCAAACTTGTCTGGTTTGTTACCCATAAACTGCAGAAATCTACACCGAGCTTTTGTGGAAAAAAGCTGTTCATCAGCAGTAAGGTTTTCACCAGGCTTGTAACATGAAATACTGTTATGTATTTCTTATTTATGTATACTGTTATGTATAAACTTATTTCATATTTCCGAAATCATTGCAAATTTATCTGTTTGCAAACGTTCAGCCCTTTCTCTTCGCACATCAAAACGCAGAAAACGCATTATTTCTTTGAAAAGATTCCGAGCCATGTTTTGTGAACAGAACTGAATACCCCAATTTTTGTCCCAAAGATCTTTCACAGCAATATTTTCAGCCCCACAGGCTCCACGAGCGTAGATAATTGCAATAAAAGTATCTAATTCATTCAACGGGAGCGACTAAGCATTATCTTCAAGTTGGCGGCGAGCTTCGGTTTCAGTACATTTCTGAATATGCCGCAGCATGGAGTCATCAATGATAAGTTTCCATGCAGATAAAATACTTCCTTTGTAACACCTTTTTGCAAAAGAAGTTGGTTCAGCTTCCTCTGTTAGAATATTCTGTGGTGGACGACGACCAGGTTGATTCAAAACTGATAAGTTTCCAGGAGTCCAACTTACACCACTAGAAGATACCTCGACATCAGTGTTGTGGTGAATAATTTCAGTTTGTACTCTGAAACCTCGGCCACGATGCCCGCGACCCCGACCTCGACTTCTTCCTCCTCTTAGGTTTGCGCTACGTAAAGTCGAGATAGGTACTGAATCTGAAACAGTGGAGTAAACGCTAATATAATAAAAGGTTTCCTTTTCTCTCAATATCAAAATTCTATTTTATTTACATCAATATATAAAATAATATACACCTACCATCAGAATCGCTATGAGTGTGATCATCATCACTAGAAGAATCACTATTTTGTGTAATATTGTAATCACTTTTTTCACTTTCTGAGTCTAAATGCAAAATGTGCCTCTCTTCTTCAGTCGGTTCACAATCTTATCGGTCGTCCGGTAAATTTTGCAACACTACTGAATGGAACGATAATGAGCCATTATATTATTATGGCGATCCGCATAATTATATATATATATATATATATATATATATATATATATATATATATATATATATATATATATATATATAATTATAGAACAAGAAAGAAACGAAATATTTTTTTATAACTATCTATCCACAACACGAGTATATTCAACGAAATTTACAATGACGCATGCACGCAGTGGTGTCAAAAGACCACTGCGTTCTTTCTAGGTAGGTGATAATTTGTAATAATGATTGGATAATAGTAGATTATGGTAAGATTACAATTTGAAGTTGAGCTGACAGCAGATGAAGATTCGAAGAATAACATCATAATTATGAAATCAATAACAAGAGAGAATGGAATAACATATCTCATACCGCCATGTTCCCAAGCAGCGAAACACCACCTTCAATTGATAAAATTACCAGACTTTTTGAAAATCAAAAAAACATTACAGAGGAGAAGTCATAATAGACACGTGTGGATGTCCGTGCCAAGTGATTTTTTAGCACTGTACGAAGATGATATTGGAAATATGGCGTTTAATGATTGTTTATTACAAGAATAATGATTGAAGAACGAAGATTGGCTTGTGACTGAAGTCACAGGCCACTCTTTTACTGAGATCATAATTTTCCAAAGAATTCTGACTAATATAATAAGAAAACATAACCTGTCAAATTTTGTGATGAACTACATTGATGCTATTATGATGTTTTCGAAAACTTTCAATGAACATAATGACCATTTATCGAAAATGCTGGATTCAATTGCTGAAGAAGGATTCCGTCTGAAATTGAAAAATATAAATTTGCAGCACAGTCTGTAGGATTCTTGGGACATGTTGTAAAAAGTAATACCTTCACACCCTTGAAAGATAACTTCAGATCGATAGTAGAATTCGCAGCACCACAAAAGAAGTAACAAATAAGACAATTTCTAGGTAAAGTAAATTTTAATAATAAATATATTCCTAATGGTAAAGTAACTCCTGATCCAATACACAATTTACTTAGAAAAAACATCAATTTCGATTGGTCAGCTGATTATGAAAAAGCTTTTCATACAATAAAATATAATTTATGCTCTGTCCCATTTATGGCTATTTTCGACCGAGAGGCACCAACTTTTATATACACTGATGCAAGTGTGAAAGGAATTGGTACAATACTAAAACAAACACAGAAATGTGGCGAAATCCAACCGGTGGCGTACTTTTCAAAGAAGTTGAATGATTCATAAAAAAAGAAAGAAAGTTATAGTTTTAGAATTCTTGAATGAACTGGGGACATGATTCATTACCTATCACAATACAACTTTGTAATAAAATACAACCCAGGTAGAAACAATACAGAAGCGGACTGCTTAAGCAGAAATACTGTGTATGAAAGCTATGCAAACGAAGAAGATAATTTTAAAACAGTGAATATTGTAAGGATTGAGAAAATATTGGAGGACCAGAACAAAAATCCAAACATAAAGAACAAATATAGTTTCATTAGAGGAAAGGGTATACAATACGAATGGAACAACGAGAAGGGAAAATCATTTTGTCCGAAGGGCACAGTAAGATATTAATCAAAAAGCTGCATGAGCATTTCTGTCATGTAGGAGTAAATCAGATCAAGCCAAAAATAAGACCTTTCTACACAGCACCAAACCTACTGAATAAAACGAAATTGATTTGCGTCATTGTGAAGTTTGTATAAAAACTAAATCACGGTTGAATAGAAATTATGGACTCATGTCACAATTAGGACCGGCAGAAAAACCTTTCCAAATTATGTCCATAGATAGTGTATAAGGATTTGTTGGCAACAGGTTTTCAAAAAAGTATCTACACTAGTTAATGGACCATTTCACACGTTATGCTCACATTTCATGCTCGAAGACACAGCTGACTAAGGACTTTATAAAACTGGTAGATCAAGTGATCAAGGACAATGAAATTCACATATTGCTCTCCGATCAATATCCAGCACTGAATTGAAAAGAGTTTGAAGTAATTTAAAGGGACCACTCTGTTAATTAAATTTGAAAGCCTTTGGTGCTCCTTTTTCTCAAATGTTCATATTTAGAGGTTGAACCAGCCGCTGGTAAATAGGATTAGATGTGCCTTGAATATCAAGGAAAAAAGGACAGCTTGCACAACCGTGGAAATAGATTGTGTGAAAACCTGCAACTCAACAAACCACAGAGTGACAGGTTATTCTCCTCTATATTTGTTCTCCTAAGTAGAGAACCAAGCGATGTACCACCAGAGAACCTAAAAAAAAATGGAAAACGGAAAACTGGAAAAAGACCGACATACAGCTTTTCTCAAATCAAAAAAATCACATGAATTGAACAAGGCCATTTTTGACTAAAATAAAATAGATAACAAGGTTCAAAAAGGTGATATGACTTAGATAATGGACTGTAATAAGTTAATCAGATCTAAATTGGATGAAATTAGAATTGGTTCTTGAGATCGAAGAAATGATATCAGATTCACTATGCAGAATCAACACTGGAAAGAATAAAAAAACCTTGGGATTGTATCATGTGACAAAGCTCATTCACCAGTTTGATTACACAAATTAACCCCACCTAATTTGCACTTTTGAGGAAAGGGAGACATAATCTTTGTACACTATGTTGTGTACGCATTCCTAGATACGAGTATGTGTACGCCGCCTGAGAAGTATGACGCGGACACGAAGAATGACAATGACAGCACATTCGAGATAGAGAATTTAAACCTGCTCGTGAAGTGATTTATTTCTCATTGTCTAAAAGTAATAAGCAGAAGAAATAAATTTCATTGAATATAAACTTAAATTCAAACACTTGAACTTATGATTCACACTTTATTGACTACATAGCATGACGCGTTTCGTCGTTACAAACAACTTCTTCAGATGCTTACAGAATAATAACAACATTTTGAAAAACACGGGTATAAATATCAGGGAATTTTGGGATTCTATGGTTTTGGTTTTACCTAAGATATTTCATTCTGAAAAATAATTTCTATTACCTGAGAAGGTTTAACAAATGTGAATTGTTTAATTCTATCTGTTCACTGAGCAAATTTCCAGAATTTTTAAGCCGATTTATTTCCACTATTTCCCAATAATCTAATTGACTACTTCTCTCTATATTGTGTAAAATTTTGAAATTCGTATCGAAAGTATGGTTTTCTGTTAATAAATGGTTAGCATAATGCGAATTACTTTTATTATGGGCGTAGCTATATTTATGTTCCTGTATTCTAGTACCGGAATTTCTACTAGGTTTACCTATATATATATATATATATATATATATATATATATATATATATATATATATATATATATATATATATATATATATATATATATATATATATATATATATATATTTCGGCAAAATGAATAATTGAGTTATTCTTCAAATAATGGACTGTAAAATGGGAAATACAACAACTCACCTTAAAATGAAGATTTTCGGCTCTTGTTGCTCCTATGATGAACTTCCTTTGAAAACAACAGGAACATCGAAAGGAAAATTGAGGAAAAAACTAGGATAGAAGTTGTTTATAGCAACATTCGAACATCTATACTGAATCTATAAGTCTCTATTGTGGTATCAACTAGTCTATATTGAATATTTACTAAAGCGGTATATATTTGAACTAACTAAAGCGGTATCACTAACTAAATTGTATATTTCAAGTCAAAACGACACTATCTACCGAAATGAAAACACGATGAATTCAATCCTTAACGATGTATTGGTTTTCCGAAAACTAACTCTTTTCTCTTGCATGTATGTATAAGACATCTGTTCAACTTAAAGAAAAAAGAAAAGTGTGATAGGCGATCGATTTACTTTTTTAGTTCAGAAAAAAACACTTTTTTTTAGATGGCAACCCCTTTTTTCACCTTCTCCTCATCTTCATGACCGTTTGCACGGTCATGTCATTGAGAAAGCACCCATCAATTGAGGTGAAACTTTTCTAGCTCTCTAGCAGGACAACCGATTGTAGTCACAAGGGCGTGCGTCGGTTGATCAGCCGCAGGAGGAGAGAAGAGACAGTAATTGGTCTCCAATTATCCACGCTGGCAAGACCGTCTAGCTATTTATGGTGAGGGTGGTTCTGCACTTCTTAAATGGTATTGGCACATGTTGTATATACATCATTACTTTATACAGGAGCTGAAGTTTTTTCCTGGGAATTATCAAGACCTCTTTTTCCCTATGCCATCATGACTGAAAATGTTATCTTCAGTTATGGGGCCATATATCTCCGGCTAATTGCGTCGAGATTCAGACAGTGTCTGGTCGTCTGCCTGTGATCCTACACTTATCTTAACACGATAATAAGCCGCGATTTCAGCACTTACCGGCCTCTCCCCGACGGTACTCGACATAGGGCCATCCAGTATCTCGCTAACTGAGGCTCTTATCTTCTTATAAAGGTCCTGCGCCCTATGGTAGTCGACAACTCTCTGCCTTCTCGCAGAGGGTTGTCGACTACCATAGGGTCGACAACCCTCTGCCTCAGAAATTAAGGCTTTCCTCAGGCATTCTAGGTCTTCTTTTGGGTTTTCTCCCATGTTTGGTTATAAGTTTCTCATCCCAAGAGTCAAGAGCAGCTTTATGTCTTAGCATCGCCATACAGATCTGCCGTCCCATCTCGACATCATCAGGATCTTCCAAACTTGCACGCAGCTGAATAATATGCAAGAAAACTGTCCGAGCAAGCAGGCGGCATGAAGACGGAACTTCTGTGTTGCCAAGACTGTGAATGGAACCTGTAGATCTACGAGGGCTCAGCTGGTACTCAAAGAAGGAAGTGGATGGAACTTGACCGCAAGTAATGTGAAGGACCTCTACTGGGAGACTCTTGCAGTCTCGAGCGGCTTATGGTTGAGTTGCAGTTCTCTCCTCGATTTCGCTGATGCGCCGTATCGTTTTTTTTTTGACAGCACCTTTGGATGATCTAGTAATCTGGGCGAAGTGATCTAGTAAATGTCTTCATCGGTTCAGGCTATGTAGGCTCGATTGCATTATATGGGATGAGCCCGCCTAAAGTGAGTCCTTTTGCCGTTGTAGGTTGTGAACTCTCGGGCGCACTATTTGCATGTTGTGTCATCGGAGTTTGCTCGTGCACAACAGAATCTTCGTTTGTGGTCTTGCAGGTTCTTCTTAGTATTGAAAGACTTACCACGCTCGCTGGAGAACTCCATAGAGAAAGAGTTTTCGGCTGGGTTCAATAATTACATTATCGAATTGTAAAATTCAGTATTCCTTAAGTCCTCAAAAGTATCGCTGAAAAACTCTCTAATTGACAATTTGTTGTGGTTAATAACGGAGAATGCAGCGCCACCAGTGCCTGGGATGGTGAATCTGACTACCTCAGCAAGAAAAGATGAGATAATTTTCTATATGAGAGCAGGTGGATAATTAGGGCGAATAGGTCACCGCTTTCGGACACTCGGTAATCCGACCAGCCCACTCAACGGTTTACAGATGACGGGAGGCCTCGATATCAGTTCGGCCCTCTACCCCGGCCCGAAGCAAACTTGCCAGCCGCTTCGGCGATTTTATGTTCGGACCTACATTCATTACAAAAAATCTTATAAATACCGCTTCAACATTTGCTAAAAGTGACGATTCTGACCGTCGTAACCGTTATTTTTTTTTTCGCTAAAAGTTTCAAAGTTTTCACTTCTTTGTTGAAATTTTCTTCGGAAAGCGGGATAGACGTGAGTCTATGTATAAAAGAATAAAAAGAGCTGAGTTTAATGTTAAGCGGTTGACTGCCATCTTTAGGAATTAGGGTATCTGTGCATGTAGGTTTTCTGTATATATCAAATGTTAGAGAATCATCTTTCCTAGTAATGGTCAAATCTAAAAAGTTTAATGTTTTTTGGTCATTTTCTATTTCTTTTGTGAATTTAATGGATGTATAAAATGAGTTGATATCAGTATATCAACTCATATATAATATAATATATAATATAGTATATAATATAATATAGTATATAATCAGTATAAAAAACTCCATCGAACTTATCAATCAATTGATACCCAATATGCAGAAATAAAAATATTATTAATAGCAATTTAGATCTCAACAATGATCTTTCACAAGTAATTAAAAAAGAAACAAAATTGTCCTTGTGTTTGAAGCAAAGTTATTTCAAATTTAATAACACGGCTTATCAACAGTTAGACGGGCTACCTATGGGTTCACCTTTATCACCCCTACTAAGAAATTTTTATGAATAGTTTAGAGAAAAAAATTTTCTCTAACATCACGCTAACAAAAAACGTTTTTCTTTGGAGACGGTATGTGGATGATGTTTTCTGTATCTGGAGTGGGTCCGAAAAATAAACTTTTTAGATTTGACCATTACTAGGAAAGATGATTCTCTAACATTTGATATATACAGAAAACCTACATGCACAGATACCCTAATTCCTAAAGATAGCAGTCAACCGCTTAACATTAAACTCAGCTCTTTTTATTCTTTTATACATAGACTCACGTCTATCCCGCTTTCCGAAGAAAATTTTGAAACTTTTAGCGAAAAAAAAAATAACGGTTACGACGAAAATATAATAGATAATCTCATAAGAAAAAACAACAAAAAATTCTTTTAGATTCAATTTATCCATCTCAAATTATTAAAAACGAACAAAAATATCATTTTATTAATTTCATACCTCATCTGAGTGAAAAAATTTGCGAAAGATTAAAGAAGAGAGAATTAAAACCATTTGTACAAACAAAAGGAATATTAAGTCACTTTTAGTAAACAATAAAGAAAAGAAAAATGTTGAAGACAAAAGCGGTATTTATAAGATTTTTGTAATGAATGTCCAGCATTTTATATCGGCCAAACAGGTAGAAAAATAAAAACTCGGGTTGATGTCAGGGTAAAACTACATTCTGGAAGCATTGAAACTTCTTGGTATTGCTGATCTGGTCAATATGAAAGAATATGGGGCCAGATTTATTTTAATATTCAATTATGTTTCAACAAAAATATTAAAATACTATAGACTCAGTATGCACAGACTGTATTAAAATGTTGTGTATTCGGTGAATTAGAGCACAGTGGTTGAAAATCACTTGTTCACTTACTTAATCGGATAAAACTGAAGAAGTCGGAAATATGAATTATAGAAGTCCTGAAAAAATTAGATTAATACTTCTCTTCATTCAGTTTTTCCATTGTTTATAGGATCACTTACATAACGACAGAGTCGCATATTTGCACCGCAATGTTTTTACGTTGACTCAGAAAAAACCCGGAAAATAATAGTCAAAAAGTGTGCACTCCAGACTTCTCTAGTGCAAAATGGTGAATGCGCCACGTGTGTTTGTCCGGTATGCGGGCCCGACCTTCGATCCGAGATTGAAATTCTGCGAGACCCGGCGTATCATTAAACCTCGCCTTTATGTAACGGGAGTGTTATATATAAGGAGCAATAGCTCAAAGCACAAATGTAGAGAGGAAGCAGAAGCTCATTTGAGTTTTTGAGCTTGAGGGTAGCTTCAAGCTCAGTGGCGTAATTCGACAAAAGTTCGGTGAAGCTTTGGACTTCGGCAAGCTTTCAATCACCACTCTGGAACCGGAACGAAAGCTCGAGGGAGCTTTGGCCACTAGCTCTGCTTATGATCTAGAGCAGGGGTTCCCAAACTTATTAGTCTACTGCCAACTTTGCGAATAAATTATTTTTTAGCGTCCCCATTTAATCACCTAATTTAAAACCACTGTAACTTCAAATTAAATTAATTAATTATCGTGAGCTATATTAACGAAGATGAAATATTCACTCTAAACGAGTCTGTTACTCTAACACGCAAGAATTAATTTGAGACCTGAGCGCAGTAGGTAGTACACAACGGCGCTCAGGTCTCAAGTTAACTCTTATGGGCTACACTTACCAATGAGAATGATTATTGAAACGCAACTTCATAGTATTCAGACACAGAATCTTTTATTTCAAATAAAACAAATATGATTGATTCTCATATAAAAACTAATGTGAAGGATGAATCTGATGCTTTTCAATAAGTTTATTGATATCAAGTTCCAATTTACTAAAGAACAGCCGCAAGTCGCCACATGACAAACATGCCTAAACGCGTTTATTTCATTCGACGCTCAATTGTATTCAACAAGAACAAGTATTCTATGAACGAGCCGATTGATACAGGAATGCACAGATTGGGTTATTCAATAAAAACGTGTTGAAACATGATTGCCTGCAATATATTATCTACGAAAATTTGCTATCTAGGAATACTAATAACTATTAAAATGTGAAAGTGTGTATATTGCCTTTTTATCTGTTCGTTTGTGTCTACTTTCATTTCGAAACGGAGCAACCGATCGACAATATTTTTTTTTATTGAATAAAACAGGACATACACATGAACTACGCGGAGAGAAATATCGAACCGAATTTGAGCAATTTCTTGATTAATACGAGTATTATTTGTTCACAGGTTGTAGTCGAGAGTGGAGAGCTCAATCGGTGTCTAAAAGTCTTCCTAAGTAAATGAAATTACAAATTTCCCAATCAGTACGCGCCGATTACCTCAGTTAAATCTCATAAAGCATCGATTTTTTGATCGATTTCCGCACCTTCGAAATCACGCTATTGTTCATATTCACCATGTTTTTTTTTAGTAGGTTACTTTCATGGGGAGCTTCAAATCACTCCCATTTCGCAATGGGTCCCCGTTTCGGAATAGTCGGAAAAATTCTAATGATATTTCGTTTTGAAGGCAATTTCGCGGGAAAAACGGCACTGGTAGATTTCAATTCAAGTTCGGACGATAACTGCCAGAAAACACGATTTGCAGACAGGGACAATACCGAACACCAAACTGTAGAGTCATTTAACTCAGGTCTTGAACGAAGCACAAATACACAATACTTTCACTAATAATAGTCTATTGAAGGTGTTCAGAATCTTGAAGGTTTTGAACAGATTTACACTCGCTTGGGTGTGATGAACTTCATTTTAGTGATTAAGTAGTTTCAATTTATGTATAAATATGTTAACATTTTCTTAATAAAATCTGTTGTCCATCAGTAGTCAACTATTTAACCTGACAAGGAGTAGGCAGATTGAGGCCTCATCAGCAACGAACCCCTTTATTTTTTACCTATTTTCAGCAATCGGGAGAATTGGGCCTTAAATTGGTCGTCCATCAGTCGGCAACTAATCAACCTCTTGACAAGGAGTAGGCAGATTGAGGCCTTGTCAGGAGGAAATTTCTTTGTGAAGAAATAGCACTCCCAATTTCTATACATGGTACCATCATATCTATACATATACCATCAGCGTCTATTGAGGGGAAGTCACACACAAAAGGATCCACAGTCCAGGTTCATCATCTTGAAAATACAAGACTAGCAGCCAAGGAGACTATCAGAGTGTATCGAGGGACAGTCACACACAGAAGGATCTACAGTCCAGTCTCTTCATTATAGAAACCATAAGGCTAACAACCAAGAGGACCATCAGCGTCTATCGAGGGACAGTTACACACGAAATGATCCACAGTAGGCATGAGTAAGTAATGCTGGTAATATCACACGCGTAATATAACCTAGCGGTGTGATGCTACATTACGCATTACGCGAGAAATCTAAACATCACAGTATCACCTCAAAGTAATATTACTCGGAATGGGGTACTGTTTTGATGTTCTGCGTTTTTGGTCATATTACGCATAAGAAGAACCAATGTTGAAACCTATTAAGCAAACAAATATTACCTAGCAAACCCGAGACTGAACGGAGTGTTATTTATTACGTCTAGGCACGAGGGCGGTTAGGGCTAAGATTTTGTTCATTAATATTAGTAGATATTCGAAACTGAAACGAATTATCTCATTCAAATCTGAAATTATTTCCGCACTCTGTATTCTACTTATTCGCTTTTTTTGTTTGAAGTGGTAATAATAATAAATAATGGATAAATTTCATTCTAATATAGTCATTATCACGTAATATATTTCTATACAAATTTAAATTATTATGCTATGAAATTTGGGCATTCATAAAGATGACTCCACAAAATGATACAAAAAAGAAATGAATTTCATTTTCACATATACTCCATAATAGTACATAATGTATTCCTTCATTCAAAATTTCATATTATAAAAGTATGGCTCTTATAACGATGGATTCACAAAATGGGACTGACCGAAAAGAAATAAATTTCATTCTCACATATAGGCTATATATTTAACTCCTATAAAACACACTGAAATGACGATGAATAGTACTGCACACGTGTAGGTACACGTTATTTTAGTACGTGACTGATGGACTGTTGGAGATGGCGACTATCGCGAGATTCCGTTAGTGCTCGGTACAAGTTGGGCAGTTTCGTAAGTGGTAGGTATATTTTGGCGCTGCTAGAGTGGGGAAACATATTGAAAATAACCATCACGCGGGGGACGGGATGCGTATTGGTTGATTCAAGGTTACAGCGACTGCAGGCTTCACCTCCAACGGACTTCTCTGCTGCCGACTTCTGTAAATTTGTATTACTGTGTTACTTACCAAATTGTTATTGATCACACGAGAGCCGATTAATCATTCTCTGATCTAATAATTTTGCTCAATTATTTCCAAGAAACTGTGCCCTGAATCTAAACCGGGAACAATTTCACCAACAGGGCGGCACACCGGGACAACCCAGTATATCAGGGACGTTCCCGGCGAAACCGGGACGTATGGCAAGTCTACATTTTATGTAGATGCGTAATATGTAGACTCTAGGTTATATTATAGCCGATAATATAACACCAGCACATAATTATGTGCTGTATAAATTATAAATTTAGGGCCTTCATAAAGATGGATTCATAAAATAAGGAAACAAAGAGATAAATTCTATTTTCACTTATAGTCGACAATAGAACACCATTGCATAATATATTTATATATTGATTTGAATGATTATAGTATGAAATTATATACAATTAGGGCTTTTATAAAGATCAGACAGTTTTGACAAAATGAGACAAAAAAGAAATACATTTTATTCTCACGAACACTCGATAATAGAACCAACATATAATATATTCCTTCATTAATTCAAATTTTTATAGAACAAAATAGAGCACCAAAGAAATGCATTTTATTTTCTCATATAAGTCGATAATAGAATAACAGAACGCCATCACATAATGTAATATATGCCACTTGCCCAGTAATATTACGGTGAAAATATCACATTACACAGTACGCAACGTGATGAACCGAAACAGTACACATGATGGTCTGCGAGTAATGTAAAACGTGATGGGGTGATGGTGTGATACTGTGATATAACGAAGTAATATTTCTTTCGAGCGTGATATGATATCACATCACACCTTAACGTACTGTTTTGCGCACGTCTAATCCACAGTGCAGGTCCTTCTACTTAAAAATACAAGACTAGCAACCAAGAGGTCCATCAGAGTATATCGAGGGGCAGTCGAACAACAAAGGTCTACAGTCCAGATATAGAAAATATCCTTCAGTATAGAAAATACAAGACAGTCACATACGAAAGAATCCACAATCCAGGTCTTTCAACTAGAAAATAAGTACAAAGGATCTACATTCCAGGTCCTTCAATATTGAAACGAATCTCCCACCAAGAGATCCAGATTGTACACCGGGTCAGATAGGAAAATTTAGTTCAACCGTTGAAATGGAGCCCGTGTTGTTAGGTCCTCGGAGTCACCCAGCATGTTCATAATCTTGAAGGTTTTCAACAGATTTACAAAGACATAATAAGGAAATACTTTGTATTAATGTATTAGGCAATAAGTAGGTTAACGCAACTATAGCGAATATCATGGGTTCGCCACACTCGCTTGAGTGTAATGAACTTAATTTTAGCGATTATGCAGTTTTAATTTATGTATAAATACGTTGACATTTTCTTAATAAAATCAGTTGTACATCAGTAGTAAACTCATTCACTTGACAAGGAGTAGGCAGATTGAGGCCTTGTCAGCAACGAACCCATTCGTACCGATTTCTAGGGATCGAGAGAATTGCGCCTTAAATTGGTTGTCCATCAGTCGGCAAGTCATCAACCTTTAGGTTGATGACTTGCCTGATGGAGGTTTACAATAAATCAAGTTGGTTTAACTTTCACGCGGATGAATGTGTTGGTACGATGTTATCCTTTCACTTTCCTTTGAAGTTCATGTTTAAGAACATTGAAATCGATACCCACTAGATAGAAAAACAAGAAAAATTTTATCGTTATACGAGTGTAAAAAAACAAATTGCTATACTCAAATAATTTTTGTTTAATACTGTTTTTAACATGATTATACAGTGCATTCCTGTATAAAAACTAGAGTTTGTTATAATAATACAGAGAATTACATAATTATAAATTTAAATATTCAGAAAAATATAAAACGCATTATAAAAAGTTGTCGCATATATTTCATGAGGTTTGAGAAAAATTAATCAAAATAATTATTACGAGCGATTAAAATTATTAGTACATTTGAGATCTAGTATTTTTCGATTCTTTGATGTTTTCACAAAAGGTAAATCTTTATAAAAATTAATTTGTGTTGAATCCGGAATTAAGGTACCTACACTTTTAACAACGTGCTTGTTTTATTTATTGCTTTAATTTTATTTTGCTTTCTCAGAAAATTGTTATTACGAAACTTTTTTAAGTTAAAACAAAGAATAAACACAAGAAGAACTTTCAAGAAAAAAAAATATCCTCAATTAGTGTGTAAAATTATCTCTATATAATATTTGCTTGTCAAATATTTCTAGTCATTAACTAGCAAGAATGAAAATTTTCGAAATATTTACTTGTAATTGATGTATAGGTACAAGTTATAACTTTGGTAATTTGTTATAATTGAGATATAATAAATTTAATTCTTGATATATATATATATATATATATATATATATATATATATATATATATATATATATATATATATATATTGTCCGGAGTGCTTCAATAATTATGCCTCTCCTTTCAACCTTTCGTGAAAAATATCAAACATCAAAATCAACATCCTCCTTACTAACTACATATTTTCAGTCAGAAATATTTTCACACAAGTTAAGTCGTTATTGCTTAGAACCTTTCTATGAACTTTTGTTTTGTACAATTTATATTCTGTAATATTTCCACAAAGAGTTTCCAATTAACATGAACCATTCCTATCGACCTTTATTCCCAAATAACAAACAAAAAACTGTAACCTGGTCAGAAATTTTAGTGAAACATAAAAATATTCAAGATTTTCCACTTACAATGTTCGAAAGAATGGCAAGTTTCAAATTTATGATACAATTATTTCAAATATTTATTGAAAACTGACAATATTACAGAAAAAGTCAGTACATTGTCTAAATAACGCTTTTAAAATTTATTCTTTCAATTAAAAATAAAAAAAATTTATCACAAAATATACATCCTCTCTATTGGCTAATAATTATTAATTGCTAAGTGAAAATTAGGCCAATTTAAAGCAAAGTCAGAAAATATAAATTAAATCCTATGATTGTGATAGAACTTAAAAGTACGAAATCTTTGATAATAGACTAGGTGTGAGTAGCATAACTGTGGAGGCTAAACTCTTGTTGAAAAAAATCTGAAACAAAAAAGTTTTTAAATCAATAATTGAAAAATATGACCAATATATATATATATATATATATATATATATATATATATATATATATATATACACATATTAATCACAAGATACATAACGAAGAAAAGTACTATAAAATCATAATCATTGAAGGGTCTATTTTTCTGCCCCATCAGAAAGGTGAATTCAATTTGAATTTGACAATAACGAAAACTTTCAATAGAAATAAATGTGTTCTCATAGTGTTTTTTTATTTATCCTTTTTCATTTATAGCTAGATAAATGAAATTTCTCGTAAATGAATTTTTTCAACAAAAAAGTGAAAAATCGTTACTGTGTGAAATAAGTACAGAAATTTATATCTTATTAAAACATTCATTTTAAGACTGAGATGAAGTTATATAATATATATTATTGAATATTCATCAAAATTCAATAGAAGTACTACCTCTACTTACATACCAAGTGTAACTTGTAGTGTATATTCACAAAAATGCAAAAATAGTTCAATTGGATAAAAAATGACTTCACTTACCATTGAATTGACTAGCATTTTGACAATGTCAGCCTCCCTACAGCGGCGTCTCTTTTCTCCAGTGAAAGCTGTTCGTCTTCGACGCCGGATTTGCTGAAGACGTAGACTTCCTGAGATTTGCAGCAGCTGAGTCTAAACCGTTTTTTACGTTTGCCACCAACCTTAGAGCTGGATTAGTTACTATACCATTTCTCTTAGGTTTTTGATTGCTATAAAAAAATCGAATCACAAACCTTTTGATCTAAATGTTTTTTTTAATATCTATTTTATATATATATATATATATATATATATATATATATATATATATATATATATATATATATATATATATATATATATATATATATATATATATATATATATATATATATATATATATATATATATATACTGAGCCTCCGGGAATATATTTTTCTCTTCATCAACAGTTCTACAAATCGTGAATTAAAAATTAAAAATGGTAACAATGTCATAATCAAAGAAGTTAAGTATGATGATCTTACAGATAGTGAGATTTGTCGAAGTTATTAAATTCTGTATCACGGGACTTCTTAGTTTCAAATTCTTAGTTGTACAAAACATTCCTGCACAATCTTTTAGTACGTTTGGCTATAATATATACTTAAATGTTTTGTACAACTGATAATTTTAAAGTCCCATGACTGATGATTATTGAAGTCCAAATTTAGTTATTTTTGGATTATATGTTTTTATGTTATAGTCAATATATATATATATATATATATATATATATATATATATATATATATATATATATATATATATATATATATAGAGAGAAGAGAGAGAGAGAGAGAGAGAGAGAGAGAGAGAGAGAATAGTGAAATAGGTCCAGCCATTCACGCGTGATGGCAAACCAAGGGAAATAGGGATTCATTTTTATTGACGGAGATTGAATTCACTCTTAACTCTTGATGAAACATAATTAAATATTAAATTAAATTAAACTCTTAGCTTGTAATTTAGCAACATGTTGACAAATTCATGTTGTTAAATATAATCGTGAAACATTTAATTTTAACAACAAGAGTTTAATTTGATATAATATTCATTTTTATGTATATAGGTTCGGGTTGTTCATCTCATTTACATAATATTAGTATGTATTTAAATAATTTTGCAGAGTTAGGGGTATTGAATCAATAATTTAAAATAATAAAACACTTTTGGTGACGCGGTTTTTATTTGACTGATGTAATGACGTGAAAACTGATGCATTTTATGTCACGTGCGAAACTAAAGTAAAAGAAATAAATCGTCAAACCGACCAAATTGAAACTCAGTACTAATGATCTATAGCTCTTACATTCTGTGAGAATCATTTTGGTCGAGTCCGCGATATTATCACTTTTGTTGAGTTTCGGAACGCGACATTAGATCCTCCAACGCGCACATGCACACTGTTTTGATAGATATGATTGAATTTGAAACTTTTGCAGCGGTAATAAAGACTCTTTGACGTTAGGAACACGCCTACATTGCTCAGACAACAGTGAGTGTTTGTAATTTAATATGAACTTTATTGAATGGCAATAAGGTTAAAATTGACTGTACATTTTAGTAAGAAAATGTTTGTATGAAAAAAAGAAAAGGGCTATTTTCAGGGGTTTCCCGGCAATTATTCGAATTTGTCTCGCCGTAAACACCATCCTTGGACCTCAACGAACATTTAAAGAAAAGAATTGGCAAAATTTGTCCAGGCGTTGTTGAGTTATGCGCTTACCAACATATATTGCGATTCATGTTCATATTATATATATATATATATATATATATATATATATATATATATATATATATATATATATATATATATATATATATATATATATATATATATATATATATATATATATATATATATATATATATATATATATATATATATATATATATATATATATATATATATATATATATATATATATATATATATATATATATATATATATATATATATATATATATAACTAATAATGAATAAATTAAAAGTTATTTCAATAGCTAAAAAAAACTTCGAACCTGATTCTCAATAATTCCTAACTACATATTATAATTTTAAATATCAATTTGAATTAATATAATTTTTATTATGTATTATTATTATATTTTGTGTTTTTTGTTAACATTAGTACCACTAAAAATTAGTGTATCTCTTTTCTAGATATGTTTTTTTTCAATATCAACAATATCATAAACTTAGCACATTACACTATTTACCTCTTATTTTTCGAGTTATCTTCCTCGTTTTTCTTTTCATTTTTTCCACCAGGAGAATTGCCTAAGATGATTCGCATGTGGGTGTCTCTTGCAAAATGAGTGTCCGGCGCTTTGGCAAAGTTGTGCCTCAGAACTGGTTGATAAATGTTCATCGCAGCTAAAATTTGATATTATGATATAATGAAAAGACTTCAATGATACGGTTTCAGAGAAATCAGGTTTGTACAAATTGCAGATTGAGATACGTTTTATATAGGACAAACTGGAATAAATGCTGGCATAATAAAATTGTTTCAAAAATCGATCCTGCAAAACGAAACCGTCAGCGGAATGTCCGGTCATGGAATCAAAAATAGTCACTTCATATATATGAATGAACTGGAAATTATACTTCCTTGAACATAAGACGAAAATAGAAACTACTGAAATCAGATCTGCAAGGTATTTCAGAATTTTCCATCTAATTAGTGAGAAGCATTTTACCTGTTGTGACTTTAAATATATGAAGAAGTATTTAACCTGCTACGTATTCCCCACTGTAACTATAAAATTTGGAAATTGACAAGGGAAACTAATTCAATGAATATTGTAGAGGAGTTGTTTATGTGAGCTTTTAGATGCGACATCTCTATCCGCCGAGAGATAACCTTTGGTTATCTCTCGGCGGATAGAGATGTTCCATAAATGGAATTGTTTATGAAATTTGAATGAATTAAATACATTCCAAATACACGCATCAATAGAAAACATCCCCTTCTCATACGTTTATATACGTCAGGTTGTCAGATGAAATTTGATTTGAAAAACGAGACATTTAAAATATTGAATAAATCTAGCTCAAGTGCATTCGAAGAAAATTCACAATTTGAATTTGAGTCTACGTATTTTCAGCCATTTTAGCTAACATAGCAAACAAAAATCGGTTGAAATTAACTTTTTTACTCATTATCAGAACCATATTTCTAAAACGGGTTTGAGGATGAACACTCGGATAAAACATTGATATTGTCATGTTCAAATGTGCTCTTTCTACAAATTATCTACCAATTGGTGAAAACATCTTTTTAGTATCCGCACAGCAGGTCGATATCCTTATTGACAACTGGAAATGCTCTCTGAACACTTTGTGGAAAAGTTTTAAAATTTACCGTATGATTGAAAACATTTGGCTAAATTTTCTTGTTAGGCACCACTGATATAGGAATTTCGTGTTGATACTCTGTGCATATTTCGGACCTTAAATGATCGTTACTTCATGTCTATATCATAGAATAGTATGTTCTATAAAGAAATGAGTTCGATAACTTCTATCGTCACAAATATGTGCATCAATATAAATATGTAAGAGTTAGAAACCATTTGTGATTTACCCTTATTTTTTTCAACGCAATATATTTTTTCAAACAGTTTATGTTATTTGTATCAAAAAAACAATTTCTTGGAAAAAAACGTGTAATCGATAAATCAATGGCCATTGTACATTGGCCAATGTTAAAATAGATACCTATAGAAATTTTTCATCATTTACATGATAAAATGTAAATCCTAGTTTCAAATAACAATGTAACACAAAAACCAATAAGTATATAGTGAAATTTAGGGAAATTCTGTTTTTGCTGAAGATTTTTAAAGGTAAAGGTACACTTACCGAATATATTAGGGGTGTCGTGTACTGGACTTAACGGCGGTGATGCGTAAATTGGACTCTGTGGTTCGCTCTGCAATGGAGATAATAATTTGCTGAGAGGGCGTGTTTTCGCGCCCCTGGAACATTGTTGAAGCTGTTGCGTGAATGAAAGAGGCTGAAAAAAAGTTTTATATAGAAATGCAAAACGATATTTTTAACACTTTTCCTGTTGCTTCCACATTAGGATTAAATATTCCATGCCAAATACAGGTCCAGTTCAAGATTTACAAAAATAAAAAATTTTACAAAAACATCGAAATGCCTATTTTTGAACCCATTTCGAAAATAGGCGGCATTCTATCATCTGTTATATAGTGAAGGCGTAACAGAAAGACCACCTAAAGCGTATTCACATTTACACTTACATCGTATTATTGATGTAAGTATACAAAACCCACAGTTTTATCTACTAGATGGATTTGGAATAATGATCGCAATGTGGAAATCAGTAGATTCCTCAAATGGTATTCGTCAACATATTCATGCCATTTACGGAAATAGGTTCATAGAGAACTAGGTGCATCGAACGGCCGCCCAGATTCTATGATTTCAATGTCGTCGAATATTTCATATGGGGTCGGATGGGAGAAATAGTTTATCAATAAAATGAAAGTACACAACAAGAACTAATTGAAAAACTAATGATTCTGGTAGCGTTATTCAAAATGCTCCCTTAACACTAAAAATGAACAGTTTTTCACTTGATTTTCATAATGTCTTTCAAATTTTTTGTGTTTCAAGTTTCTTATACCTTTGTCTTCTACTTACTTCTAATTGTCTAATACTCGGGTGTATTATTTCTCCTCAAATTGCAAATAACTAAACTTTATCGTAAAAATGACTAAACTGTACTTGTTCTCTTGAAATTGACGTCAAAGAATTTGACCAAATTATAGAATGAATGAGTTGAAATCATTTTATAATTACAAAGTATCACTTAAAATTGTATGCTCCGCAAGATCCTTTTAACATCAGACAATTTCGAATGGTCATTTATAATCCCATTGAGTTTTTAATACGAGCTTGGAGTATGTACAGTTTCTCATGAAATTATTAATATATCAGTGAATACAGAAGAATTATCATTATGCAAATGTGGAAAACAAATTTTTCTCAGATTTATCCTTTCTCTAGTTTCATTATTGTTTATATATTCCCCAAATTTATTATTGTTTATATACACTTTTGCCTGTATTAATAAAAGCTTACCTGAGTGTTTTGAGTATTTTCCCTCGAACATTCACCATTCCTGCTTGAATGACTAGAATTAGTGAGATTAGAGCTGGATTTCGAGTTGGAACTGTGATTTCCTAAGGAAATCATGGACCGCCTCTGTTGTTCAGGCCAGTCTCCTGAAGCGGGGTACAAAATAGCGCAGGAAGGCTTCGTTTCGGCCGTTGAAGCTACTAGGATTATTTTATAATAAACATACATAAATACTCGCAAATGATTGTATATTTTATGACATACCTGAGGTGATAGAATTCGCGCTACTACTAGTATGAGCCACTTTGTGAGTCCTGGAGCTGTACTCTTCCAGTAATCTAACAACGCCTCTATGTCCAGACTTTGCCGCAACCCGAAGCGCGTTTCTTCCACAAGAGTCGGAATGATTTGGATCAGCTCCGTGTTCCAGAAGAGCAACGACGCACGCCTCATGGCCTTCCTGAGCGGCTATACCTACAATCAATTATTTTTGGGGCGTTAAATAACATGGAAAAACAATTAAAAGACTTTTGCAATGAAAAGATTAACTACAGAAATCACACAAGAATAGAGGTCAATGAAGCAGTTCTAGCAAACCATTTATTGAGTCTGACGATCTTAATCTTGTAACAATCTCGGCGGATTTCTTCTTCTGTATCCTGTGGTAGATTTCTTATCCCTGTTTCGATATTGGCAATGATCTCTACAACTGGAACATTCCAAGGTGTGACGACAAAATTTCCTCCCTTAGCAAGAATGGATTCTTCATGATCTGAGATGGCTTGAGATGTTGACGACTGTCTTATTTACGTCTAGAATGGGCCGTGGTTTTGTATTGGTATCACACTGTTCATACTTCTTCTTCTGTCGTTCCGTGACTTTCTTCATTTCAAACGTTTGGAAGAGATGGAGTTCCAGTTGACCACGGCCAATCAGCCCAGAAGATTATATCACCATGTTTTACAATGGACGCCGGCCGTGAAAGGCTACACGATTTCGATGTACCAGATGCTGTAAAGTTTCACTGGGACGGAAAACTGTTGCTGTTTTTTGACGCATATCTAAAGAGGTACGTCTACCAATAGTTATTTCATACGTTAATAAAGAACACCTTATTGCGGTGCCAAAATTAGAAAACTCATCAGGAAGCGAACAGATTCAAGCAGTTTGGAATGCTATTGTTGACTGGAGTCTTGAAGATAAAGCACAGATTCTCTGTTGTGATTCTACTACTTTTAACACAGGCCGAATTAATGGTGCATGTGTGCTTCTCGAACAGAAATTGAACAAAGAAATGTTGATTTTTGCTTACCGCCATCACATCTACGAATTGGCACTGAAAGCTGTGTTCTACGCCAAAATCAGCCAAGTCACTATATAAGTCCCGATACCATACCAAATTACACCGACAAAGAGGAAACGAATGGCTCAGTGCCCTTTCCAGACGTTTTGATACACACGGAGAATCAGATACTTAAAACAACATCATGAACGAAAAGGACGTCATTCATTTTAAATCATACCATCCGATCAATATGAAAATCAACGTCACACTCAAAATGAAGAACAGCTCACTTCTTTTCTCTGTGTGAGTAATTAAAGTTACTCAAACAGAGAAAATCAATGATTGCCTGGAAAAATTCAATGACCTAATGCTAGACAACGAATACTCCAAATACCTCCTAAAAAAGCTGCATTCCGCGCTCCAAACAAGAACACCGCAGATATGAAAGATCAACACTTACGCCTCTCTCCTTAACCTGTCGAATACAATTACGCCTGGACCTCAACAGGCTACTGATACCACTGAAGAAGTTGATCAGTGGAGCGGTGCCCTGGTTTTGCCCTACTAACAAAAATACTTTAGAAAGAGAATCAAATGGTAGCTAAAAAGAACTTTGAAACTGCCAGAAGTGTAACACCTAACATAAAACAGAATGGTGTAGTGTATAAGCTCTGTTGTGCTAACTGTGACCTCGTGTATATCGGTGAAACCAAGAGAACGATGAACAAACGGATTTAAATATAAAATATATTTAGGTCATATATGTCAAGGTACTAAAATTACATTATGAACAGTTAATGCAATCAATTATTAGTCATATCAACTCTTCATTAGCTATGGATATCAGTAGCTTGAAATACATATATGATTATTGAAAATTTTTTTGCGGAAGATTTGAATAATGTTATGCTATAATGCTTCATCTTCTTACTTGTTTGCAACATTCCTATGGAGCATACATGATTATTCATACTTGCAAATCAGAAATATTTACCTAAGGCTGTGGCTCCTTGATTACAAGTGTGATCTGGTAAAGCCCCATTCTCCAATAGCACTTTCACAATTTCACTATGTCCTTGCCAGCTCGCCGAATGGAGTGCAGTTCTGTTTTCCAAATCATAAGCATCCACTTGTACTTTACCATATTTTAGCAGTAAATTCACCATTTCCAAATGGCCTTGCCACGAGGATACATGAAGGGGTGTCCTACCCTAAAATTAAAAAAACCAAATATTTCGACATCAAACATTTCGAGCTTCAAAGAAATACTTTATAAGACTCAATTATTATTTTCATAGTTTGCTACAACATTCCTTATATTAGTAATTCAATGTATAAATCTTGAAATCATCCAAAAGAACAATCGTAAAATCGATAAATGCTGCAAATTCTTATTTTGCGCTCTTGAGCAAACTTGAAAAACAATACGCTCGCTCATTTCATCACATTTGGATTGATATCTGTCAAACTCGGCAAAAAGTTATTTGTCAGTAGTTCACACAATATTAAAACACACATGTAATGCTACTTAAAGTGCGGCTGTAGAAAAAGTTATGTGTGTCTTTCCAGCACAAAGTAAAATCCGCTTTCAAAAAATGCCTAAATGGGTACATTTTTTCTCAAGCGGAAATTCCTTACTTTACGCTCTAAATACACCAGTAACTATCACTAATACATTTACTACAACTCAAATCCGACAAAAAATTCGAAACTACAATAAATATAATTGAAAAATATATTGATTCAATTAATTTTGATTATGCATCCTTAAATTTGCAGTCAATTTCGATAAAAGAAATATTGATTACAGTCCTGTAACATACATACAATATTGTATTAATTTATAACCATAAAACCAACTATTAAATTGGAGTATATTATATTGAAGGCATTATTTATTAAGATGATTACTTTTCTCAAAATTTCAAATGTTTCATATATGTCATGAATACACATCAATTATATTATATTCAGAATCAAAATGTGTACGTAACAATTGAATCATTTCATAAAAACAACAGTTTATTTCGTATATCAGTTGATTCGTGTACACAATGTAGCGTGGTGTACACGAATAGTATGACTATAATATGTGGAAACTGCAATTGTAAATTTCACTTTAAGTGTGTTTTTCAATTTGTAGGACATTTTTTCGAAATACCTGCTCAAAATGAGATTAGTCAAAGGATTTGTAGAAATTGCAAAGAACAGACTAACGCAAATGAATGTGGTGTGGCAGTTCAACATTCGAATTACATTGATAGTGAAGGTGTTACCCAAAAAGCATTTGATCACATTGAAACAAGAGATCGTAAGTAAAATTAATGCTCCAATTGTTGAAATGATTGAATTTAAAAAATTAATGACGTACAAAGCGACATAATTCGAAACTTGAAATCGGAATTGAATAAAATCAATGGTGATAAAAACTATTCGAAAACAAAATAATGTGATGAGATATCTCCGACGGAATTTCCATTACTACAAGATATAGAATTCCACATTCTACAGGCACCATGATCGACCACCTGTACATATAACTCTACTAATCTAAAATTATGAATGATCTGATACGGATTGAGAGTGACAAGCATCCCAATATTAACGCTAATACAAATAATTCAAGAACACTAGATGATTTGACAATTGTTATGTCCAGAAAAATGGGAAAAAACATAGCCTCAGTTACGCGACATAATGAAAATCTCTCAAATAACTTACAGAGAAGCTCCCGAAAATCCTTGAAGTCTAGAATAGGCACTGGAAAATCAGATATTATGTCTGCCCCTGAAAAGCCTCTGGCAATATTACATGTTTCGAGGATTACATGAAAATTACATGAGTCAAAGTATACCGAATGTGAATAGAGAAATTTGAAGACTAGTGATTTGTATATACAGTATATACAATGTGTATATATTTGTATATAGACAACCACTCAGTAGACATTTTTCTAGAAAGTCTTCAAATTTTCTTAAGAATTTGTATTGAAGAAAAGGCCAAATATACAATTGCGGGAGACTTTAATACTAACACACTTGCTGATACGATGGAGTCGCAAATTTTTTTGGCGTTTCTCGTAACTTTTACTGTTGAAATCGAAATAAATGAATCAACAATATCTGTCTTTAACTCCTGTCTGGATAATATAAAACTAAAGATCATTTTATATACTTTGTCAGAAACGAATTAGAACGAAATTTCCATTTTGATAATGAAATGTGGAATTGCTTTTCAGAAATTTATATGTAGGCAATAATGTTTGAATCAATTTTTTGTATCATATATTTGTATATCTTTTTAACACTAATGTTCTTCACCATGTGAAATTGTCTCAAATGTTTAATATCTCTGAGGAAATTTTTATTTTCTTTTCTTTTCAATCAAAATTGTATATTACTGTAAATATGAATTTAACCAAGATTTTTGTATGAACCAATATTTTTGCTCGAGGGCTGAATGGAAGATCAGACTCCAAACTGAATTCGGTCCTTTTGAGAGCATTTCTCTTAGTTGTAATTATTTATCAATTGAAATGAATGTAATTTTACTATGTAAGGAATGTTTCTCAATAAAATTATATTATTATTATTATTATTATAAGAAAATCTTAGATGATTGTTTCCCCCTGAAGTTAGTAAGAATTTTGAAAATGTCTTCAGAAATACTCAGTAAGTAAGTGATTGGATAAACTTTTTACACTTTCACAGGGCAGAAGAGAATTCAAAACTGTCTATAACTCTTAAAAAAGAAAATATGACTTGTCTATATCGAAGCTAAAAAAGGACTATTACAGTTCTGCTATAACAAATGCACAAAATAATTCAAAAGCAACTTGCAGGGTAGTTAATAAACTAATAATACAGAAGTCTGAATCTAGTTTTGATAATATAAAACATATGAACCCACGCATGTTTGAAAATAATTTCAATAATTTGCAACATTACAGTAGTAAGACAATGAAGAACCAATGCTCCTACGGTTATGATGGAATTCGTATGCGCATTGTGAAGAATACTATTCACGAAATTGCTCCTATTCTCTCTCTCACATTATGCATCTATCCTTCCAAGAAGGTATTTTTCCAGATGATCTTAAAGATGGCTGTAAACAGACCTATACATAAGAAAGGAGACTGTACTGAATTGGGGAACTACAGAGCTATGAGACTCTTAAGCTCATTCACTAAAATTTTCGAGAAAATTCTGTCAGCCAAGATTACAAAACTTTTCAAGAAGTTTGATGTTACCAATATGTTGAATTAATGTTGTAACGAGAACTGATAATAATAATAAACGTCTTTATTGTCACACATATTGTGCTAAACAAAAAGAGGCGAAATTTCGCATGAGCTATTCTTCCATTTAACCTACTGAGAGTAAATTAAAATAAAGTATGAAAAAAAGTTAACACAAACACAAGAAATGAATGAAAGAAGTGGGATACAAATGTACTTAAAAGATAATTCCTAGAATTCACTGAAACAAAATAACATGTATGTAAATCTCAAATACCATAAGAGTAATAAGAAATATGTGCTGAAGAGAGAAAAAACATAAATCAATCAAAAATTACGAAGAAAAGTAAAAATACATGAAATTTCGTCAAATATATTGCGCACACATAAACATAGCCACAGTGCAACTATTTTATTCTATATCTTATTATATGTTCTGCTGATATAGTAAAAGTTGCTTCAGTCTTTTTTTTTGAAAGTTGACATGGAAGTGATATTTTTCAATTCATTACTCAAACCATTGTAACCAATCACAACATTATAAGTGAAAGATCTATTAAATATAGCAGAGCGTTGAATTGGCACAGTGAGTACAGACTGATGCCTCATATGAACGTCGTGAATAGACGATCGACACATTATGTTTTCTCTAAAGTAAGGCAGTTCAGAGGTTAGCATAATTCTGTGGACAAGGCACAAAAGTGAATATTTATATAAACTATCCACCCTAAGCCAACCGAGTGCTGAGTAAGTATGAGAAATATGATCAAATTTCTTCAATGAAATATGAAAGTATTCTGCATAATTTGTAGTCGTTTCGCATCAGCAGATGTGAGGCCAGGGTAATAAATTGTAATACCATATAAAACCTTGGACATGAAAAAGCTCTGGCATAACTCTTTCCTCATCCCTACACTCAAAACATTTTTACTCGCAAACAAGACTCGAAGTACCGCATAGTATTTCTTCAAGATATGCTTGAAATGAACAGAAAACCTAAGATCTTCATCGAAATGAACTCCCAGATTTCTAACGCAATCAGTGAAAGGTACTAGCTGATCACCGATCCGAATACTCACAACGATTCTTAGTACGTGACGGGAATTAAAGTTTATGAAGAGAATCGACTTACACCTCGATGGATTTAGTATTTAACCATGGGACTCACAGTAATCACCTATTTGTTCTAGATCATAATTAATAGACTGTTCTGCCAATGAGTATACTGAGGCAGGGAAATCATAATTGAGTTGTGTATCATCAGCAAAGAACTGAATTCGACGATGATTTACACTTTTATGAAGATCAGCCGTATATAAAAGCAACAATAGGGAACCTAAGACAGATCCCTGAGGAACCCCAGATATAATGTAATTAACTAACTAGTTTACGAACTTATATCCTCCTCATTCGGATATAGGACCTGGGAGTGTATCAATGAAGAATCGATGAGGAAAACATTAGTTCGTGAACTAATTCACGTGAGCCCTCTCTATCGAAGAAAAGACGTATAAACTCTCCCTAGTAGCGTTCCTACTCATGACAACATTAATAAGAGTAGGTAGAGGCTTTGTAAACATTTCATTCGAACACAACAGAACTTTGTCTGCAATGTGTAAGAAAGGTCCCATGCCCAATTGCTCCAGATCACGCCCAGGCGGGCAAACATATAGCTAGTTTCAAGATTCACAAATCATACTAGTATGTACCAATTGCGGGATATGCCGACAATGTTCACTTTCGTATGAAATTTTCCCCCGCATCGATCATTATTCATATATTGTATAATTTCTCTAGAAATTCTAGTCTAGAGGCATTCTTGAAGGATAAATAGTCGCCTCATGGGCGAAGTAATTTGTTCCAATATCCGAATTCGGAGAGTAAAAACGCAGTAGCCAGAAATGTGTCGACTTCCTTCAGTGGAGTGTCTGTTCTTTGTTGTTTATACAATTATACATAATTGAAATGTCTCGATGGGCAGGATCGCCATGAAATGTCTCGAGGTTGTATGGGGGGTAGTGGATTTAAAGAGGCTCTGGTTTATTCTAGTTTACTTCATATACATCGTACAACGTAGAGTGATGGATCCTGGGACATCCCCAGGATCAGTAACTTTACAACAGTTACATTATAGTAATACAGGCGAGATACCTTGTTAAGGGTATCGAGCCGGAGACATCTAAAATCTCACTATATCTATTTATTTACAGTTCTCAGTTTATATAATATTATTAAACGATGACAAGATGCTTGTTGTTCAAACAACGAATTGATATGATAACAATTATTTTGTTGATTCGTGTGTGAACATTTATAAACATAGCATCTGATCACGTTTAATAAATAAAGCTATTTATCATTTACCAATATGGACGTGCGGATTTGGAGATATTCAAGGCTCCAGTAACCTACTTAAATTTCCTAATAATCACTACCTTGAAGGGCAGTGCACCTCTCAACGCGAAAAAAAATTTTTTCTGCTATAGTTGAAAAAATTTTTGTAATACATGCAACGTCCATAGAGATTTACAATTTTCTTATTATTTCTACATACAAAGTAGATAAACATATATACATTTATAATATGGAGTGACGGGTGTATATTTATTCGCAATACAATATTCATTTCCCGCTCCGCAATATACTGTCCGATTTTCACTGCACTATTTGTCTTTAAAAACTGAATTTTCATATTCTTAGCATCATGATTACAGTTCTAGCTGAAGAACTTTTTTGTTCTATTCTTATGCACTATTATTTCTCTATTCTTCACATAAATTTTTACGTTAGGATTCAGATCTTCTATTACGGTATATGGACCGTTATATAAGGGTTGCAATTTATTCCCTAATTCATTTAGTAAAAGTACCCGATCTCCTTTTTCATACCTAATTGTATTAGCTCTTTTGTCATAGCGAGATTTGATTTGATTTTTAGACGATATTAAATTTTCACGTGCATCTTTACAAGCAGTCTGTAGGCGATATTTCAGTTCTGCTGGATAACTGTCGAAGTTGTACATTGGCTCAATCTGATCTGTAAGGTTTGTTGGCAAATATGGAAACTTGCCGAATACTAGTTCGTATGGTGTGTAATGTGTCGAACTGTGTGGTGTTATGTTGTATGAAAATGTCCAGTAATTGACCCAATTTGCCCAATTATCCTTGTGTTTTGTTAACTGAATTCTCAGGAATGCTCCTAAGTTTTTATGAGTGTTTTCTAACGCGCCTATCGATTCATGATGGTATGCCGTAGAAGTTAATTTAGTTATGTTGAGCAGTTTACACGTGTCCGAAGAAATATTTGCTATGAATTCTGTTCCTTTATCTGATGCTATTATTTTAGGTACTCCGTAACGTAATATAAAATTATTTACCAATGCTTTGGCAACAGTGCTCGCTTCCTTATTTTTGATTATATAAGCTTCTACAAATTTTGTCAATTCGCATTGTAACGTGAGAATATATTTATTTCCGTCTGGATCCTCGTCCAGTGGTCCCACTAAATCCAAATATATTTTTTCAAACGCTGATTTCGCTGTCGTGGTAATTTCCATCGGTACCACGGTATGTTTTCCTTGTTTGCATTTTTGACAATCTTCACATCTTTTTATGAATTTTTCTATATCTTTATTGATTCCTGGCCAACAAAATTTTTTCCTTATGTTTTTTGTCATTCTTTTTACGCCTGCATGACCTCCTGTAGGTAGCAAATGGTAATCGTTTAGAATAATGAGCCTTTTTTCTTTTTCCTTGACCTCTTTCGGGCTGTTTATAATAGAAATCTTGAGTCTATATTCTCTAATTTCTGATATGTATTCCTTCAATTCCTGTATGAATGGAATATTGCATTCGTTTTTCAAAATAAACAATTCTGGAATGTTATATTTTTTACATATTTTGTCCAAGTTCCTCAACGTAATACCTAAGTTTACTGCTGATCGGTTATTCTTGTCTATGAATATAACTTTATTTTCCATATTATAAAATAGGTTTCCTATTTTAAAGTCGTAAGACTTATGCGTCCTTACGCTTCCCATTTCGTCCTTATTCAAAGGTACGAGTTTAATCGAATGCTTTGGCTCTTTTATCAATTCTACTACACCTGGGTGTTCGACTTTTTCTTCATCCCTAGGTACTATAACTTCCTCAGTCTTTGCTTGTGCTCTTGTTGTCACATAGACTGTACCATTTTTGGCGTTTTCTAAATTCTTCAATTCATCTGAGCTGATTTCTATTCCGGACATTGCGTCCGCAACTACATTGTTAGCTCCTTTGAGGTATTTAATATCAAAATCGAACTCCTGAAGAATTAGTCTAAATTTTGTTAGCCGGCTTGACGTGTTTGTCATGCCAAATAGATATATTAAAGGTTTATGGTCGGTATATATTTCGAACTTTCTACCGAATAAATATGGTCTAAAATGCTGACCAACAAATTGCCAATAATTCTTTTTCTATCGTTGCATACTTCCTTTCAGCTGTATTTAAGCATCTACTTGCGAATTAGTCTAGCTTAATTCGCTAGACACAATTTTAATTATTTCACATCGCGGAGGTAATATGATATCCTCGGTGTGTTGACCGTTTGACTGAATGTCAAGGTCGATGTTTTAATTCAAGTGTATTGTTTTCATAGTTTATAATCACATCATATTTATAAAAGAACTTTGACCCTAATATTCCGTCTATAATACTTTTAGTCCGCTCTTCATCGCCGGTCATGACGGGTATAAGTCCGATAGCTGTTTTAAAATCGAATTTTTATGCCATTTTTACAGTAATAGAAGATCTTATCTCGCTATTATTCTCAATTTTTACAATATTACTACAATCTCACAATCTTTGTTACAAAATATCCTTAACCTTAACTACGTGTGAAAGAAATTCTGCGATTTGTTTAAGAATTAGGTCACTGTCTGATTTCCCTAACGATGCTAAGTTTATATTTCCTTTCAATTTATCAAATTCAGTTTTGTAGTTATTTAATTTGTATAACTTACGATTTATTGTCTCTACGCATCTCCTTCTGTCTATAGGGTCGTTCATTATATTTCTGTGGAATACTCGGATTTCCTCTACACAGTTCACCACTTCAATCACTATAGTCATTGTACTTTCCATTTGTCACCCACATGTTTTTTTTTACTCGGTCTTCTTCTTTTCCTTTATCCTGTTAAGCGAGAAGTTGACTGGCAGCAATTTCTTTCCTCACTTTTTCTTCTAGTTTCTTGTTGCATCTCTTATAGATAAACCATATTATTATCACTGCTGCTATTGCTAATACTCCTATTTCCAGCCATTCTTTATATCCAATGTGGCTTACTTCCTTTGTGGTGTTTGTTATACCACCACTATTTCCCGCCTGAGCTATTATAACTTCTTCTTTTATTTCCTTTGAACTTGTGTTTCCCATTTTGGTTCGATGGGCAGGATCGCCATGAAATGTCTCGATGGGCAGGATCGCCATGAAATGTCTCGAGGTTGTATGGGGGGTAGTGGATTTAAAGAGGCTCTGGTTTATTCTAGTTTACTTCATATACATCGTACAACGTAGAGTGATGGATCCTGGGACATCCCCAGGATCAGTAACTTTACAACAGTTACATTATAGTAATACAGGCGAGATACCTTGTTAAGGGTATCGAGCCGGAGACATCTAAAATCTCACTATATCTATTTATTTACAGTTCTCAGTTTATATAATATTATTAAACGATGACAAGATGCTTGTTGTTCAAACAACGAATTGATATGATAACAATTATTTTGTTGATTCGTGTGTGAACATTTATAAACATAGCATCTGATCACGTTTAATAAATAAAGCTATTTATCATTTACCAATATGGACGTGCGGATTTGGAGATATTCAAGGCTCCAGTAACCTACTTAAATTTCCTAATAATCACTACCTTGAAGGGCAGTGCATAATATATATTATATATATATATATATATATATATATATATATATATATATATATATATATATATAAATATATAAATATATAAATATATAAATATATAAATATATAATATATATATATATATATATATATATATATATATATATATATATATATATATATATATATATATATATATATATATATATATATATATGTTCAGAAAGGTTTTCCGCGGTCAGAAGTATGTATAAAACTTGGTTCTCGGAATGAGCCGCGTTCTAGATTTATATAATCTCAGAGATTATATAAATCTAGAACGCGGCTCATTCCGAGAACCAAGTTTTATATAATATAATATAATATAATATATACATATATATATATATATATATATATATATATATATATATATATATATATATATATATATATATATATATATATATATATATATATATATATATATATATATATGTTTTTTAGAGGTATAGAACTTTAAGTTGGCATTACTGTTGAGGATGGCGACCGATTTAATAGCTGAGAAGTGATTTATTTTCAGTTTCGTTTGGAAATTCATCATGAATAGACTCACGCCTGAACAACGCTTGCAAATAGTGCAATTTTATTTCGAAAATAATGGTTCTGTGCGGATACGTATCGCGTACTACGTCCATTTTATCGTCGACAAAATGGTCCATCAGAGCAGTTTATTCGATTAAGCATGGAACGTTTTCGCACCACGTTTACTCTTTTTGATAACTCGCATCCCCAGAAACGCCGTACGGTGCGTGAATGACCCAAATGAGTCCATCCGCCATGGAGCACAGGAATTGGATCTGTGTCCATCCACTTTATGGAAGATTTTGCGGAAGGATCTTGGTTTGCGTGCTTACAAAATTCAACTCGTGCAAGAATTGAAGCCAAACAATCATCAAGTAAGGCGTAGATTCGTCGAATGGGCCCAAAATGAGATAGCCGTTGTTCCCGATTTTCATAAACCAATTTTGTTTAGAATTTGCTACGTCAACAAACAAAATTGCCGCATTTGGAGTGAAGATAAACCTCAAGTGTATGTCAAAACACCGTTACATCCAGAAAAACTGACTGTTTGGTGAGCTTTATGGGCTGGTGGAATCATTGGTCCGTACTTCTTCAAAAACGATGATGCCCAGAACGTTACAGTCAATGGTGATCAGTATAGAGCCATGATTACTAACTTTTTCATTCCTGAATTGAACAACCATGATGTCCAGAGCTGTGGTTTCAACAAGACGGCGCAACATGTCACACAGCTCGTGCCACAATCGATTTGAAAGACACGTTTGGTGACCGACTAATTTCACGTTTTGGACCTGTGAATTCGCCTCCAAGATCTTGTGATTTAATACCGCTAGACTATTTTCTGTGAGGCTATGTAAAGTCATTGGTCTCGCATAAGCCACAAACGCTTGACCATTTAGACAATATTCGCCGTGTTATTGCCGATATACGGCCACAAATGTTAGAAAAAGTCATCGAAAATTAGACGTCCAGATTGGACTACATCCGAGCCAGCCGTGGCGGTCATTGCCAGAAATCATATTTAAAATGTAATGCCACAAGATTATCTTTCGAATACAAAAAAAATTCTTGTCAATCGAATGATCCATCGTTGTTTTATTGCAATTTGTTGTATATCACAACTTTGTCAAAACTAATTAGATTAATTCATTAATTAAATTAGTTTTGACAAAGTTGTGATATACAACGAAACGTCAACGAGAATAAAGTTTTTCACATTAAAATAAGCTTGTTATTGCTAATAACATTAAAAAAAATATATATATATATATATATATATATATATATATATATATATATATATATATATATATATATATATATATATATATATATATATATATATATATATATATATATATATATATATATATATATATATATTCATATCGAGAGGTGAAGCTTTTTAGCTTGAATTCTTAATTCAAGGTAAAAACGTTCTTTACTGACATATTATGTGTAAGCAGAATGAAGTTACTTATTCATATCATTTTATTATTATATTCGACAAACCTCTAAATCCCTTGTTTCTACATCTGCACCTTGTTGAATGAAATATTTACACATGGCCAATCGGTCATCTAAAGCTAAAACATACAGTGTACTCCTTCCATCAGCATCTTTAGCGTCAATGTCAGCCGAATGCTGGAGAAGCATTTGTACAATATCGTAATGCCCTTCTAAAGCTGCTAATCTGAAAAAAAAATAACACTGGTTAAGCAACTTACTGAAGTTATATTTTTACCTGGAGTTCAAATAAGTACTTTGCTATTAGTATAATAATATCAGATAAAAACAAGGGAAATAAAATAAAATCCTGAATTATTAAATCATTAACCTAAAATCAAAAATTGTTGAGTCAATGTAAGGAAAGAGTAGATGTTTGGCAAGGCAAACAATTTTATCGACAATGTTTACTCATGTTTAAGTACTTCAAATATAACCTTTTTTACAGTTTAGAGCTATAATAGATTTGAGAATGTTATGATCGCCATATACTTGCAAATATTATGAATGTAACCTCCTAACCGAAAGATATCTTATTGAATCTTTGAAATAAATCACTTATTCGCCATGCAATTACCAAACTGATATGAATATACGAATACATATTACATCAGAGGCGTATATATAGGGGGGGGTCTTTCAAAGCCCCCCGAAATCAGACAGTGTAATACAAAATTAACTTATGTGAAACGATAATATGGAATTTTGATGAATAAACACAAATGTGAATGAGTGGAAAGGAATCTTTATTTTTTAATTTATTACTCATGTGAGTTGTTGAAATGCATAATTTGAAAGATCTAATAAATGATTGGGTCACCAGTGAGCGGTAAGCGGTTCGGTTGGTAAAATTCAACGTCGTCTACGGCATCTTCCTGCTTAAATTTACTGACTCATATTACGAAAAATTTACTATCGAGAAAGAAGATGAGCAACATGGAGTCCCATTCTTGGACACAAAAATACATAGAAAAGAGAATACATAGAAACTAGGCTGGTACAGAAAAAATACATCTTCGAATAAATATGTAAACTTTCATTCAAATCATATCATAATAATTTATAAACTTTCATTCAAATCATATCATAACATAAAAATAAATTTTATCAAAGAAATGAAAAACCGATTTAATAAAATCTGCCATGACTCTTTTAGAAGAGAGAGATTGAGAAATCTACAGGAAATACTTGTGCAAAATTCTGTCAGCATGATTAGGAAGCTGTTATATGCGCCTAGTGATACTAATAAAAAGAATAATTCCAAAGAACCGAGAAGAGAGGAAGGATAAAATAAAAATTATTATGCGTCCATACCAAATATAAATAACTTAACAAAAAAAAAATATATATATATATATATATATATATATATATATATATATATATATATATATATATATATATATATATATATAAAGAAGAAAATGTAAAGATTACAACATACAATCAGAAAACAGTGAAAGGATTATATCGTACACTCAAATATCAAATCCCAAAACCATTGAAAAGTGAAATAATATATAAAATAAATTGCAAAGACTCTGATAAAGTATACATAGGACTTACATCACAATGGTTGAAAAATAGGATAGCTCACCATAAATCAGATATGAAAAATGGAAAAGGTAGATGCATACAACAAAGTTAGACCATAGAGCAAACTACGACGATGTACAAATCCTAAAAACTGAACGTAACTATCACAAGACTTTTACATGAGATGATAGAAAAATGACACACAAAACTTGAGTAACATATATAGCTACTTACTGGATATGGAGCAAGAAAGGAAACACGACAAAAAAGAAGAAGAAAATAAACAACTGGGATCAGATGATACGTGTTAAGAATATAGACATTTAACCTAAAATAATATATTAAAATTAAATATTGATAAAAAATTGTAATATATATATATATATATATATATATATATATATATATATATATATATATATATATATATATATATATATATATATATATATATATATATATTTCTTGAAATTGATTTATTGCCTGTTTAAGATATTTTATTTCGAAAGTTTTTAGCAATAACAGGCTCTTTTTGATAGTAAAAAGCCTGTTATTGCTAAAAAATATATATATAATATATATATATATATATATATATATATATATATATATATATATCAAAGATGATGCTGAACCCTTTCTGCACCAGAGAACAAATGGAGCTGGACGGATCCCCATTAGAAATAGCATCGTCTTACACATATCTGGGACAGATTGTGTAAGACAATTACACCGGAGATCATACAAAGGACCAGAACATCTTGGGATGACAGTTGGCCGACTGAAACACATTTTCAAATCAGATATGCCACTATACTTAAAGAGCAAAGTGTTTGACCAATGCTATACCATCGATGACCTACACCAGCGAAACTTGGACCCTGAAGTCTGCTCAGATCCAGAAGTTTCGAACAACCCAGCGGAGTAAAAAAAGATACATAATGGGCCTAACCATTCGAGATAGAATAGCTCTAGCTGGATAAGAGGTCAAACAAAGGTGAAGGATGTCGTGGAGTGTGTAAAAAGGTCAAAGTGGAAATGGGCAGGCCATCTAGCCCGAACAAGAGATGGCTATGTGAAACATCAACAATGTGATGTCTCCATTATCCTTCCAGGGATAAATGTTAAAGAATATTGAAATCAGTGCCTACATTTATCGGAAACGTAAGACAGTTCATTGTTTCATACAAGGTACTCTTCAGTTACGCCAAGAAAGACAATGACTTCAATCCGCAAATATCCTCCTATCGATTATAAAACAGAAATATACTGTTGAGTCGTATGCATATATAATGCATAAATTACTGTCAATCTCAAATCTCAGCAATCAATGAAAAGCACATGAATAATATGGACCTAACATTGAAAGTTTCACACATCCTATTCAATTAAGATACTAAATTTAAAAATTACGGAATTACCTCAAGGCAGTCTTTCCATCGTGGGGTCTCTGATCGACTGGAGCGCAATACTTCTCGAGGAACAAGTTGACAAGCTGGGTGTGTCCACCTTGAGCAGCAAGAACTAAAGCAGCCTTACCCTCATTATCTGTTTCGTCCACTCTGGCGCCCGCTTCTAAAAGCGTCTCACATACATCTTGATGACCCTCAAATGCTGAATAATGCAAAGGAGTCCATCCAGAATTGTCTCTGTGTTGTTCGTCCAAGCCCCGATCTAAGAGTTGTTTGACAACTTCGACACATCCTTAAACATTGTAATGTAGCCGTTTCAACAAGTGTAAATAAATGAAATTTTTAGTTTTGCTGAGTAAACTAATTTGAAATCGATATGAAAAAATCCGCACTGCTGATCCAAACGTAAGATATGTACAGCATATTTTCTTTATATATTTCTGTTTAATAGGTAACTTAAAGTTATATTGCTTGAGACGTTAGGCCAGAAAAGTTTCTCAAATGTCACATCGTAACTACGATTAGTGAAAGCTAAAAGTTTATAGAACGCTTTGGGAATAAGACTAATCTGATTATCATGGTAACAAGGGCGTAACGCTCTCAACTATGTGCACTTGAAGCTCATACTGTAAACTTTGGTGCTGGTATATGAATTATGTGTTTTGACTATTATTTGATAATAATATAACTATTAATTTAATTATTACACATTTCTTAAGTATTCCATAACAGCATATTTTTAATGAGAATATGTGTAAAATTCCAAGTTTCTACTTCATGAACATACTGTTGTTTGTTAATGATTGGAGGTGTTGAATAAGAAGTGTTATGTCCATAAGTTAACTCGAGTTGGCTTACATTGTAAGGTTAAAAGTAAATTTGTAAAGCATTAAATTTGATAAAGATTGCCTTCCTCAGTGTCAGTGTGAGCAAATATCAATTGGACGTTAACTAGCGGTCTAGAGTGTTTGAATGTGGTGCTTGCGAATTTATGGTAAAAGAAACGTATTAATCATAGAAACTATTATATATATATATATATATATATATATATATATATATATATATATATATATATATATATATATATATATTTTCTTGAAATTGATTTATTGCCTGTTTAAGATATTTTATTTCGAAAGTTTTTAGCAACAAAGACAAAGTTGTAATATAACAACGAAACGTCAACAGAAATAAACTTTTTCCTATCAACAAAAGCCTGTTATTGCTAAAAACTTTCGAAATAATATATATATATATATATATATATATATATATATATATATATATATATATATATATATATATATATATATATATATATATATCATATATATATATATCATAGCTTAAATTCATTAGGGGATATATTGCCACTATATGAGACAATAAATTCTTTGTAGACTATCAGTTGAATTATCTAAAATCTAAGGTATTTGAAACTATATTGAAGTGTAGGATCAAGATGTATTTACATCAATATAGTATCAGAGCGCAAATTGATTCTCAATAGGAAATTAAACATTTTTTACACATTTTTAAAAGCTTTGTAGTCTAGTTACAGATTTTCCCTAATAGAATCTTAAACAGATTATAACATTCAATAATACTAGATATTCTATATAAATTCACATTTACAACTTCAAACGTGCACGTTTCGAATGACCGTTGGCAATGACAAACAGGACCTAATAAAACATCTATGGACCCAAAAAGAAGCAATTATTATGACTTATTATGTGCTTTCTATAAATAAGTTACCATTCTCGAACATGAGGATCTTTTACCCAAACATTTTTGTACTCAAATAGAATAACCACTTACCTTGTGCAGCTGCTACAGATAGGACTGTACGTCCTTCCGAGTCCATTGAATCTATACAACAACCCCAAAAGAGTAACAATGCTACTACAGGTGCGTGACCCATGCTAGCCGCTGCCCACAATGGACTCCTTCCACTATGATCCGTGTGGTCTACATCAGCCTCGTTTTCTAAGAGAATTTCACACACGTCCCTATTATAAAAATATTTCAATCACATTAAATTCAATACATTATCCATAGAGAAAAAGAGGCTATTGATGCGGCCAATGTATACATTTTTCAAAACATATGATATGTGATAATAATGGAAGATATAAGCAACGGAAAATAGTATCGTTTTTCGAAAAATTAATCAGAAAAAACATTTAATTACACCTATTCTTTAAATTGCAATCCAATGTGTGGATCGGGTACCTTCCAGTACACCTTCAAATAATAAAATATTCAGCATTAAATAATTTATAATGCTGATCTATGGGCCCTTTTCTTCCAGTGTGATTGTATTGCCCATCTTGACGATACATCGTAAAAGTATTCATATTAGGTGCGATAAACTGAATACTGCGATCTTCTTCAAGCGATGCCACTTTTGCATTATTTTAGAGCATCATTTTCACACAATTTGAAAACACTAATGTACAGTTATATGAATGTATCAGTAAAAACAGAGACATTATGCTAAACGCAAAAAAGGAAGCTATGAGATAAATGATTTAAATCATTTAAAAACAATATTTATTGTTATATTATATAATAAACGCTTTCAATTATTTGCAATACATTTATGACGTATTCACTCAACCCACAAAGCACTTGCAGAATTTTCAAAAAATTCAAACGGAAAGAAGCAGGTGCCATAGAAGAAACCGCAATGGTTTCACCAAACCAGTACAATACCAGAATAGGCTACTAAACCATACTCATATGGTAACATTCATATCGGCTACTAAACCATATTCATATACATATTATTTAAAGTGCCATGTGTTCGTCATCACGAAACTACAATTAATAATAATAATAATCATTGACAATTATTTTAGTTGTAATTTGAAAATACTGGATATCAATCCAAATATAAAGTATACTATAAGAATAGGCTACTAAACCATACTCATATGGTAACATTCATATCGGCTACTAAACCATATTCATATACATATTATTTAAAGTGCCATCTGTTCGTCATCACGAAATTACAATTAATAATAATAATAATCATTGATAATTATTTTATTTGTAATTTGAAGTATACTATTTCTCAAGTTTGACCAAATTATACAGCAAAGCCAACTTTCATGAAATCGATTGAATAATTTCGAAGTTCATCGTGGACAAACATCATGACATTGGAATATATTTTGATGCAGATTGAGAGCACCTTGCATACTCACCTATGACCTTCGAACGATGCGACTAGTAGCGGCGTCATACCCTCCTTATCCTCGTGGTCAACGCTAGCACCTCTTTCGAGGAGAGTCTGAACAACGTTAACGCCCGGTGATCTTGGGGCGCACAGCGCTGCTACGCTCAACGCTGTACGGCCGTCTGCATCTGCGTGGTTTATATCCGCACCCGCTTCAAGAAGATGTTCGACTATTTCATTATGGCCCATGTAGGCGGCTGCGATCAAAGCTGTACGACCTTCGTGATCTGTGAGGTTGACGCTCGCACCACGTCTAAGTAATATCTTGACGATTTCTTCGTGGCCAGACCAAGCAGCGGCACGAAGGGCTGTACGATTTTCAGCATCCACACTATCTAAGACGCAGCAGTGATTGACTAGCAGCTCAACTACCTAAAGCAGAAGGAAAATAATATTTTTATAATTTTCGAGTAGAAATTAATCAAAATTGGGTGGCTCATTATAAACAGTTTTTCATGTCATGTTTTATTACATGTGATTTTCAGAAATGGATACACATGTTGCGTTTAATTGATTTTACACATAAAAATTTAATTCTCCGAAAAAATTTTTCAATATCCATTAGTTAGTTGTATGCATATTGAGGAAAGTATATTCAACCAGAGAGAGCTATATTCAAGAGAATAAAAATAACCGTAATTAATAAATTCAATGAATCAACGATGAATCAACTCTGTGATAGTTCATATTTGAATGAGACGTAATAATAAATACTTGTCTAAAAATCACCGACTGAACAATTCTTTATTCGATTAGTTTCGTCTTTATGGCATTATCAAGAATTCTTGATAATGCCATATCTCTTTCTAGTTTAAAAAAGTTTTCAAGTTTATCTCTTTCTTTGCAATATAATCGATTATTCAACTGGTTGAACAAATCATTTTTTGAAACGCCAATCCTGAAAGCATTTTTCACCTTTGCTTTTTAGTATTTTAATTATTATACATTGCTGTAGAAAAGTGTCGATATAATTTCATATGATACCCTGATGTTTCTTTCCCTTGTATATGTCCAGCATGAATCTATTCACGATTGATAGCTCAATTAATGTTAGCTTTCACAATAGATCAGGTCCATACCATATCTTGAGTGTTGTATTCAGTTTTTCTCCTACGTCCGACCATGAGTACTTTCCGGGATTTTCATCGCTTTTGCTATTTCACACCGTAGGTTGAAAATTTTCATTATTTTGTTCATGATGTTCATTGACAGTTTGTTGAAGTTCACTTTGATAGTTTGCAGAAATTTTCCTTCACGAATTTCGCAGAGATATAACAGTTATTTTCTGGGTCACTTCTGCGAATTCAATGGCGGTAAATTTTCTTGGGAATGTTTACTTTTTTCATTTGTTTTCTGTTCGAGATCTTTTATCTATTCTATTAATAACGAATTATTGTTATATAACTAATATTAATAAATTTTACTAAATACATATAATACGAGGGCGGTTTGATAAGTCCGTGACTTTTTGAATAAAAATTTTTTTTGCGGCAAATAAACATTTTATTTTTCTACTTAATCACTTTTCAGCTCGATACATTTAGTCCAAAGTTTTTCTAATTTTTTTATATCCTCCAAATAATAGGTTTTCTCAAGGCTCTCAAAATACGCGTTTGTTTCGGTAATGACTTCTTCATTAGACTCTAATCTCTTACCACCCACCCATTTCTTTAGGTTTGGAAACAGATAATAGTCGCAGGGGGCTAAATCTGGAGAATATGCTGGATGGGGCAGCAGTTCGTATCTCAATTCGCGGATTTTGGCCATCGTGACTAAACAAGCGTGCACACGTGCATTGTCTTGATGAAACAGCACTTTCTTCTTCGCCAAATACGGCCGTTTTTGCTTCAAGTCAACGTCGAATCTATCCAAAAGCTTTGAATAATATTCGCCGGTGATTGTTCTACCTTTCTCGAGGTAATTAATGTGAATGACACCGCGTGCATCCCAAAAAACTGTGGCCATGACCTTGTTGGCTGACAGACTCCATGTTTCGTCCACATTAACAAAACAAAGCCAAAATTCGTCCGGATTAAGGCTGAACATCGCTAAACACTCTTTTGAAGTTGTCACACGATTGCGCTTATGGTCGAGTGTGAGCAATATCGGCACCCATCTCGCGGAGAGTTTTCTCATGTAAAAATATTCGTGTAAAATATGATGTACCCGTTCAGTTGAGATACCTACAGCATGAGCCAACTCACGTACTTTCATTCTTCGATCATTCAATATCATTTCATGGATTTTATCGACGATTTCCGGCGTGATCACTTCTTTTGGGCTACCTGAACGTTCGGCGTCACTAGTGCTGGTACGACCACAACGGAACTCTGTAAACCACTTCTTAACCATTGAAATTGATGGTGCCGAGTCCCCGTAGTATTTATCATTACACTTACAGGATTACATGCTGTAAGTGGTTGCGAAACTGATAGTAGATTTGGTAGTAAAATGCAATGCCTGAAAGCTGTGTCTGAAAATTTTGTGCAAACAGCTCTCATACCTTTGGGAAACATTGATCTAAATAATGTGCAATTGAAACAGTTAGAAATAGTTTGCATATATTTATTTTCAAAGAGAAAATTATCTGCTGATGAACTCAGATTTATACTGATATCTCAAAATAGAGGCTTCAATTTTAATTTGATGAGAGTGATATGCACTTCAGTACCTCTTCATTTTTACAAAAATTCTCATCAAACACAATTACTACCCACTGATTATTGTTCATTTGGTTACGAAAAGCTCAACTGTGACTTACGTCCACGACAAATGACAAAGCCGTGTTTACCAGAATCATTAATTCCACCATGTAAATGTACTGCAAATTGCCACACAATGTCTTGTAATTGCAAGAAATCGGAATTAATATGTATTTCTTGCATCAATAACAAATGTCAAAATGAAAATGAGTAATTTTTTACCTACTTGAAGTACATTTATGCTTGAATTCGCTGGTTTTTCATATATAACTTTTATTTCTTTATTAATAAAAAAAAATTTATTACTTTCATAAAAGTTATTTTTTAAGAGTCCATTCTCACTTTTACCATTAGAACAAACTATAAATGATTATAGAAATAATCATTAAAATGATTTTATAGCGTGTACTCAATGCATTCCCTTTACGGATAAGAGAAAATGGGGTAAAAAAAATGAACCGGCAAGATCCACATTATAATTCCTAGACCTTTTCTTAACTCAAATCCGTTGGCGAAATTCGACACATTTTGCATGATCACTTACATTGCGAAATAAAGTATAAAGCTCGTCGAAATATATGGAATATATTTCGACGAGCTTCTGAAACTGAAAACTTACCTCTGTATGTCCACCCCAAGCAGCAGCCCTCAATGGAGTCCAACCATCCAGATCTGCTTCATTTACATTTGCACCAGCTTCCAGCAAAACCTTCGTAACAAAAATTAAAACAATGAAATTCTAATTAAAATTAAAATGTAAAAAATTTAATGAAATGACACCCACCTTCACTATTTCGCTCTGACCCAACCTGGCAGCCACATGCAGAGCCGCTTGACCATGCATATCGTGGAGGTTGTACAAAGGATCAGGACTCACTTCTGAAGATGTAGAAGCTAACGAGATCTTCCAGATAGAAAATAATAAATCAACGAATATCACTCAAGATTTCTATAATTAAAATAAAATTACTACGTCTCGATCCAAATAGAGTAATTTGCAAACAGTTATAGCCATTAATGAACAATTTGAACAATGAATTAATGAACAATGAATAACTATGAAGTGAGACACCTGTTCTTGTAGAATGGAAAATAATTTGATGTGTAAACCTTCCTTTGACAGTCCTTAGGTCATAGATACAGGAGATTAAATTCGTATGATTGAATTATGCATATTTTTATTTACTAATTAGAAGAGATAATGAGAAAGAAATGGTGCTTGCGCCCTAATCACTTATTCCAGTGAAAAGGGAAATTTGACATATTGATCAGATGGGCTGTGTGGAATTATACAGCATTTCTCTAGATTCTATTTAAAATAATCTCACTATCAATGAATCTGAATAATATTGAATAAAGTAGACATACCAAAGAACTGCATGATCAGCGCAATTAATTTTTGATAATTTCAGAGTAATATCCTTTACATTCTGCTAAAACATATATTTGATATTTCCTGATAGTGACTGTGCAATTAAAGATATAATTTTAAATATATAACATCCAAAGATTCAAAGTAACCTTGACATCATAATAATCTGCAAAATTTGAGCAGATGTTATCAAATTGTTAGCATTATTAATACAAAACTAATATGGAAAAGATTAAATTTAACAATATACTGAGCATATTATGTCACCACCAATATTGTCAATTTAAGATTTAAAATGTGAAAACTAGAGTTATATTTAAAATTAATTAAGTTAGTATGAAGTTTAATTTTCTCACACTGTAATTCATTTGAACATTAAAAAACTATTTTATTCCGTCAACACGAATCTATTTTTCGAGTACAATAATACTGAAATTTCATTTTTTTGTATTAGAAATTGAAAGAAAAAAAATAATTCATCCGAAAACTTTAAAACAGAAAATCACCACATTCAATAAAAATAAAAACCATAGATGTGTAAATATGATATTATTTATATGTTATTCCATGGACGAATTTTTCAATGAAAGAATTTTTTGTATGAAATAATTTTCATCTTTTACCACGTTTTTGCAAATACATTTCCTGTATTAAAATTAACTCATAATGGGCATGCTAACTTATGAAGGATTACTAATAATTGTCAAGAGCAAAAAAAATATATTTTCTCTCTCATATATATATATATATTAAAAGTATACTATAACTTTCTTTGGAGAATTTTTTACAGATTATTGAAAAAAACATTATAGCAGAGCTGGCTATGTGAAACATGAACAATGCGATGTCTCCGTTATCCTTCTAGGGATAAATGTTGATAATATTGAAGAATATCGAAATCGATGCCTACCTTTATTGAAAGCATATTTATATATATATATATATATATATATTAATATAACTTTTATCTTTGGAGAATTTTTATATACAGATTATTATAAATATATATATATATATAGCTATATATATAAACATGAATAATGCGATATATCCGTATATATATATAGGGATAATATGTTGATAATATTGAAGAATATATATAATATCGATATATACCTTTATTGAAAGCATATATATATATATATATATATATATATATATATATATATATATATATATATATATATATATATATATATATATATATATATATATATATATATATATATATATATATATATATATATATATATATATATATATATATATATATATATATATATATATATATATATATATATATATATATATATATATATATATATATATATATATATATATATATATATATATATATATATATATATATATATAATTATTATATATATGCATGGAAACAGCTAAACATTTTATGAATATTTCACTTACTTGACTTTGATAATCACATCCTTCAACATCAGTTTGTTCAACAGCACCCGCTTCTAACAAGAGTTTCAAAACTTTCTGGTCCGTTGGTAAAAATGCTCCAAAATTGACTCCTGCCATTTCATTTCCTTCAAGAAGGCATTCTTCAACATTGCAACCACTTAATATTAGCCAAAGTTGAGTAAGAGTATGGATGTCCAAGGTTTTAATCTCCTAGAAAACAATATAAGGTTAAATCAACCGTCCAAACTGAGAATATAGGATTCGCTCAGGTTGTTAATATCGGATCTCTTATTCATACAGTTTTCGTTTCTGTTTATATGAGCCATTTTTAAAAAAAGGCTTTTAATATTGCGCCACTGAGCACTTGCATTGGGTTTTCTTTCATCTGCATGCGCTAATATATATATATATATATATATATATATATATATATATATATATATATATATATATATATATATATATATATATATATATATATATATATATATATATATATATATATATATATATATATATATATATATATATATATATATATATATATATATATATATATATATATATATATATATATATATATATATATATATATATATATATATAAAATCAATGAGTGAAGATACAAAAAAACTAATTTGATTTTTCTAACAAATAAGTTTGACATTTGATATCTATAGTAACTCATAAATTCAATTATTCATTAGTTTTGACATGTTGTAATATAACAACGAAACGTCAACAGAAATAAACTTTTTCCTATCAAAAAAAGCCTGTTATTGCTAAAAACTTTCGAAATAATATATATATATATATATATATATATATATATATATATATATATATATATATATATATATATATATATATATATATATATATATATATATATATATATATATATATATATATATATATATATATATATATATATATATATATATATATATATGAATACATATTACAAAGACAACCTTTAAATGTTTGCAGATCTGTTCGGACTACAGAATACACCTTAAATGCGTTCATAGAGGTGGAGATTCCCAAGCTATCAGAGATTTAACAGCGGGGAGTGGTTTACGTCTAACTGGTCATTTAGAAGATTGTATTTATCGAATTTTTGGAGTTTATTTATTTCCATAGCTTTCAGGTAGTTCAAACGGGAAAGAGCTACTAAAGATTGCCAACGACAATGATCTCATAATTGCTGCACCCAGCGAACATACCCATCTATGTGCTAGATCAAATACAACCGATCTACTAGACATAGCGGTCATCAAAAATGTTCAGTGGACCAATTAGAAACAATTATGGACTTATCGTCGGACCATTCCCTGGTGATATTGAAACTTGAAACCGAAGCGGAAGCCAACCCCAAATAAAAACTCGTACAAACTGGATAAGGTACAAAGAACCTTATTCAGAGCCAAGAAACAAGACATAAACAACGCAGAACAACTAGAAGAAGCAGTCAGAGACCTAGAAAGAAGAATGAAAAATGACTGATATTGAATTCTCGCTTAACTCTTGGTGAAACATAATTGAATATTAAATTAAATTAAACACTTGGCTTAATGTTTCACGATTTATTTAACAATATGAAATATTCAACATGTTTCGTGCGTTAGCTCATTTTCAAAACTAAACTACTATAAAGAACGTACAACAAATTTATATCTATACAATGGATGTGAGTAGGTAGGATAATTGAAAATCTACTTGTTCATTTACGATTTCTTCTTTTTTCTTCCAAGAACTGCTTATTTCAATAGCCTCCAAAAGGTCTAAAAAAGGTAATAAAGGGAAACGTTTAGACCTTTTGGCTAAAGCAATTGAAATAAGCAGTTCTTGGAAGGAAAAAAAAGAAATCGTAAATGAACAAGTAGATTTTCAATTATCCTCCCTACTCACATCCATTGCATAGATATAAATTTGTTGTACGTTCTTTATAGTTTGTTTAGTCTTGAAAATGAGCTAACGCTCGAAACATGTTGACTATTTCATATTGGGGGCATTTCACGTGGAGCGGACAGGAAAAAAAAGTGAGGTTCTGAAAACAGATCATAATCGGCTCATTTATACTTCTAGTACGTATGAATATGAACACAAAATATTTTTTATGTGTAATTTATATTTCACATGTTATGGGTTTCTAAAGAATTGTCGTAATTGTAATATCAATTTTTTGAAAGTAGTTTTTCGAATTTAACAAATTTACAATGAAATATTTAACATAGCGATACATATTGGAAAAATACTGTTCTTTTTAACAATAAAATGAAATTTGAAAAAAAATTTTTTTTCATGTCCAAAACCGGAAGTAAACTTTTCAAACATGAATTTCAGTCACTTCGACTAATTTTTTTTCTCAAAATACAGCTTACAGTACACTTAAAATACCCTAGAAAATTCAAAATGGGATCTTGATTAGTTTAGGAGTAAGATTGATTAATGTACATACGTGAAATGCCCCATTGTTAAATAAATCGTGAAACATTAAGCCAAGAGTTCAATTTAGTTTAATAGAATAAAAAATGCTGTAGAGGACAACAACAAAATAGAAGTTACAAGAAAGGAACCAATACCATACCACCCCGACTGAAAATACTACTGATCAAGAAGAGGAGCGCACTCAAAATATACCGAAGAACATTACATCCAGAAGATAAGAAACTACTGAACAAGCAAGCTGACTCAAGAAATAAAAGAACAATTAAGGGAGCATAGGACAAATCTATGGGACAAAACGCTGGAGTCACTGGAAAGCGAAAATATTTCACTCTGGCAAATGACTAAACAACTAATGAATAGGAAGACAAAAAGAGAGGTACCGAGGATCGTCCACGTAGACGGAGTTGCATTGACAGACGTTGACAAAGCGGAAGTCTTCGCAACTCACCTGGAATCTCAGTTCACTAACAACCCGGAAAGCCGAGATGTCGATGTCAACTTCAGTATGAATATAAACAGAATAAGTACTAGAATAGAAACACCAAATGAAAGCGTAGAAGAAGAAATAGACGAAGTAACCGAACAAGAGGTTAAAACCATACTGAAGAACCTGACAGCCAGGAAAGCGCCAGGGCCGAATGGAATTCAAAACCAGACATTGAAATACTTACCAGAAGAAGCAATCCAAGAAATTACTGAAATTGCACGTGGAGTGTTCCGTACTGAACAGTTCCCGAAAAGATGGAAGCAATTTGTTCAGTAACAATAATGTTACACAAGAATGGAAAACCTATCAACCAGGTCAGCAGTTACAGACCGATAAACTTGTTGCCTGCATTAAGCAAAGTCATAGGAAGAATTCTAAATAGAAGACTGAAAACTTTCGCAGACAACAAGTGTATCCTTCTGGAACACCAATTCGGATTCACGGAACGGAACACTCGACACTACTTCAACTGGCTAGAATGACAGAATATATCAAGGACAAACTCAATATATCAATACCAACTGGTGCCATATTTTTGGATATAGAAAAAGCTTTCGAGTATGGCATCATGGATTGATATACAAACTGAAAAGAGAACAATTTCCGAGAAAGTTAGTAGTGAACATAATCCAGACATACCTACGTGGAAGAATCTTCAGAGTGAAGATAGGAGATAAACTATCGAGAGAAAAGAATGTCAGAGCAGGAGTGCCTCAAGGATCAGTAGTTAGCCCACTTCTCTACAACATATACACGGCAGACATACCTACCCCAAACAGATGCAAAATAGCCCAGTTCACTGACGACACTACGCTCTACACATTAAGTAGAAGAAAAGATGGCGTTCAGAAGGGACTACAGGAAGATCTGCAGATGATGCAAAAATACTTCGAAAAATGGAAAATCAAAGTGAACCCAAAGAAGACAGTTGGGGTATACTTTGATCACAAAAAGAAACCACCGAAAATAATCTTCAATGGTCACTCCATCCAGTGGGATAAAAATGCGAAGTACTTAGGAGTAATCTGGACGAAAACTTGACATACAGAACACACATTTCTGAGAATGTCAAGAAATCAAGACAGATGCATGCCTTCCTGTATCCTCTTTTGAACAAAGAGAGTAGGATGTCAGACGAAAACAAAATTAAGATAAAAAAAATGATCATTATACCAGGGCTCCTTTATGGAGGCGAAATTTGGGAAATGGACAACGCACGACTTGAGAGACTCCAAGGTACTCTGAATAGAATAGTACGCACAGCCGTAGGAGCACCAAGATATTTACCCAACCAGAATCTGCATGAAGAACTGAAAATCAAAAAACTCACGGACAAGATAAAAGAGAGAAGAAAGAAGATGCTTGAAAATATGGAAGCTCATAAGAATAATCTTATAAGAAGCACAACACAGATTACTCCCAGAACAACAGGTGTAGAACATATCTATCCCAAAGGAAGAGAATGACAGAAGAGAAAGGTTTTCAAGTGAGCAAGAAGAGGAAGTTCTAAAAAAAAGCACTAAAACATAATATGTGAAGAAAAATCACAAATACCATCGTAGAAAAGAGTCAAAAAAAAAGAAGATGAAAAGGAAAAGGCTATAAATCCAGATCACAAGAAAACTGAATGCAGACCTTAGTAATATGTATTCATTCTTGGTAATGCCGAAAAAGGCGAAACTAGTCGAATAAAGAATTGTTCAGCCAGTATTTATTAGTATTTATCATTACCTCTCATTTAAATATGAACTATCACAGAGTTGATTCATCGTCCAATGAATCAACTCTATATATATATATATATATATATATATATATATATATATATATATATATATATATATATATATATATATATATATATATATATATATATATATATATATATATATATATATATATATATATATATATATATATACATATACATATACAAAGTTCTGAAGTGTTTGAATAAAATGTTCGATGATGACAGAACTTTTAACATAATTTGACAAACGCGCCTTATTACCATGTACCATGTACCCCATATATTATTTAACTGAATAGTATGAAATTCGGCACCTTGCTTCAATTCATCAGATTCCTGAAGTAGACACTCTTGCATGAGATCTCAATGATTTCAACTTAATATTGTGTGATATACATATATGGTATGAGGTAATTTAATAACTTTTCAAAATTATTTTCTCCTTTATATATAATGAAAAAAATTATAGAATTAACAGAAATTTCAAAGTTTCTGCTCACCTGTACATTAGACCTGGCAAAAGAAATCTCGTTCGATACAGACGTTTCGAAATTTTGTGGCAATACACTTGGCATGTCAGTGTTCTGATGTACAAATACTTTGGACTCTTTCTTGACCTTATTCACCTCAGCATATATTGGATTCTTTTCACTTATCGGGGACTTGAGATTCAGATTTTCAAAATTATCAATTTTTTTTGCGTCCAGACTCAAGTCCAAGCAGAAATTCTCATTCTCCATCTTTGGCGGATGTCCATCTACAGGGGTCGAATTTAAGCTAGTTTCTTTGATTGGTAGATTGGCAATCTCTTGAGGGGACATATTGAGATCTGGATAAATGTCCGATTTTTCCGTTGTACCAACATGATGCTTATTTTTATCTTGATTGAGTTTATAGGATAAGCTTTGAGTTTTTTGAGTATTTTGATCAGTCAGGTATTGCTCCATTCGTGTCAGATGGAATGCATAGTCGTAAATTTCCTGATTATTCAAATATTTAGCATGCAATGTGTAATACATAGCCAGTATACAATGTCCATGAAAAATATTACAAAGATATTTCTGTGTACAGTGTTTTATGTCCAATAGCCATTCAGCAAAAGAATGATGAAACAAACTAACACTGCCTGTCTTTGAGACAACCAAAACTCTTCTGAGAAGATGGAATCTTTTCTTAAAATCTTCTGGAGTGATTTTTGGGTTATAGACTTTGATAATGTCATATAATATTGATTCATTCAAGGAACATTTTGCAGCTAAGATAACGTTAAGCAGTGGCTGTACTTTTGCAAACTGGCGTCGATTGAAAAGACGTTGCGACAGCCAAAGATACAATCCATTCAGGGTTCCAGGTATTTCTCGCACTTCTCTGAGAACAATAAAGTTGTCTGAAACGCCATCTAATACCTGCAATTGAAAATCACAATATTATTGATAAATCACACATAGAAAAGAATTCTGATTTTAACTTACCTTTTCAAGATACAAAAAGCAACCATTGCTCTTAATATGCAATTGGTTTAGCATTTCTGCTGTATCTCTGCTGATATGCTGTCTCAAATTCTGCTCTTGATCCAGCCTTGCCAAGATATACTGCTGTACATCTCTCACCACTTGACTTTTTCTCAAATCATCCAAACTTAATTTTCGAAAACCTGGAAGATGAAATTTTAAACTTAAAATGGATTAACGTGTTTTCAAATATGGAAATATATTTCACAAACATATAAATTATATATATATATATATATATATATATATATATATATATATATATATATATATATATATATATATATATATATATATATATATATATATATATATATATATATATATTGAGTGTCCCAAAAAAATTAAAGTAATTTTTTTTCAACATATACCCCCCAATTTTTTCCTAAGTGTTAAAACACGTATAAATAAAATTTCATGTACCTAAGACCACAGCAACTAGTGCTGACTCGCATTTACACATATCAGTACTAGCATACGGAGTGTCGCAAATTTCTTATCGAAGTTTCATCATTACTTGCTTGTTTTCTCAGTGAACACATTTTTTTCGTTAAGTCGATATGTCAGTCGGGTAACCCACATCTAACAAAGCCATATTTTTTGTCTAAAGAATGTAAAGCATCAAATAACCGTTCCGAAACCCTCTAATGTCCAAGTACAGGCAGTTTTGTTTTGTAAAATCCGTGAAGTGAATTTAAGTACTGATGAAACTCGATATTCAATTTTTCGAGAGTGTATCATTTATTGAAAGAAAGTCCCTATATCAACTGAAGTTGTGTTGAAAGAGTAGCAGAGAGTAAAAGAGTAGTCGCCTTTATACCAAGCCTTGAAACATTTACAATAAATATGTACAAAACACAATGCATATTCGAACGAGTTTGTTATAAGCTTGAACAAATTATTCGACATTGCATTTGCCGATGCCCCTCAATTAATGAAAATATATGAAGATAGAATATTCTTGAAGCGGCAGAGAGAGCCAGGCAAACCTGGCCACAAAGCTGGAATGAATGAAAAGTTCACCGATAAAGAGGAAAAATCGCTCCACAGATATATCGAGGAACAAAGAGGTAATGCTAATTATTTTGCATCTCCTACTGTTTCCATTTTATTATATCAGGAAAGTTCATCTTTCGATTCGGAAGTAATGGATTCGCAAGTCGATTTGCCTACCCCAACCGAGGATGTACGTACACTGCGGTATCAAAAAACGTCAGTAAGAAGAAATTATATGACTGAAAAAAGGCAGCTTCAGGTAGGTATCAATTAGATATGAGAAATTCTATGTATATCATCGAAGTTACTAATGAGGCACTAGGACACAATACTGACGATTATCCCATAAATAATCCTTCTGTTCGAATTCGTACGGAAAAGCGAAAAAGCTGGTAGAAGCTATCAATTTCGTCCTCCATAACGACGTCCTGGATACTAGAACTGTTCATTGGCATGGAAAACGTTTGCCAGCTTAGAATGCGCAAATGTATAGAAGAAAAGAACCCATATAGTAAATTCATTAATTCCACATGGTTATGAAGAACAACTGATCGTGGTGCTAAAATTGACAACTCTACTGGAAGTGAACAAGTACAGATAAATACTTGAAATGAGTTTAAAGAATGCAATTTCGATAATGAAGTCCAAATTCTTTGTTGTGACAACACTGCTTCAGATATTAGTCGTACTAATGGTGCCTACATACTTTTGGAACGAAAATAGTAGTAGTAGTAATAAACTTTATTGACTATAGATCAATTGGCTATCGACCGAGGTCTTCCTGCCAGTTACAATTTATTTGTTATTTTAACATTATATTTTGTTGTAAGTGTGTAGCTTTATAAGGATTTTAGGTATTCCATTAATGGAAGGGCTGGTAATTTGATTGTGGGAGCGTCTTCTTCTTGGAATTGATGGATTAAGTGGTTTATAGTTTCTATATTGTTTTCGTTGTTAATAAATTTCTTGCTGAGCCTGTGTATTCTTGTGAGTATCGGTTCTATTCCTGTGGATTGATATAGTAGTTGGTTAGAGGGGTTGTATAACGGATTGTTGGGATTTCTCAGTTTGGTTATTTTTCTGAGACAAGTTCTTTCTGCAGTGGCAATGTTATTGAGACTTGTTTTGGATATGTTAAGAATTGCTGCATGGGCGTATTCCAGGATAGGTCTACATATCATTTTGTAAATTGTACTTGCTGTTTTGATGTTTATGCCTGAATTCTTGTATGTTAGTGATCTGAAATGTCCTGCTCTATTGATGGCTAGCTTTTTTTGGGTTTTGATATGATTTTTAAATTGTAATTTATTGTCTATTTGTACCCCTAAATATTTGCATTTCTGTGAAGGTTTTATCCAGTTATCTATGAGTTTTATGCGTGGAGAGTCGTTTCTGAGTTTATGGTTGAATATTATTAATTCTGATTTTGTTGGATTGGGTTGCATTCTCCAAAGTTTCATCCATTCTACAGTGTTATCTGTTAGTTCTTGTAATTGTTCTATGCATTTATTTGTTGTTTTATCATGGGATACTAGAGCTGTATCGTCCGCAAATTGTAGCATGTATGCTTGTTTGTTTATATGGTTGTGCTTCTCATAAACGTGGCTATATATATCGGAACAGAACAAATTGTACAACAACCGGGAGAGGGGCGATCCTTGTGGGAGTCCCTGTGCTGGTGTGAACTCTTTTGAAATATCATTTTTCACCTTAACTTGTACTCTTCTATCTGACAAAAATTGATCGATTAGTTTCAGCATGTATATCGGAACATTTATATGAAAAAATTTGTAGACTAAACCGGCGTGCCAGACAGTGTCAAAGGCTTTTTTTATATCCATGAACAGAGCTGCTGTCTTTTTTCTCATTTTTCTATTACACTGTATATTTGAAGTAAGTATAACAAGAGGGTGTATGGTGGAAGTTTTGGTTTTAAATCCGAATTGATAAGCTGGAATGGAGTCCCCCATTGTTCTTCGCATCCTCTCGCATAAAATTTTTCAAGTTTTTTCCCAACACTGGCAGCAGGGTTATAGGCCTGTAGTTTTCTATATTTGATTGATCTGTTTTTGCTTTTGGAATAGCAATGACTATTCCCCTCCTCCAGTCATCGGGAAAGTAGCAGTTATTGAGACAAAAATTATATATTTTTATGATAATGGAGTGGATTCCAGGATCCAGTTTCCTTAGTATTTTCCTTGAGATATTATCATAACCCGGTGTCGTGCTTTTTCCCTGGTGTAACACTTTATAATATTCGTCCTCTGTTATGTTTTCATAGTTTGTTTCTGGCTGAATCAGTGGAAAGTCGTTTTGATACCATTGTTCTATCATGTTTTTGTGATCTTCATCGAAATCTCCATCAACAGGCTGTTGGAGGATTTTTTGAAAGTGTTCAGCGAAGGCATTTGAAATATCTTTATCTCCAGTCAGTGTTTTCCCATTAATTTGGATAGGTTCTGTCGAGTTGTGCTTTGTGTATTTAGATAGTCTTTTAATTGCTTTCCAATATGTTCGTCCTCTGTGGTTTTCTATTTCTTTGCAAGCTTCTAGGTATGTATGGGATCTGTAACTGGAGATCAATTTGTGTATATCTTTGTTTAATTCATTGAATTTTCTCTTCAGATTTAGGTCATTGTTAATTCTATATTCTCTATATAGTTGTTTCTTAACTCTGATTAATTTTAGGATTAAAATCAAATCTGGTGTCGAATCCGGGTTGTTTTGCATGAGGAATGTCGGTGGTGTGGTAATTTTAATGAAGTCTGAATTTCGGAGAAACTTTTCAATTTGTGTCCTTGAACGAAAATATTAATGCGGAAATTAACCAACCCAGATATTCCATTACGCAAACAATTCCGAGAGAACTGAAAGAATAAAACGGAAGAAATATTACATACTACGTTGCGTACAGAAAGACAAACTGACACCCTGGCTGTAAAACAAAATTTTGAAGAGATAATTTAAGAAATAATGTTCTATTAATGATAAATATATTCTATGTCATGTAAACAACTATAATATACATACACAAATAATACTAATGATGTGAGTGTGTATCTGCACTGCCTTCAGCTATCCTCAGGTAGTAAAATACTTCTGCCTTTTGAAAGATAATACCGATGTTTTCTGTCTTTTCCATTTTTATGCTTATCAGACCAATAGAAATAGTTGACTTGAAGGCAGAAACGATCTTATATTTTATGTATGACATTTTTTCAACAATACCGATTATTAATGCAAGATCATCAAGGTTGCACAAGTTATTTTTTTTATCTCTTATAGTATAATTTCATTAATTATTCTACTGTGCCTGAGGATGGAGATTAATTTTTTTATATATTATAACAATCACAAAAAATTTTATTACTCCTAAACACAGCAGGAAAAACTCCTGCCACTAGCATTAAATTTTTTTTATATTAAATACAATGTATCAATAGAAACAATAATATTGTTTATGACACTTATTTTTTTAAACATTTTTCGCAAGCTCCTATGGGATATTGCAGCAATTAATAAATGGCAGAAATTGTTTAGGATGATTATTTTACTTAGTACTCTAATATTATAAAACTCTGTCAGAGGATGAAATCTTATGAAAATTACTACCACCAGGTACCTAGTTACAAACTTTCAAACAAAAATTGTATTGTCAATATTATCAATTTTATTATTATTACCTGTAAACATCTTAGAAATGCTCTTCGATTGTTTTCTAGCTGTACAAACTAACAACAACCATTGAGGAAACAGATGATGATGATTTGCTAGCAATTCTGCAATTGTTTTACTCTGTGATGTTCTCTCTCTAGGCTTACATCTGGTAAGTGTGGAATTGGAATAATTAAATGAATGTTCATCAATTGAATCAATTAAAATAAATAAGGATGTCTTTGGAGGCTCTATTTCTAAAAGGGGAAACAGCAAAGCCCTTTTCAAACAATCATCAGGATTCATTTCTATATTTTTTGCTCTCAAAGCAATTTGAATCTCTGTATCAGACTTTAATTTCTCCAAATAGGCATCAGCTATCACGGTTCTCGGACTTGGAGGTAAATTAGGTGTACTCTGAACAAACTTCCTACTCTCAACACTGGGAGAAAACAATGAATCTGAGAAAATATTACTGTATAAATTTTCTTCTCCTTGTTCATACAAAATATTAGTGGCGGTGCCCCCACCATCCTTTGGGTTTGAATTGTTAAATTCACTTTTGCCATCAGTAGATAACTTTTTTCTGATATTTCTTTCCTTGTGACTTTCAGTTGAATGGTTGAGTATTTGTGTCACAAGGGAGCGTACAAATTCACTCAAAGATAGACTTTTCTCATTGTGTCCCTGCAAGAAATGGTAACAGAGAAGTCTTCTATTCAATGCTCTTTGTTGTCTTCCAGATAACCCTTGACTTGGCCAACACAATTCTGAACAAAATGTAGTTTTACCACATCCAGAACTACCTAATAGTAAAGCTCCGCAAGTTTTAGATACTGGACGCTGATCTAAACAGTGTGATAGCTTTTGGAATGCCCATTCCCTACAGTAAAATTTTTTCTTGTCCCCTTGATTATTCATCTCTAGTCTGTTTTTAATTTTAATTCATATTTTACTTCATGAAAATATCATTCTATGTTTAGTTCTAAATCAGTCTTGTGTTTTACGTATCAGGAGTTAAACTCTATTGGTTACATCTTGAACTGGAAAGTAACCTTTGTTTGTCCAAGACTTTTTTCATAACCTGTGTTAACAGAAAAAATGAGATAATAATACATTATTGATTGAACATTATTCTACATAAAATCAGCAAATGAGTTTCATATTTTTCAATTTGACTGGAAACTCTTTAACGTTTCAGGGTAATGAATGAAAGAAAATTAATTATATTTCTTAATTTACCAAAATCCTGAAAGATGCTACATAATTTTGAATTCTCAAATTTTCATGGGCATAGTATTATAACTCAATCATATTTATTGATTAAATATAGCATAAAATTTTTTTTGTAAATTTTACAGTTAAAACTAATAATGTAAATTAAAGAATACATCTTCTGAAAACTTTCAACTATTAATTATTGAATATTCCTAAACAAAACCATTATGATAACAACAAGCTAACGTTGTCCGTCTTTCAGTTATTCACCTCAAAAACACATTTTCTTTCAATTTATGGAAATATATTTGTGTTACAAAAAACACATCATTGTCAACAAGGTGGTAAATATGTCAATTGATATTAGAGAGCTTTAAATGAACAGAATAAATTGTAAGTGAATTAAACTAATAAATTGTGAATGTAATGTATAAGCCCAAATAAAATTTATTAGAAAATAAATCATGGTCTTTTGAGATATACCCAAGAAAAAACATTCAAACTGAATAAAGCAAAGCAGTAATCATTAGTAACCTTAAGAAGTAGTAGACTTCACTAGAGTGTCTACAGAGTATACATACATATAGGTTAATTTATTCTTTTAATGTTCCCATCTTAAAAGATATTAATTTGGTCATCAAAATCATCGAACAATAAATAAAAGATGGCTTGAGACCTATATTATGTGGAATGTTTATTGATTTGAATGAAAAATGTTAAATTCAAAGTATAAAAAAGGAGTATTAGAGGGCATCTGAATTGACTTTAATTGACTGGACTGATCAGTATATAACACACTTCAAATGTTCATCCAATTGATTTTCATTTGAACAAATGCACTTGCACTTGAAAGTTATGAACAACCTAGTCAACATTACTAAGAATCAATGCCTTTTATTTGCTTGTTAAATTAAAAAATAATTTATTTAAATGCCAAGAGATGTAAACTATTTTTAAGTAAATATATCACTTTTGAACAATATGATCATTGATGTGGGATGTATGTTTTGAAATTGAAGAAGCTGTCAAGGTTGAAAATTTAAAATTACGAAATGAATAATATATCAGCATTCTGAACTAATAAATTGAATTATTCCATTAAGAAACAATAATTCTTTCAAATATTAAAAGCAATGTATTTTGTTCAACATCCAAAAATAACCTATTACTTATCTTCAACTTTTGTATTGTGTACACCCACACCATTGAAGATTAATTATTCTACTTTTAAAAATAATTACTTACTTCTTAAGACATAGGTAATAATAAGAGAAAATTGTTATAGCGAACTATAAAACACATTTACTATAGTGTTATATAAATTTGGGAGAATATCAATTTTTAATAGTTTTATATACAGAACAGAATTATTGGGCTTTCTAATTGACAGTTATCTGACACTTACCACAGAATCGGTGTATTTTAAGTACAGATGAATATCATCTTGGTTTTTTTTGATTGAAAAACAGCATTTGATCAAAAACATCAGGTAAATGAAAACACTCACTTGATAAATGTTCAAAATAATACATGAATAAAATCTGTAGGTATAAATAAACCTTCGAATAGTACATGTACAGATGAAAGACTTGGTCTTCATCATGTCTAATATCATAACATTTTCACTTCAATAACAATAATAATAATAATATACATATATATATATATATATATATATATATATATATATATATATATATATATATATATATATATATATATATATACTTATATACTAGCCGACCTCGCGAAATTCTGAATATTATTCAAAAAACCACAAAGACATGTTCTACTATTTGTGCTACACTATCTTGTTTTTAAAATGTATCCCATGTGGAGCCAGGGACTTACTTACTTACAACGGAACTGCAATACTTCCTGTTATTTCAAATCAGTCGAATTATCAAAAAATTCCTATATTAAAACGTTTGATGTATTGAAAGTGATTAACCTGTCCATTCTTATAGTTGAATGGCATGTTCCTAATTTCGTAGCAAGTACTTGTCCTATATATCTCATCATCAATTGTATGAGATATTTGCTGAAATTAAGTCAAAAAATGTTCAGAATTTAGTCCATTCCCGGAAACCAATGAATATAGTGGCACTGATGGCTGTACCAATAGCGTTTATTTGAATTGTGAATTTTAATCTATTTCAAGGTTATAATTAATTGCAGGTTGATAGAAGTTAAACGTAACCTTTTCATATTGTTAATTTTGATTCCATCGATTCCGTTCAACTTCTTCCGAGCTTCGCGTTGCTCGTCTGTTTGACTTGCTCCTTTATATCTTTGACTTGCAGCATTGCGAGTTCTGTGACTTAAGTTTGTACATCTAATAGCATTTTTAAAAACGAAATTTCAACTGTAAATTAAAGAAAACAATGTTTTCTTCTCTATAATCAAATATACCACGTGCAATGTTAGTAACGCGTATGTTAGTCTATTCAAACTTTTTTTTAAACCAAAATTTTATATTAAATTGAAGTTTTAATATTAGTCGTGATAGCTCTGAACTAACCGGGATGTGTGATAAGATATTCAGTTTTTTTACATCTTCTTTTTGAGAATTAATAATTATTTCTTACTTATATTATTAATTAAGTACCTATTCTTAAATTCATTAATTTTACACGCATTTTTTTAAAATTTTTCCCTGACAATAACAAACACAACAAAAAATTAATTAACAAAAAATTGTGAAATTGGTCCAGCCGTTCACACGAGATGGCGTAATAGGGATATTAAATTAATAATTAAAAATAAGAAAACACTTTTGGTAACGCGGTTTTTGTTTGACTCTTGTAATGACGTGAAAACGGATGCATTTTATGTCGCGTGCCGAAACTACAATAAAATAAATAATATCGCGAAGCCGACCAAATTGAAAATCAGTAGGTACTAATGATCTATAGATCTTTACATTTTGTTACTATTGAATTTGGTCGGGTTCGCGATATTATCACTTTTGTTGAGTTTTGGGACGCGACATTAGATCCTCCAAGGCGTGCACACACACACTGTTTTGATAGATATGATTCAATTTGAACTTTGTGCATAGCTAATAAAGTGCAAATTGATTTTACGTTAGGAACACACCTACATTGCTTAGACAACACAGAGTAATTTAATATGAACTTTATCGAATAGCAATAAAGTTCAAATTTACTCTACATTTTAGTTAGAAAACGTTTGTATAGGAAAAAGAAAAGGGCTGTTTTTAAGGTTTTCCCGGCAATTATTCGAATTTTTCTCGCCGTCAAAACCATCCTTGGACTTCAACGAACATTGGGAAAAGATTTATTTTTTATTTATTTTTTTAATAGTGTTGGCGTTTACTTGATGTAAATCCATTATAATTGAATATAACTTAAATTCAAACACTTGAACTTATGATTTACACTTTATTGACTACATAGCATGACGCGTTTCGTCGTTACAAACGACTTCTTCAGTGCTTACAGAATAATGTTCTACATTTATTCTGTAAGCTTCATTATTCAGATGCTTACAGAATAATGTTAAACATTATTCTGTAAGCATCTGAAGAAGTCGTAAATACATTATATAGCACCAAAAGAAAGAAAACATAGAAACAACGTCAAAAAACTTGTTCAAGAGCAAATTATGAAAATATTAGGATTTAGTTGTACAGTATTGGTAGAATTCTGCTACATCATAGGGTTCACATTCCATAATCAATCCATAAATCATCCTCTTAAATTGGTGAAAGTCCGTTATAGATTGGTATCTCTTAGGTATCTAATACATTGAAGAATTTCATTAACATATACTTCATCCCATTCTGAACTAGTGCTAAATTATGCCGCGGATACAAAAATGGTTCTATTCGTCTTGTTATATTTCTACTTTTGTGTTGATTAAAATACATTTTATTCTTATGTAGAAATAGCAGGCATTTAAAAATGTGTATACCATTCAGCGTCAGAATTTTATTTCTCCTGAATAAACCTCTACATGAGTTCCTCAGTTTCATCCTGTAGATAGTCCTCAGAGCAAATTTCTGCATGACAAAAATACGGTTATTGTGAACACTGTTTCCCCAGAAAATAATACCATAAGTGAGAAGGGTTTGAAAATTTGACTTATAAATTATCATTAAAGTATCCACTTCTACGTGATGTTTCATAACATTCAATGAATATATCACAGAACAAAGTCTTCCTGCCAAGACATTCACATGCTCTTTATATTTCAGGTTGAAATCCAAATTAATACCTAAGAACTTTGTGCTCACAGCCATCTGTAGGTCATTTCCTTCGAGAGTAATTGACCTAGGCACGAGAAGCTTAGATTTATCAGTTCAAAACAGAACACAATTTGTCTTGCCGGCGTTCAAAAGAAGTCCATTCACATTACACCAATTTTTGATACCTGTGAAAACAAGCTCATTGTTTTGTATGACATCAGCTAATTCAGTAGATGATGTCACTATATTTGTATCGTCAGCATATATAGTAGTGTGTGAACATTGTGGCAATGCATTTGGTAGATCATTGATGTATAGAACAAATAGAAGCGGCCCCAGAATACTACCTTGTGGTACTCCTATTCTGGTACTCAACTTATCGGACAGATGGACTCCATTCAATTCAATTTTTATAAGTTGTGTCCGATTTATCAAATAGTTTTTAATTAATGCTAGTTGTTTGTTTCTTATCCCATAGTGGTTCAGCTTTTCGAGTCTATGATGATCGACACAGTGGAAAGCTTTGGTCAAGTCCAGAAAAAGAGCAGTCGGAATGTTACCGTGATCTAATGCGTCTAGTACTGTTTGTGTGAGTTCGCAGATAGCCGTATCTGTTCCTCTGTTTGTATAAAAACCTTGTTGGCTTCTACTGAAAACTTCAAATTTTGTGCAGAATTTTAATAACCTTTTTGCAAGTAGTTTCTCAAAAACTTTCGAGAAGGACATATATATATATATATATATATATATATATATATATATATATATATATATATATATATATATATATATATGGTGTGTGTGTGTGTAAAATAATAAGGGACTCCTCATATTATATGTATATAGTTAATAAAACAATATTTAGAATTATCTCATAATTTAATACAAATACGCATGACGACGTTTCGAAGTATAGAATAATAATAGAAATAGATAGTGTTAATATTGTATAGGATTTAAGGACTTTAAAATGATTCTTCTGTTATTTAAGTTGAACTTAATAATGTTAATGATAATGAATATTGTAAATAAAAGTTACATTTGTTTTAGAATAAATTTATCGTTTGAGATATACCTGTGTACAATCTTATTTATATATATATATATATATATATATATATATATATATATATATATATATATATATATATATATATATATATATATATATATATATATATATATATATATATATATATATATATATATATATATATATATATATATATATATATATATATATATATATATATATATATATATATATATATATATATATATATATATATATATATATATATATATATATATATATATATATATATATATATAATAATAATAATAATAATAACATTTATTTCAAAGATTATCACAGATCAGGTACAAATGATAAAGTTGAAATATGTCAGACGAAACCACATCTCAATGCTGGCCAGAACAGTAATTATAATAATCATTTAGATGATAAGGCTCCGCATCCAGGATAAACTTACGAACTCCTGCCACATAGAGACTCACACCATCAATAGCCCAGAAATGTTTTGGGAGAGCGTTATACAGTTTCATACAAGTGTACATTGTGCTTTTTTGAGCAAGTGTGAGTGATAGCTTTGGTAGTTGATAAGGAATCATTTTACGTGTATTATTTAGATTTTTGAAGCCAGAAAACAGTTCTTTGTGTTTATAAATGAATAGCAACGATCTAAAAACAAATAAGCCAGGTACAGATTATATACATTATTATACAATATACAAAAAATATTATGCTTTCTGAATAAACCTCTACACGATTCCCGAAAAGGTAGTCCTAACATCGACCTCAACGTCATTTTCTGAGTAACAAATAGGGTATTAGTATGTGGGCTGTTGCCCCAGAATATTATTCCATATGACAACAACGACTCAAAATTTGCAGAGTAAATTGTCTTCAATACATTTATGCTAACTTGATGCTTCAAAACGTTAATCGAATATAAGACAGACAGCAGTCTCCCATTCAAGTAATCAACATGCTGAGGCCACTTCAAGGTAGCATCAACATGGATACCCAAAAACTTGATAGACTCACTAGATGTTATATCATTATCAATAATATTTACTGACAATGGAAATGAACGACGAGAGCGATCAGTATGGAAAAAGACAAAGTCAGTCTTGGCAATGTTTAACCTTAAACTGTTAACGCCACACCAGGAAGTTATAGACTCAAAAGCATCTTCGGCCCTATTGATAACGGTGGCCAAATTATCGTCGGAAATTATGATATTAGTATCGTCAGCGTACATAGAGAACCCACAAGCCAGATCACCAATCACCTCTGGCAAATCGTTAATGTAAATCAGGAACAAAAGTGGCCCAAGGACACTCCCCTGAGGGACACCTCTGACAACAGTAATATCATCGGATATACAAGTCGCTCCGTCTCGAACCAATTCAACTCTTTGTTTGCGATTACTGAGATAACTTCTAATTAATATAAGTTGATTATCTCTAATGCCATATGTCCACAATTTTTCCAACAATTTTTCATGATTTACACTGTCAAACGCCTTAGACAAGTCTAGAAACATACCAAGTGCAATGCTTCCATCCTCCAAGGCCCCCAAAATCTTACTCAAGAGTTGAAATATAGCGGTTTCGGTGGATTTTTGTGCTATAAAACCATGTTGATATTTGCTGAAAACATTAAACTTTCTGAAGAAAGAAATTAAACGGATAGAGAGAACTCTTTCAAAAATTTTAGAAAAAGATGACAAGAGACTAATTGGGCGATAATTTTCCATTTCCTCATAGGAACCCTTTTTAAAAAGGTGCTTAACAACTGCTATTTTTAGAGATTCCGGAAATATTCCTTCAATAAATGACCTATTAATGATGAAACTCAAGGGTTTTGCAATTACATGAATACATTTCTTCAGCACCTTCATAGGAATTCCATCATGACCGTATGATGTTGAATTTTTCATTTTAGCAACAATTGATATTAATTCAGATGGTAAAAGTTTAAACATAAAAAAAGATTTATGGACTTTTGATTCTTTGGTAAAATTGCAGAGTGATGAAGGCGTACCTTCACCCGTATTAATGAAAAACTCATTAAACCTGTTCGCCACCGCAACAAGGTCCCCAGTGGGTATCCCAGACCGTCTATCTTGTTTGCCTCTCAGTTCTCTTATCAATGTCCATGTTGCTTTAGATTTATTGGTAGAATTGGCTATTATGTGACCATAGTGCTCCTGTTTAAGTTTAGAAATAAATCTGTCAAACTCCATTTTTTAGATTTATATTTCCCCAGAAATTGTGAATCAACTCTAGACATTGTATACAAAATATCAAGATCATTTTTTATTCTGAGTAATTGTGGGTTAGAATTGAAATTTCTCTTTGAATTTTTTGTTCCAACTTTAACAGGAAATGAGTTTTCAAATAAATACTTGAAACGACTGGAAAAATGGGACCACATACCCTCAACCTCACCGACAGCATACAATGGGGACCAATCTACTTCTGAAAGGGCTTCGACAAACATATCTATGTTATTTTGACTAAAAACACGATATTTGATCCTTTTTTCTAGATTAGAAATATTCAGAGCGTAAGTATCAAACCCAACAGAGACAGCGTTATGATCTGACAAGTGTGGCTGCAGAATTCTCACCTGACCACCCTGAACATTTGTCAAGATATTATCCAAGCACGAAGAAGAATGGAAGGTTACACGAGTTGGTTCACTAATCATTACCTGCACTCCATATGACTGTAAGATAGCCATCAAAGCTTTGTTGTTTCTATCTCCAGGCTTCAGAAAGTCAATATTAAAATCGCCTACTATCACATATTTTGTTGATTTTTCTTTAGTAAGAAGCTCAAGCAACAACGCCAGTCTTTCAAAAAATATATTACCAAGAGTGGGCTCGCCTGATCTATAAATACAAATTAAAACAAATTTAAAATTACAATTTACAAAACACTGAATAGAACTACATTCAAAGGCATATTGTAAACTCAAACTATTAATATCTGACCTGACAATACAATTCTTAAAATTATTTCGACCATATATTACGGTGCCTCCATGACAATATAAAGGCCGACAAAAACTTGTTAATTGGGAGTATCCTGGAATTACATAATTACGCAGTTGCTCTGGATTTTGCCAATGTTCGGTAACCGCCAAAAAATCGCAGTCCTCATGGGCAACAAATCGCTGTAAGCCATTAAAAGAGGTAGAAATGCATTGGATGTTCAGATGAACTATCTTAACACTTCGTCTGGTTATCTTATTCACCAATTCTAGCTGGGACTGGTTTTCAGAAAGAAATTCCGAAAAGAAAACTCTCTCACTATAACACCATTAGGCCAAAAGTCCTCGCTATTTAGCCGCTCAAAGATTTCATTCGAGAGAACACCGATGCTGAAGAAAGAGTTCCTACCTTTACTCTCAAGTTTTTTTATTTCAATTTCCTCATAACCATTTATTTCTGTAAGATATTCTCTGATAGATTCAACGGGAACGTCCTTTCCAGCAATCCGTCCTACGTAAAGCCACTTCTTCTTTAAGGCACCTGAGAACTTTGCAGTCCTAGTTGATGTTTTTGGCCCAGAAGAAGTTATAAACTTAGCTCGATTGACAATTGTTTTTTTCCGAGATACAGTCTTCCATTCAGTATTTGAAGATTGGGTTCGTGAGGTATTTTTATTCTCAGTGTCCGAATTTTTAAAGAAATCAGCCACATTCTTTGCATTATTCTGCCTCTTATGTTCAACTTCAGTAAAACCATCCTGTATATTGTTTGTCGTGGGCGGTTTGTCAGCATTAACATCTGTTTGGTCGTGATTAACATTTATTATTTCATTCATGAGATTCAGCTGTTTGTTCATCAATGCTTCGGCGTTTTTTGCCCTTGTTAATCTCACAGGTAAATCATGTTTTTGCACAACGATATTTTTATATGAATTATCTGAGACTGGAGGCTGCTTTTTTCTGCTACCATCTGTGCAACATTATTGTTATCAACCTTAGTAAATTTAGAATTTTTAAATTTCTCATTTTCCCCACTAACAAGGGCATTATTTTCTTCTAATAACTGATTGATTTTGATGAGTTCATTTATCCTAGCATTTTTCTCGATTAAAAGCATTTTTAGATAAGTAATTTCAATTCTCAAACTTTCCTCAGGTAAGTCTTTCATATCAACAACAGATACATTAGTGTTTTCAGAGTTACAGCATTTAACCGAATTCTCTTGTTCATTAACCATTATTAGGGTTTTGACCCTTAGTGCGCACGAAGCATGATATAAACTTTCACAATTCACACACTTCGCGTTTTTAGGATTGTTAATTCCAATACTTTTCTTGCAATATTTGCAGAGCTTGCTTGTAACACCACATTCACTGTCGTCCATATTGACTATGTATATTATATATATTATATATATATATATATATATATATATATATATATATATATATATATATATATATATATATATATATATATATATATATATATATAGTTTCCTGATTCACGACTCGTTCATAGCTAGTCAATACGAAGATTCTAAATCGAAATATTTCAAATAAAACGCTCACGGAACTATCCACACAAATGTTTTCGAAAAAAACAAGCCTATCACATTCGAGAGCGAATATTAAATGAGTTCCGATAATCATCGAACTTGTTGAATAGAGACACTACACAATTGTTTCATCTTTATTAGGGATCTTCAGATAATCAAGTTTCGATGGTTTTCTGAATGCACTAAAGCCCTATCTCCAAAACAACTCAAAACTTTGTCTGTATATGTGTAAAAATGGACCCATGCTGTATAGCTCCGGTCCACGCCCTACTCGCAATTCGATGTCTATTCTCCAGATTCACAAATCCTTCGTGAATATTCATAACCGTATTTCGATTAAGAGTCTCAGTCTTGTTGTATGGTAGTACCATACAGCTGTTTCATCCTTGTTATTAATCTTCAGTGGCATACATCCAAACAATCAAGTTTCGATACGTCTACAGAGGATCTACGTACTCTCATTGATCTTGTCACGAGAAAACGATCTGCAATGCTTGAGAGAGCTTATTTAGTTCTTCGATAGAGATAGTGTCCACTCCTACACGATGTTTCATACCATTCAGCAAATATCTCACAGACCAAGTTTTCTTGACATCTTCATGTTCTTCATAAGTATTTTAGGTTGGGTTAGAGTTTCACTAAGTGAATCCCCAAGAATTTTGTGCTGACAGCCATTTGTAATTCATTCCCCTCGAAAGTTAACGACTTAGGTTCCTTTAGTTTAGATTTGTCTGTTTAAAGAGAACAGAATCTGTCTTGCTGACGTTCAGAGGAAGTCCATTCAAATCAAATTACACCAGTTTCTGATAGCTATGAACTCAAGTCCATTATTTTTATGTCAGTCTTGAAAATGAGCTAACGCTCGAAACATGTTGACTATACATATTGTTAAATAAATCGTGAAACATTAAGCCAAGGGTTTAATTTATTTTAATATGCAATTATGTTTCACCAAGAGTTAAGCGAGAATTCAATCTCATTCAATTCAGTAGATGCTGTCACCGTATAGCTACATAGTACAGGTAGCCACAAAATCTAAAATAACTTTGTTTGCTGATGATACCATGATGTATATATAGTGGGGGAAGATTTACATCAAATGGTATCGGATATGAACATTGAAATGAACAAATTATTCGCGTGGCTGTGTGATAATAGATTAAGTTTGAATGCAGGAAAATCAAAATTTAGTATATTCGCCAAGAAATCACGAATGATAAATGTACAGGTTGATAATATATGTATTTCTGTAAACGGAGAAGCCATTGTTCACGATGAACATATCAAATACTTGGGTACAAATTTGGATTTGAATTTAAACTTTCCCGCACACGTAGATTATATAACGAGAAAATTTTTTAAATAAGTAGGATTCTTATCACGAATCGGCAAATCTTTGTCTTTGTCTATGAGTACAAAGTTGTCACTCTATAAAGCTATTGCACTTCCTCATTTACAATTCTGTTGTTCCTTATTGTTTAATTGTCCTCAATGTCAAATAAGTAGATTACAAAAAATACAAAATAGGGCTATGAGATTTATACTAAAATGTAATAGATATACACCCGTCAAATCCATGCTTAATGTGTTAAATATGTTATCTCTTAGCCAAAGAGTTGTGTTTGATGTACAAGTGTTCATTTTTAAACTGAAAAGAAATATGTTACCAACTTACATTTGTGATAGAGTTCGATTATTTAAAGATGTATTGTACATACTTATAATACGAAATGCAAAACAGACTTTATCCTTGGAAAATGTAACACCACACAAAAGCTCAAATCTATTTTGTATAAAGGTTTAATTGAAGTTAATGGACTTCCTGCACATATAAAAACTGTGAAAGTTTAAAAGTATTTAAAAGACTTTTGAGAACGTTCATCTCAACCAAATGCAATACAGTTCAAAGTCACTTTAACTCAATTGAGCTTTGTTTCTGCTAGTACTCTAATTGATGTTTATCATGTAATATTAGTTAGGTGCTAAGTATAACGTTTTTGTTCCTACAATATTATGTTATTTACATATACTGGTACTTTACTTAATTCACAGTATTACTTTAATTTACTTTCCATATTTTTAATTAACTTGTTTTTACTATATTTTGTAATATGATGTAGCAATTCTGCTAAATAAATACATTATTATTATTATTTGTATCGTCATATGTAGTAGCGTGTGAACTTTGTGGTAATATATTCAGTAGATCATTGATATGTAAAACAAATATAACACGTTCCAGAATACTACCTTGTGGAACTCTTATTCTGTTACTCAAGTTGTCGGACAGATGAATTTCATTCATCTCTTTTTTCACACAGTTTCCGATTTTTCATAAAGCCTTCAATCAATACAAGTTGTTTATTTCTGATATCGTAGAAGTTCATTTTTTTGAGAAGTCTGTTATGATCGACACAGTCGAAAGCTTTAGTTAAGTCGAGAAAACGAGCAGTCGGAATGTTACCGTTATTTAATGCATCCACTATTTTTTGTGTGAGCTCAAATATGGCCATATTTGATAGTTTTCTACTTCCGCAGCTGTGACCTCAAAGATGTTTTTTCAATATAGTTTTATTGATAAAATAATTTCCATAAGATATGGCACGTAGTATATACCTGAAGATGAGAAGTAATCAATGGGATCTGGAATGTTTATGAAACCTAACTATTAAAAATGGTCAATTTTTTACTGCTTTGGATAAGTAGCAGGGTTTCAATATTTCGACCCTACAAGTGCGGAGCATAAGGGTAAGTTGTCACGCCATAAATCAAATGCGAAATGAAAACAACTTTGCGACACAAATTACATACAGGCGTTGAGATATTTGAACTGGAGGATATGCTAGGAAACTTTTCTGTAACATCTGCTAAAATGATTAGAATATGGTAATTGAGATTATCATTTGGATGATACCCAGTGGTGTAGTTCATTGAAATTCTAAAGGGTTAGGTATGAATTAATCTATAGATTCAGTCATTAATAACGGAAAAAATTATAGGCATATACACATCTATAAGATGTGTATATCTCAGATCCTGAGATTGTTTTTGCGTTATTTCATGATGCTTTGAGAGTTAATGAGTTTGTTTTATTTCTGTTACTTTTTTGTTGTCATGAAATGAATGTAAATTTCAATGAGGCTCTATTTTATATATATATATATATATATATATATATATATATATATATATATATATATATATATATATATATATATATTCACGTGGAAGCCTAGCAGTGGAGACTTCCTTTACAGGAGTGTTCTTTTATTGTTGATTCTAACTCCAGGTTCGTACACCTTGAAGTTGGCTACGCCGTTCTGAGGAGAGCCAATAAGCTCGAAACACGTCTCAACGGCTGCTTCCAATTGAGTTGCGGGCTATACCGAAAATTGTGTTTTTGTCATTTGTACTTTTCACCGCAAAAAAATTTTCATTCGTTACATATATGTATATACATATATATATATATATATATATATATATATATATATATATATATATATATATATATATATATATATATTTGTAAAACGGTATTTCATACAAAATATCGAAGGAAACGCTATAATATTTCTTTAAAAAATCGAAATGAATGTTATACTAAAGCTGCTCATTTGATCAAGTGGAATGAGACATTTTCACCGTCCTTCAAAAAATAATGTGTTAGAAAACATTTATACTCGTATATATATATATATATATATATATATATATATATATATATATATATATATATATATATATATATATATATATATATATATATATATATATATATATATATATATGTATATATGTAAACAATATTCGATGCGGAAGAAAATTTAAATTAAAATAAAAATTACCAGCATATCCCGCAGATTTGTAGCAGCCGTTGATACGTGTTTCGATTTTATCGGATCTTCTCAGAACGGCGTAGCCAAGTTCTAGTTGTACGAACCTGGAGGTGGAAACACAAAAAGAAAAACCAAGAAAGAAAAACAATCTCTGAAGGAAGTCGCAACATTTCAGGCTACCGCGTTTGTTCTCTCCGGATTGGGAGATTTGAAAACTCCTTTGCCCGTGAGGTGACTATTCGTCCTTCAAGGATGATCTTAGCCCAGATGTTGAAAAATATGTAAAGTTCAAATATTGTTTACATATTTTTCAACGTATCGGCTCATATAACAGAAAAAGAAATTCACGGTATATCCATAAACTTTCAAATCAGCCGTTTACATGTGTTTCAACTCTGTTGGCTCTCGTCAGAATTTGTGATTTTCATTTTTGATGTTCGTCAAGTTCGTACATCTAAAACTTGATCTACGCAGTTCTGACGAGAGCCAACAAACATGAAACCTTAGTAAACGGCTGATTGAAAGTGCAGGGATAGGTATACCGCCAATTTCTTTTTCTGTTTTAAAATTATACCTGTGTTGACGTGTTGACCGTTTAATATACTTAATATATGTATATTAAATAGCCATTTGGCAGACTGAAGACAGCATTTAAGCAAATGGAGAGATATTGAATGAGGTTATTATAGTTTTTATCAGTATATGTATATATACTTGTTATAACTGTTTATCAATTTTTACTTTTGATGAGACTTGATTCACCAAGTGATACTATTTTATATATCCTTAAGACTGAACTGCTGAAACTGTAACTGCTTAATTCGAAGGATGATTCATATATTAGTGAAAAGAATAATTTATTAATGTTAAATTTTGTATATAAGTTATTATTATGAGTCGTGTTATCATTGTCTACACCACTGCAGAAATTTCCGTTCAGTACAAATGGTCAAATGTTGGAACCGAAACACTTGTTGCACAGATTCAGAACAAAATCTTAGGTCGAATGCTTCACATGTGCACCATAATGCTGTATAAAAGTCAGAAAACTGGAGTCCAACATTAACTGAAATGTTTTCGCTACATTTGGATAAAATAAGTGTTGTCTTTTAGAAAAGGATCTAAAGTGATTACACAATTTGATTCGGTGCTAATTGAAAAACTCGAACAAATTTACGAAATGGAGTACGATTATTTAGCTGATCAACAGTTTAATTTCAGTGAAGAACACTGTATCCTGGATCAGATGGGATTAAAAATGGAAAAAGGAGCTGTACAGTTTAAAAGTGATGTTTTCGTGCCTCCGAGGCAGAGGAATCAAGCGAACGCAAGAGAAAGGGATAGGACACACAGGTTAGTCGAAGTTGTAACATATTTTGATAATTAGAAAAAAACTTATTTCCAGAAAAATATATTAAAATTGATTTTAATTTTGAGTATCAAACTTTTCATGAAAACTCTTCAAAAATTTTGAAGAAAATCTGGATTATTATGAAAAATGTCTATGAAAATTTATTTTCATAGACATTTACCTAGTTTTATAATAATTTCATCATAATTTTTTAATGGGTTGTTCTACTTTTTTTAAATTTGGATAGGTTATATCAGGTCTAATTTTGAATTATTGAAATACGAAATCAATTTGGTCGACCTACGGTTTCACTGAAAGCAATTTTATATTCAAATGGAGCTTATATTTTGACGTTACGATTTTGCCGCTTCAAATATATAGATTTTTTTTGTCAATCTGTGTGGAAAATGATACATACACACATCAGCGTTCAAATTTTTCAATGTTAAATGTTCAAGTTTCTAACAAGTTATTCTGTAAGCATCTGAAGAAGTCGTTTTTAACGACGAAACGCGACATGCTATGTAGTGAATAAAGTGTAAATCATAAGTTCAAGTGTTTGAATTTAAGTTTATATTCAATTATAATGGATTTACATCAAGTAAACGCCAACAGTATTAAATATTATATTATGATCTCAATCATAAGTTCTATAATCATTGCTAACAAATTTAGAATTATTAAACATAGATTGGTAGTATTGGTAAAAACCATTGTATCAAGAGTTCTAATTTATTTTACGCTTAATAACTTTTTATCATCTCACGTTGTGATTTTAGACAGTGGTATATCCACTGCATTCTGAAATAATACGTAGTTCTGCGTTGTGGTTTCTCTGGAAGTTATCTAAATATTATCATATATATTTATTGAAATATATTATCTTTATATATATATATTGAAATATTGAATATAGTTTTTGAAATATATGAGGAATATTGATTCCTCAATAAAAATAGTAGGGTGGAACAGAAATCAAAATATGATAGGTACTTTAATCGTTTTCTATAATCGTTTCATATTAAAATTCAACTAAATTATGTATTTTATTGAATTATTTATTCAATAAGTTATATTAGTTGAATCTCTACCTAAAATATCAATTTTCTCTTCTATTTTATGCTTAATAAATTGACCGTTCAAAGAAATTTAGATTTTCATCTATCCAGAACTTGAATATTTGAACTGCTTTACTGTTTCAATGATTTCATTCTTAATTTTCAAACTGACATTAAATCATTCTGATATCATTATATTCACTATAAGTGAATTCACTATATAGTGAATAATATTCTCTATATTATTCTCTATTAAATACGAGTATATACTCTTTATACTTATATTGTCAGTTTATTCGATGTGTCGTAGCATTTAGTTATTATTCTACCCTTCAATTACATTGATTGTTGAGTTCTTCATCAATTAGGTACATCTAATATAAAGTTGAATTCAGTTTAACTTTTGATAAGGAGTAACACCTCAAAAGAATTATCAAGTAATTAATATATTTTTGTAAAACTAAGTCAAGTGTTTTTATTCGATAGGAGCAAAATAGCTAGATAACACATTTTCTAATATCGTTTATATACAATATGAAGAATGGTGATCCTAAAATAATTCCCTGCTGTACAACATGCTGAGATCTTCTTGCAGTAAAAATTTTACCGTATTTGGTTACTTGCTATCGATCATTTAGGAGGTATTCTCGGAGGTAAATTAATTTTGTTTGGACGAAGTCGTGCTTTCCTATTATCGACAACAACAGTTGTTCTCTTCGTTTAAAATCCATGATCAATACTACTATAATTTTTCCTGTAATGCAACTTTTCAATTGAATAACACACTTTGAAGTGCGCTCTCACATGAATTTAAGTAGGTACTTATATTGTTTACATGGATATAATTTACATTTAACATAATTGTAATACTTTCTTATAAGAAGGAATAAAGTTTGTTGGCCAAAATTTCTCATATTTTCTAGTTCTTTTTTTCTTTTCTATCGAAAACCTTATGTTTGTTTCAATTTATTTAAAAATTTTCCTTTTTCCATTCTAAACTTTATTGACTTGAAAATATCATCACCTTCGAATAGGGCTTTAACGATGCCAACTGTAATGCCAACTGCGTTAGGTAGTTACTGTCATTATTTTTCATCACAATCATACTAACGTAACCGCACCAGTTTCCGACTGACCTCCTGTATCCGACAATTTTGGTTTTTTCACTTTGAAATATTTAAAATTTCCACCAAAAGATGTAAAATAGAAGACATTTTTTAATTGAATCACTCATCACATCTAACAAGATAACAGTCGGTAACAGGAGTTTTGGCACTTTAGATGCTGTTAATTTTCTATTTTCCAGGTTTTTTTTTGTATGTGTTTTGTATTCAGTTATGTATTCTGAAAACTATCTCTTCATAATGCACTTCTATGCGACCAGGGCTAACTTCAATAGATTCTTAGCAATGAGATTTACAATATCCACTATATTCCTAATTTCTAACAAAATCGAAATAAGACCCATTTTTTTAAACTTATATTTTTTGTTTATTAAACATATTTACATACTCATGATATTGTGAATCTTTACAAGTATATCCTTTTAATATAAAATTTCAACATGTAAGCAAAAATTACATGTTTTCATTGATTTATCGAACAAATAATAATGGACGGCCTGCGGAGCCCTATAAAATATGAACATTTCCCTTTTCCGACCACTTGGTCGGTAACAGAAGTTTTGGCTGTTTTGGCAATTTCGATGATGTTAATTTGCTATATTCCAGATTCTTTTGTAAATATTTTGTATTCAGTTATATATTCTAAACTCTATCTCTGCATAATACACCTGTATGAGACATAGGCTGACTTCAATAGATTCTTTGTAATTGGAGTGTCAATTTCCACTTTTTCTATTTTCTAACAAATTTTAAATAATACTCCTTTTGTTTGAAATTTATAATTTTTGTTTATCGCACAACATACGCGATATTGTAATATCTATATAAATATGCATGAAGCGGAAACGTACTGAAAATACATAAAAATTTCAATTTAGAGGCTTTATTACATAAATATTCGTATGATCGGAATCAGAATACGATTAATTTCCCACGTTCGATTTTCGTCTGCGATTATTTCAAAATTTTTCAAGTCGTGGATTGTATTCATTTGATGAGGATGCGATACTTAGATACTTAGTTTGTAGAGAAATTTTCTGAAAACGAAAATATAATAAAAAATGTATTTTTAAATTTCAAATAATGTATTATTAAATTGGAATGTATTTAAATTTTATAATGATTCTTTTATTCTTTAATGTTTTTTCTTGATTTTACGTCGTGTGAGTTATGGTATATATGAATTAATGTTTTTGTTATATATCTGCATATTTTGTTGCCCGCCTAAATACATTAATCCTACTACATACTGCATTGTTATTTCGAATTGTAGTATTTTTACTTATTCTAACTGTATTTTGTAAGCGATAAAGTTAGTTTTAGTAGGTTAGATTGGCTGGTCGGAATCAGGATCGTCAGTGGTCGGATATAGAGACAGTTGTTGTCAGACGGACGGTAAACGGTGCTTTCGGTTTATTTCCAATCGTTACCTTATAATATGAAATATATGAATGATATTGTCAGAATGAGATGAAATCTACATTTCTTAAAAGAAGAATATGTAATCTTTTGATTCTGTCAATCATATCGATCAGTGGTAGGAATTCGGTGTCATTGCGTTATATATTTCAGTCAGATTGAATTTAAGGATGGGAGTTTTCTTGATTATATCTAAAAAGAAAAATGACCTTTACTGCCATGCTATAAAATTTATAAATATTTCCTAGTTTATCATCTCTCTTCAAATTGGTTGAATAATTCGGTTGAACAAATGCATGCTTACATATATACGGGTTGAGCTCGTAATACTAATTTTGTTAAAGTAGCAGGTTTCATTGAAGTAATTTAGATTTAAATGAGAGCATTCTAGATTTATAGCTGACCCAAACTTGCATCATATAGTTTCAGCATAACTTTTGATAAAACTTATGGGTTTCGAGATGATAGAACTAACATTTTCCGTTTTGTGGTATTATTAACAGTGACGACAATCTAAATTGCATGTATTTTCGGCATTTTGCACACATATTCACATATAACTTGTCAAAAGGGAAAATTTTCAGTTTCAGCTTTAGACAGAAAATAAATGGTTGATAGAATTATTTGCTTGTTCAAAAACCCGCAAAATTATTCAACATTCAGTTCCAGATTTTCAAAATCAGCTTCATTTTATATTCAGTTTTATGTGAAATCTCGTTAATTATTGTGGTAATTTGTAATGATAATCCAGTGACTTCTTCGACATTACTAGGTAACTGTACAACTTCAGTATATAATTTTTATATTTTCTTATTTTTTCGACAATGTTAACTCTTCAGAAAAGAACGAACCTGTTTCGGACAAGTTTTCAATTTATTCAATTGATAAGAAATTGTTTAGAGAATTTGACAATTACCTAGAAGTAGATTTTGAAAAATTCAAATTTCGTTTGATCTTATGAGGTATTCGAAAACTCTAAAATTCGCATTAAAATAACATTTTTGATTAAAATTGAAAATTTACAAGTTTTTTCCTTGGAGTGGGTACCTCATCAGTGGGCACTCCGTGTGGCATTTTGTGAACTTTTGGTCAATTTAGATTTGTTCAAGATCACTCTAAAGGATGTTGAACATCGTTTTACAGATGACTAATTCTAATACTGATTAACTACATATATCTTATCTATCAGTGATGTAAGATACTAATCAATGGATTAGGTACTCGTATTTTACGTGTAAAAGGATGTGGAAAGGGAGATTTATTGTTGTGCAATTCGGCTTCCAATAAATTACTCTACTCACTGGAAATGTAATTATTATATTTATCATTATATTTAAAGCTTAATATTATATAATTTGCTCAATATACATATTTTCAGGTCCTACTGAAAAACATAAAGACTCAACTGATTGTAACATTAACAGGATCGTTTCCAAAAAAATTGTTTTCCAATTCAATTCAGTTGAATTGTGAATTAGGCCAAGCAACAGGAAATTTTTTGTGACATTTTTTATTTCAGCAAAACGACTGTGCTATTAGAAGAAAGATACTTCCTACTTAATTTTTGTTATAATTTGTACAAGCAAATACCAATAATAAATTTTTTATTGACGATCTAAGTATACCGAAAAATCGGATTGAAAATAATTATGCAAACTCAATGACATAATAAATAAATGACTATAAATAAATTATAGGTGATTTGATAGCGAACAAAATGAGCCGTCACTCGGCCCGATCGAATAACTGGAAGCGGAGAAAATTCGGATAAACTCGGAAATTCATTGTTTGTTTAACTAATTAATTACTTAGTTAATTTTCATCTTACCTGGGTGTGATTTGTTGGAAAAGTAGAGACTTTGGCGTTCTCAAGCTATAAAAAAATGGACATTATGGCATTATAATTTTTTGCGTAATTGCCGTTTTCAATAAATCAATGCGCTTAACTGCAAAATGTCTGGATGCCTCACTAATTGCCCAGTTTGGTTTTTTGAAGCGGATTTCGAAAACATGAGCAAAGTACAACAAAATGTATATCTTGAATTTTCAAAAAATATTACAAAATACGCGAAAAAAATGAGCAAACATGACTCCGAACGGTCAAGCACTAGTTAAAGACCTGTTGGGTAGACCAAGTAAGTAGGAAAGCCAAGGATATATACCTAGTAATACAAGCCCACAGTGTATTATATCATGTTTGATATAATACTGAAATAATCAAACATGATATACCTAATACACAGCGCGCTGCGGGTTTGTATTACTATATATACTTCAGTGGCGAAGCGTCCATGTAACCACTGTTACCATTGTTAACAGTAAAAATGAGAATAAATATTTTATGACTACTTTGAAATATTTTACTTATTTTTTACCAACAGCTATATGTAATAGTAATTTTGTAAATAGCCAATTAGCCGCATGAAAATAATACTATGACGGTCTATACATACTGTCGACTCGATTGCATGTTACCACTTTCGTTAGTGGATACGTGTCAGCGTTCCCAGACGTCCCGATTGTGGCGGGATGTCCCGATTCTTCAATTAAAATTAAATGTCCCGCGCGGGACAGGCTCACTCCCGCTTTTCGGGGATAACTCGACGTGCGTGCAGCGTGCTGAGGAAGCGTGCACATTTTCACACAAATTTCCAACAATATATAGACAAACGTTATAATTTTTCTGACGAAAATATTTTTTCTAGGCTTAAATTCATAAACTTGGAAAGTGAAATTAGTTTTGATGTGATTGAGAATGCTGTATCTTTGATAAAATTGACAGGCGATATTTCGGAATATAACTTATATGAATAATTTAACTTATTGAAATCATCCTTGGACGTATTAGTGGGAAATTCCAAAGACACCACTGCCACCACCGCACAGAAATGGCACCAGCTCTTTCAACAGTTTCCAAAAAAAGATAACGGGAATATGTTTAAACTAGTGTCTTTTTATATTCAGTAACCCAACATGAAACTGCTTTCCTGAACGCGTTTTTTCATAGATGAATTTAAAATGGTCGGATGCCAGAAATAAATGCTCCGTAAATTTAATGAAAGCAGAATTACTCGTCCAGTTTAATCTACAGCTATCCTGTGAAGAGTTCTTCATTTTTATTGAAGAGAAAAAGTAAACTTTAAAAGACGTTAAATCTTCACAGAAATATTATAATTAAATAAGTAATTTTTGTAAATAATAATTATTTATAAGATTTACTTATTAAATGTAATTATTATTCTCTTATTGTAAGTTGCAACTTGTAACACTCACTCCTCAGTCTATTGTTTGTAACGCCATATTTTTCTAATGAATAGTAAATGAATCGAACCCGGAAACTCTCAAGTGGTAGTCCGGCATGATAACCGTACGACCACGGAGGCAATTATATATAAGATTCAACTATTTAACGATAAGGTAAATCTGATTGAAAATATTATATTTTTATTAAAATACATTTTCTATGGCTATTCTTGATATCTATTGTTATGCAAACGTAATTTGAACTAAAATAAAAAGATAAATATTTAAAAACTTCTATTATATACGTTTATATTATATTTACGTTTTATTACTATGTCCCGCTGTCAACGAGAGAATCCCGATTTTTTCACTCAAATAGTTCCAAAATCCCGACTTGGCAAAAAAAATCTGGCAACGCTGATACGCGTTATCTTTGTCCGCTCCGATCAAGGAGCCGTCTCGACCGGCTGTCGTGTGCTTGAAGTTCTACAGTGTGAAAGTGGGGGAGGGCGCGATATTATGTACGCTTGTTACCATTTTTTGTTTTGGTTACTGTGATTGGTAATGTTAATGTTAGTATTCGTTAGTTTGCCTGCAATTAAAGATGGATGAGTCTCCCAGCGTAATCGAACAACTACATGAAAAGTCATTCTCCTTGTATACTTTTGAACAAAAAAAGAAGATAATTAAATATGGAAAACAACCACCTATTTTAAATGATTTTGAAAAGGCATCAAAAAAGTAGTTCGAAAATTTAAATTTAGTTGGTATAGTGAAAACTCTTGGTTATGTGGGTGTGAGAAAAACAGACTGTATTATTGGCCATGTCTTCTAGTTTTTGAGTTCTAAAGAGTAAACATGAAATATCTCCGTTACATGTGAGATGTGTAGCAAATTTGATTCAGTTTGGCAAAATATGAATCGGAAGTTGTCTCAACCAAGCTTTTAAGGCAAATATTGCTAAATATAATGAAATTGTTAAAAAATAGATATATTGTTAGCACACTTATAGATGCCGTATGTTATTTGGCCAAAAAAGAATTGCCATTTCGGGGTCATTTTGAAGGCGAACACTCTGAGAATATGGGCAATTACAGAGAATTGTTAACATTAATTGACAAAAAAGATCAAAAACTTAGTCAACATCTAGAAACATCAACTGTTTTTTCGGGAGTTTCAAGTGACATACAAAACGATATTATTGAAGCTATATCTACATCTATGATTGATGAAATTGAATCAGAAATTGCCGAAGCAAGTTTTGTAGCTGTTATATTGGATGAAAGCACTGATGTTTCAAACCAATTGCAACTTTCGGCGTATTTAGATATGTTTGCTCCGACGGTGATATTTGTGAAAGATTTTTGAAATTTGCTGATGTTAGTGAAGCACGTTCATCGGGTTTTTCAAATAAGATTTTTATATCTGGTTTTGGTAATACTTTAGAAAAAGTCACGCGTCACCAGTGATATACTTGCCTCTCCTACTCTGCAAGTCCCCCTACCACTGCGTCTTTTACGAGCGCTTGGCCGTTCACAGTCATGTTTGCATCCTTTTTTCGTGTATTTTTTCGAAAATTCAAGATATACATTTTGTTGTACTTTGCTTATATTTTCGATATCCGTTTTGAAAAACCGAAATGGACAATTTGTGTTGCATCCAGACATTCAGCAATTAAGCGCATTGATTTATTGAAACCGGCAATTACGCAAAAAATTATTTCCCACATTGTCCATTTTTTTCCAACTTGAAGAGCGCCAAGATCGCTACTTTGCCAACAAATCGCAGCCAGGTACGATAAAAATATAGTCGTTAAACAAACAATAAATTTCGGAGTTTATCCGAATTTTCTTCGCTTCTAATTATTCGATCTGGTCGAGTGACGGCTCATGTTGTTCGTTATTTAATCGCCTATAAATATTGATGTCATTGAGTTTGCATAAATATTTTTAATGTTATAAATAGAAAACTAAACAAAATGCATTTTTTTGGTATAAATCGTCAATAAAAAATTTATTATTGGTATTTATTTGGCCAAATTATAACAAAAATAAAGTATGAAGTACTTTTCTTCTAATGGTAGAGTCGGTTTGCTGAAAGAAATGATGTCAAAAATCCCTTATTAGTGGTTCCCCGTTTTTTGGCCTAAATACAATTCAAACGAATTATCATCACTTATTTTCATTATTTCATGTTTCAATTAGAAAATAAAATCAGAAATAAAATATGGGGAGAAAATCTAATTGAATGAAAACTATTAGTGACTGAATTTGTTTTTAGGCTGAAATTTGTTAAAATTTTGTTAAATACATTATTTCTTGATTCAGCTATGGTGAAGAAATTGCCACAATAGAGTACAATGAAGTATCAAAAAGGAACAAGGGGTAAGAATTTCTGTTAGAAATTGATAATTTTCTGATTTTTTCAGCAGTTATAAAATCAATAGTAGCAATATTTATGTAAACATTTTTTTTTGAGATGAAAACTACGAAACGACTCGATTACCATGGGACACCATAAATTTATAACTGGTTATAGAGATATTCTGATGAAAGCACAATGTCTTTCATTATCACTATTAAACAAATAATTTATACATATTTCATATCAAATTTATACATCTTTCTTTTTTTGCAGTGTTAATACAGCTTTCACAAGGTTGCGTGCACTAATACCAACGGAACCTAAGAATCGGAAACTCAGCAAAATTGAAACCTTGAGATTAGCTTCTAGCTATATTTCACATTTGAGAACCCAACTTTTATCAGGTACTTATTTAGGAAGAATATTCATGAAATTTTTTAATACACATTCACTTTCAATTCACCTTTATTAATTTCAATTCAACCGGTAATTCCTACAAACTTTTTATTTCTGTTGCAGGATCCATTGAACAACCGTGCCTACAGTATTTGAAAACTACAAATGTGAATAACACGGACTATAACAGGTCTCAAGTCTGTACATTTTGTATGGCAATGAAGAAAAATACGGTTAGTTGTGATTCATTTCCTTCTGATCATATATTACGAAGCAGTTTATTCCAATTTCGACTAAGTTAATTTCACTTTCGGTTTCATCAGTTATTTCTTTATTTCTTTTTCAAGTGGACCTTACTGAACCCTGAGTAAAATACATTAATGACAAACAATTGAAAAATAAATGACATCAAAAATACATTATGAAATAGAATGAGCATATAGTAGGATTGCATGATGAAATTACCTAGTTTCACTATTATCATTTAACTCAGGACTCTACTTGTTATTAAGATATTTACAAGATATTTGGACCTTTTACGACAAGCAATGAAGCTGAAACTTGAGCATTCAACTATTTTCAAATGTTCAAAAATGATGAAATGATATACCAATCACTTTATCAACTCTATGAAGACGTACGGTAATAAATGACTGATCCATAATTTTCACTTATGTTGTTTATGAAAATGAATTTATTTCAAAGTTTTGATGGCATCTGAATGTTTAAACCCCCTAGATGTAACTGGTTTACCACCGCAAAATTAATAACTGAAGGTAATTCTCTTTATTCTGAGTCATACGAGGATTTTCGAGAATTGAAGTCGATGCCTTTCGTTTATTGGACAATGGTTCAACTGATCAGTACTTAGTATTACGAAACAGTAACGGTCTTGCGATTGTAACAAATGTAGACAAAGATTTAAATATTCTCTAATAATTATCCCTTGAAGTATAATGGAGGCATCACATTGTGCATGTTTCACATAGCCAGCCCCGCTATAATATACTTCTCAATAATTCGCAAAAAAATTATCTAAAGAAAGTTATAGTATACTTTTGATACATATATATATATATATATATATATATATATATATATATATATATATATATATATATATATATATATATATATATATATATTTATATATACATTTATTTATATATATATATATATATATATATATATATATATATATATATATATATATATTTATATATATATATATATATATAATATATATATATATATATATATATATATATATAAATAAATATATATATATATATATATATATATATATATATATATATATATATATATATATATATATATATATATATATATATATATATATATATATATATATATATATATATATATATATATATATATATATATATATATATATATATATTATTATTTCGATTGTTCCCCATGAGGAGAGCGACAGAACTTGAATTCGCAATCATTAGGAATTTTGCTTCATCTTTTTTGCCTCCCAAAATCGTTTCATCCTCTCTGAATGCTCTTTCTTCCGTTCATCTGTCCACTTTACTCCAGGTTGACGATTTAATTTTTACTCAAACTTTACATGTGCGATTTTATAGCGACATTCAGTGCGATCTTCGAGATTTTTTATATTGATCTGTTGTAGATCCTTTTGGACCTCTTTTAGCCACTCTGTTCCGCATTTACTATTCATAATTATATTGAGTAGTTTCTTCGGTATTCTGGACTGTTTCATTCTGTAGACATGTGCATAGAACTTTGCTCGTCGTTCCTGATTTCTTCTGTTATCGTATTTGTCTTTTGATACAGTTCATTTTGAGGTATTTTCATCCAAATACCGTTTCTATTGATTGACCCGTAAATCTTTCTGAGAATTTTACGTTCTTGTTTTTCTATTTCTCTAATTCTTGAATGGCCGCCTATAACCATTGTTTCAGCTGCGTAGATTGCTTCTGGAAGAATCGTTGTGTTATAATGCCTCAATTTGGCGCCTCTCGAAATGCACTTTTTGTTATAGTGAGCCCATGTTAGTTTGTAGGCCCTTTGGAGCTTGGTTATTCTCTGTTCATTAGCGATTCGGTTTAAACCTGAGTACTGTATAACTTCCCCGAGGTATTTAAAATGGCCTACTTGCAGAATTTTACCATGTTTTGTCATAAGAGAAGATTTATTTTTTGGTATTCTTTCCATGTATTTGGTTTTATCATAAGAAATTTGTAACCCGGTTTTCTGCGGAATTTCATGTAGTTTTTCCACGGCGCGAATCGCTTCAGTTCTGTTGTCTGTGATGATAGCAGTATCGTCTGCATAAATATATATATATATATATATATATATATATATATATATATATATATATATATATATATATATATATATATATATATGTTGGGGTTTGGTAGGTATACCCAAACTCTGTTTAGTATAAACACTTTATTTAATCACTATTTACAACTGAATAACTTAGTAGGATCGAGCGATGTTTACCGTTAGACTCTCGTAGCCGAAATAGGAAGAGATCTTGTTGACTTCTCCTGAGGTTGCGTCCCGAGCATGCGCAGTCGTCTTTTCTTCTTCTTCCTTGCTGTGTCTTAGTCTATCGGTTGGTGCATCCAGTGGCAGGATGTGACTAGTCACCGCATACTCCCCCCGCAGTGTCACACATAGTTGGCATAACGTGTGGGAAAACGTACGAACCTTCCTGACCTCGTGGATTTGCTGCAAACAATCGGACGTTCTTGTTTCTCCTTCTCTTGCTCCGTCGTTTCATTGCATTGGATCTTGGCCTGTAGAAAAGCCGGCTTGAGGCGGTCCAGCGAGATTGTCTTGGGGAGCCCATTCACATTCACTTCAAACGTTTTGGGTGAGCGTTTCAGCACTTCATATGGGCCATCATATGGGGCCTGCAGTGGTTTGCGTACTGCATCATGGCGGACGAACACATGAGAACATTTGTTCAGTTCTGGGTGAATGAACGTTGCCCTATTCCCATGATTGGACATTGGTCTTGGTCGTATGTTCGCAAAGTGTTGTTTGAGCTGCTCTGTAAAATGATATGGATTTGGATTATATGTAACTGGATCGAATATTTCCCCAGGTAGTCGTATAGTTTCTCCATATACAAGTTCAGATGTTGTCGCTCGCAGATCTTCCTTAAATACTGCCCGAAGACCTAATAATATGGTTGGCAATGTAGTGGTCCATTGTTCGTTGTTATGTGCCTTTAGTGCTGCTTTCAGTGGTCGATGGAATTCTTCAACGAGACCGTTCGATTGAGGATGGTAAGGGGTTGTCCGTATTCTTCGAATGCCTAATAGGTTAGCCAGTGACTGGAATAAATTACTTTCGAACTGCCGTCCTTGATCCGTTGTGATTCTAGAAGGTACTCCAAAGCGTGATATCCAATTCTCGTAGAATTTTCTTGCGATTGTATCTGCTGTGATATCTGAAATTGGAACAGCTTCTGGCCATCGTGTGAATCTATCTATCATTGTCAAACAATAATTGAAACCCTCTGAAGGAGGTAGAGGACCTACTATATCGAGGTGGACATGGTCAAATCTTTTCGTTTGGTCAGTGAATGAATTTACTGGCGTTTTAGTGTGTCGTGTGATTTTTGCTTTTTGACAACTCACGCATTGCCTTGCCCACTCATTGCAGTCTTTATTTATTGAAGGCCAAATGAATCGCGATTTGATCAATTTGTTTGTTGCCCTAATTCCTGGATGCGAAATGTTGTGCAGTGTTTCAAAAACCTGTCGCCGATACCCCTTCGGTATATATGGCCTTACTTTCTCTGTAGAAATATCGCAATATAATGAGGTGTTGTGCTCCGTTAAGCTTATTGATTTTAAATCTAAACTTTGAGGCTCCTGAATTAATTTTGAAAGTTCTGGGTCATTTTCCTGCATTTTTGCGATTTCACTGTAATTAATTGGATTGGGTGTAGATATAGTGGCGATTCTAGACAAACAATCTGCGGTTACATTTTCCGACCCGCTTATATATAAAATATTTGTGGTGAATTGTGAAATAAAATCAAGCTGTCTGATTTGCCGTGGCGAGCATTTGTCCGTTTTTTGTTTGAATGCGTAAGTAAGAGGCTTATGATCAGTAAACAAGGAAAACGTTCTTCCTTCTACCATATGTCGGAAATGTTTAATGGACGCGTATGCCGCTAGTAGTTCTCTGTCGTACGCGCTGTAATTACATTCTGCAGGTGACAGTTTTCGTGAAAAAAATGCTAATGCATGTGTCTTCCCATCGATTTCTTGCAGTAAAGCCCCCTATTGCGAAATCTGATGCGTCCACCTGAAGAATTAACTGTGCGTCCGGTTTCGGATGAGCTAAAAGAGCTGCCTGTGCTATTGAAGTTTTACAATTCTCGAACTCGCGTATAGATTGCTCCGACCAAGTAATTATTGTTTTATCATTTTTCTTCGAGCCCTTCAAATAATTGTTGAGAGCGGTTTGGATTTGCGCCGCCCGCGGTATGAATCGTCGGAAAAATTTAATAATCCTAGAAAGCGTCGCAGTTCCATAACCGTATTTGGGCGAGGGTAATTTATGATCGGTTCAACTTTTTCCGGTAGGGGCTTCGTCCCGTCCTTATTGATTAAATGTCCTAAAAATGAAATTTCTGATACCCCAAATGTACATTTTGAAACATTTAATGTGAGACCATATTCCTCTAATTTCTTAAAAATTTTGTTTAAATGAATTTTGTGTTGTTCCTCGCTATCGCTAAAAATCAAAATATCATCTAAATAAACAAAGCAAAATGAAAATTCGCCCAATATTTCATTCATAAACCTCTGAAATGTCTGAGCTGCCCCACATAATCCGAAATTTAAGTAGGGAAACTCGAAAAGACCGAAAGGCGTGCTTACTGCCGTTTTGGGAATATGATCGGGGTGCACCGGAATGTGGAAATATGCTCGTACTATATCGATTTTGGAAAAAATGTTTTTTCCATATAATGCATTAGAAAAGTCTTGAATGTGCGGAATTGGATAGCGATCAGGTATAGTGCAAGCATTCAATTTTCTGTAATCACCCACCGGACGTATATCCCCTGATTTTTTTGCGATTACATGCAATGGCGAGGACCATGGCGATTTTGATGGCCTACAAATACCGTGTTCCATCATGAACTTAAATTCCGCTTTGACATCCGCGTATAATTTTGGATGTAGTCTTCTAGTTTTGCAAAATGTGGGCGGACCCTTAGTTTCGATATAATGAACAGTGGCGTGTTTGACCGGTTTTATTTCTTTAGAGACTGAGATGAGATCCGGGTATTTCGACAGGATTTTGTGGTATTCGGAATTCTCTGATATGAGTTTTACTGACAAATGATTGGAAATTGGATAGACAGTTCCCGTATTGGATAATTTAGTAGTGTTGTCTATCAATTTTTTCTCTTCAAATCTATTAATAGATCGAAATGTTTTATTAAATCGGCGCCTATGATAGGAATTGGTACTGAAGCGATTATAAATTTCCAAGCGAAATTTCGGCGTAGTCCCAAATCAAGATTTAAAAGTTTTTTTCCGAATGTATAAATTTTTGTATTATTCGCGGCAACAAGTTGTAGGTCACACAAATTTGGTCGCGATCCTCGTGGTGCCGGTATACATGATACTTCCGAACCTGAATCTACTAAAAATTTGAGGTTATTCCGCTTGTCGTAAACATATAGTCTAGTAATTTCGGCCACCGATCTTGTAGTAGGTGAAATATCGATTTCGACGGCCTCTTTTAGTTTTTCCGAGAAAGTACACGGCTGGATACATCTATAAGCGTTCTTTCCAAATTTTTTATGAAAGACACATATGTTCCTTGTGCGGTCTCGACTAGATGACCGCCCCGATGAATCCCGTCGGTCTTTTCTCGGTGTGTTTTGTGCACCTTTGCGCAGTTCTTGTTTTAATTCTTGAATTTCCTGTCGTAATACTTTCACCTCGTCGCGTAAAATTTCAAATTCTGAATTTGATACTTTAACTGCGCAAACATTTCTATCTGTGTCTGTTTTCACGTCTACAATCGTGTCGGCTAATTTCGCTAGCTTATCTAACGATTCCGTACTGACCGCCAAAATGGTTTGTACTTCACTCGGTAATCGTTGCAACCATAAAGTTTTCAGAAAATCCTCGCTTAAAAAACTATTTCCGAGTTCCCTCATTTTTCGTAATAATTGTGAGGGCTTAAGATCGCCCAGTTGAAGCTCATAAATTAATTTTTTAGTTTGCCTACTTTCTGAATCAGAAAACTCTTCACAAAGACGATTTTTGATCGTAAAATATTTTTGTTGTGCCGGAGGATTAAGGACTATATCTGAGACCGTTGATAGAATGTCGGTATCTATTGCGGCAACTACATAATTAAATTTTGTGCTATCGTTCGTAATTCCCGCGATCTCGAAGTTACTTTCGACTTGAGCAAACCAAAGTTTTATATTGTTTCGCCACATTGAGGGCAATTTGACTGAAACACGTGCAATCTGACCGGCCTCGTTTTCGTTATTCATAGTTTCCAGAAATGTATATATATTTTATAATTTTTTTATGGAAAAATTATGCAGAATAACTAGCGAATAAAAAAAATTTTTTAAGTTCTACTTGCGATATGTGAAATGAGTAATAATCTAAATAATATGAAATAGGCTTCAATAAATAAAAAGGCAGAAAAATTGGGCATAGACAAAATAAGGTACGATAACTTCGATATCTTATTAATGTCGATGTAAAATGCTAGATCTACAAAAAATATGTTCAGTATTGTATTTCAAATATTTCAGTAAAATATGACCAAATGAGAAGATTGAACTAATTGTCCTTACCTCTGTACTGTAGTTGGCCGTTGCGTCGATCACGTCAGGGGTCACCAATGTTGGGGTTTGGTAGGTATACCCAAACTCTGTTTAGTATAAACACTTTATTTAATCACTATTTACAACTGAATAACTTAGTAGGATCGAGCGATGTTTACCGTTAGACTCTCGTAGCCGAAATAGGAAGAGATCTTGTTGACTTCTCCTGAGGTTGCGTCCCGAGCATGCGCAGTCGTCTTTTCTTCTTCTTCCTTGCTGTGTCTTAGTCTATCGGTTGGTGCATCCAGTGGCAGGATGTGACTAGTCACCGCATATACATATATATATATATATAATTTGATGTTTTTATCGACCGTGTGATATGAATATTCGAATCGAATTTTTCGGGATTGCTGTCAAATCAATAATAAAGTTCTTTGTTTTATGTTCTCAATATTTCGTCATATTTCATGACTTCATCAGGAGAAACATGACAGTTTAGAAACATTACAAAAGTTATTACCCGTAGCTCATCCTGAAAAAGTTAATTTACAGTCCACACTTTTATGACGGTCCAACAGAGGATGTTCAAATGGAATTTAGCTTTAAAAAGCTTCCCTTATTTGCCGAGGTGTCGCAAAGCATAATCAAACTCTTCAAAGAATTTCCGAATGTTAAAATTACCAAGTATAAAAGTCTTACAAACGCAAGTTTGTTCACGGAACTAAAGGATCCAACACCCTAGTTGTTCCGAATCAACTTGGTCTATAACATAAATAGTCAAGGGTGTGAAGGATCATACATAGGACAGACACAACAGTGGTTAAAACAACGATTGTGTCAACACAAAAGTGATTGTAGCTCAATGAAAAACTGATGTGTGCTGGTGGACCACCACATAAAAACCGCTAACGTATTCGATTTCAACAACATCAAAATGTTGGATCGTGAAGACAATTTACAGCAAGATTGTTCCTGGAGATGATCACATCGAAAGGAGAAAAAAATTCAAGAAAACTAAATGAATACCTGCAGATATTTGAGGAAAAAAATTGAATCAAAGTTAGAAAAACTAGAGGATAACTTTAATAGGAAATTTAATAACATAAAAGAAAAACATTTACTCTCAAAAAATATTGTGAGGTTGTTGAGAAACCAAAATTACCAAATGATAAATTGCATAAGGAACCACACAAAGTTCCAGGTAATACAATTTCTGTTGACCAGCTTAGCTAGATGAACGATATCATTAATTTATAAAATGATACATCTGGCCCTGTTGCTGCAAAAGAAATTCGCCAAACTTCAAAAGAATCTATTAGTACTTATCCTACTGGCATTGGAGGAGCAAAACAAGATATTATAAATAGGTTATCACCACTGGTTTTACATATTAAAACAGATGAAAACACACATAGAAATACTTGTAAACCTCGTGGAATCATTGGGAATGGAGAAAGTGGTAAGCTTTCAATTAAAGGAATCAAATCACTTGGACACATCCACGTTTGTTAACTTGATCCAAGATTGACAGAAAATCAAATGATAAACTATCTTCGTTGAGAATGGTTTTGTGGACGTGCAATGTGTGAAACTACAATCAAGACGACCAGATGAATATTCTTCTTTTAGAATTAGTGTACCACGTGAAGAAATTGACTTAGTGAAAAATCCAACAATTTGGCCTCTGGGTAGTAGAATCAATCCTTTTTCATTCCGATTAGTCCAGAAATCCGAAATAAAATAAAAGCTAATATAAATGGGATAACTAATAAAAAGACATATACCAGCGAAAAAAAAAACCGCAACTGATATAATAGGACAGACAATGACCCCCAAATCTTTAACACAGCATGTGACCTCAAATATATCAAAGATATGCATGCTTAATCAAAATCTGAGATATATTTTTCTAAAACTGGAGGGTTCTTTCCTCGAGAAAAGTTCTTCACGTTTCTGAGCATTGGAAAACCGAGGAAAATATCATATTTTAAATCTCTTAGTTTACTTCGACCTTTTGAATGCTGCTCTGCTACTATTGAAATAGATCCAGTTAACTACATTGTAGTCTGTATGTACCGTCCGAACACTCTCCCTTTAAGTGATGTAAATGTCTTCTTTGAAAATATATTGGTTTTGGACAAGCTTATTGCTGAAAATGCAAAATTCATAATTGCTGGCGACTTCAATATAAATATTTCAACAGAGTCCAATGAATCCAAAATGTTCTTGCCTCTGTTAACTACTTATAATTTATAAGTGGGGACGAAAGAACCTACTAGAATAACTTTAGAATCGGCTACCTGTTTGGATAATATCATTTCAAACATTGATGGCAACACGACTGTTAGTGAAGAACATATCTCGGATCATTGTGCAGTTAAATTCGTTTTTCAAGCACAACCTTACAAGGACAAACCACAGAACTATAAACGGAACAAAACGTATAATGAAAGGTCGAATCGACTATTTAAGAATATGCTGTTGGAGACAGACTGGACCAAATTTTATAAATTTCCGGAGACTAAGGTGAACCAAATGTGGAATTTTTTCGCTGATGGTTTCAGTAATTATTTGAATCAAGCTTTCCACTAAGAACGGTTTGCATTTCATCAGCTGGTACCGGGGCGAAAAGTTCTCCACAAATTGTGGCCTTAAAACCTAACCATGACTACCTATATATTGTGTCAAGGCATCATTTGGATCACGTGACAGAGTATAGAAATGTCAAAGCGCGCTACGATGCCGCACTCAGAAAAGCAAAACAATCTTGCTAAGGTAAAATAATCTTGAATTCTTTAAATAAATCAAGGGCGGTACGGAATGTTATAAACCAAGTAGTAGGGTAGAGGAAGCAACATGCTAAACTTTCTTCTGTCGATGAAGATCTGAACAAAGATGATGGTTTGCTGAAATTGTCGAATAAATTCAATTTCTACTTTACGAATATTGCTCTGAATATATGTGCATCACTTCCTAAGACTCGTAATGACAGAAAACTTGACTGATTGCTGAGATTATTTCATATGTTTGATGTAACAGAAATGGAAATAATATATGCCCTGAAAAAAATGAAAAATAATACTTTATATGGCTATGATGGCATACCCATTAATATTATAAAACGTAATATAGATGCTATCGTGAAGATTGGAGACTGCAGTCTTTCCTGATAGACTAAAAATTTCTGTTATCAAACCAAAATATAAAAAAGGTTCTGTTGACGACTTTAGCAATTATCAACCAATAAGTCTTTTGCAAAATTTACATCATTTGCAAAAATATTTGAAAAAATATTGGCAAATAGGTTGCTGAAGTTTTTTCAGAAGTTTAGAATATTTACAAAGTATCAATATGGTTTTGTAAAGGGCATAAACACAGAGACTGCAACATTTGAGCTAGTACAGCACATTACTCGAGAACTTGAGGAGAAAGGCGACGAGCCTGCAGGTCTCTTTGTTGATCTGTCAAAGACATTTTTATTTTTAGTTTTATTAGCTTGAAATGAGAGGGATCAGGGATGCTACTCTCAAACTCATGGAGAGTTATCTGACAGGTAGAAAGCAAAGAGTATCCCTGTCCGTTGGAGGGCTCCAATCTTCATCGAGAGGGACCACGATTCTAGTAGGTGTACCTCAGGGCAGCATTCTGGGGCCTCTACTATTTTTATTGTATGTAAATGACCTACCAAATCTTCATACTGATCTTCCATTAAAAATAATTATGTATGCCGATGATATAAATATACTTAGTATCAGCGAAAGATGGAAACACTATAAGCCGTACAATGAAAACGGCAATAACAACAGAAGAGAAATGGTTCACTGAAAATCAACTTCTAATGAATTCAGATAAAACAACTTCTATTGTATTTTCAACAGGTAGATCAAACAAAGATATCCCCAAGTCTTTTAAGCATAACAATCAACTAATCCACTGTTGCTCAACAGCTAAGGTACTTGGTATTGCGATAGATGCAGAATTAAAGTAGAAAGATCATTGTGAACAACTTGTGACCAAGTGCGCTGATGTAGTACACACTCTAAATGCTGTCAAAAATGAAGTAGATATAATCATATTAAAAATTATTCACTACTCTAATTTTCAATCGGTAATGGCTTATGGGATTGTACTCTGGGGAAATGGGACATGCTCAGATCTTGTTTTTAGAATGTAGAAGCTTACGATCAGAAAACTTATAGAAAAGAACTTTTAAGTAAATTTTAGTTGTGAACCTTACAGTATTTCTGAGTTCATATATGAATATATTCAAAGTTCTGTTGTGTTCGAATGAAATATCCACAAAGCCTCTTTGTACTCTTACTAATGTTGTCATTGGTAGGAATCTAGAATGCTGGGGAGAGTTTATACGTTGTCTTTTCTTCGATAAAGGAAGCTCACCTGAATAGTTCACGAACTAAGGATCACCTCATTCGGATATAGGACCTGCGGGCGTTTAGTAAGTCATCGATTCTTGATTCATGATTGAATGAGACTGATGATTCATAATAATGATGAAACAATCTTATTATCATTCAAGAAGTTCGGTGATTTTTCGAAGCGAATTTAATATTCACTCTCGAAAGTGATTGGTTCGTTCTCGTTGACAACATTTGTGTAGACAGATCCCTTTTAAGACTCTCAATATTTACTAGTGTGAATGATTTGTGAATTATAATATCATCACTTAACCGTCTTTAATGACGAAAATAGTTGATCAATTTTGTAAGGCTTCATGTGAAACGTTTAAATCTTCAATTGGAAATGGAAAAATTGAAAGAGAATTGAGGCCACCGATATTGAAATGTATGTAAATTAATCTGAAAATTTGTACAATGCGTTTTTTGATATTCGTACATTTGAACCATAGTGCTTGATAAAATATGTTCAAATGAAATTGACTTCAACATGTTTTGTTTCAGAAATTGTTTTCAAGTGAAAACACTATTCCCAGTCTGAATACGGAGCCACAATTCTACTTTAACACAGCAGCCAATAATATGGTTTTGTCAGACAACAGTATGCAGAAGTTTACTCCTTCTTTTTTGAAGTCTTCCTCAAAATCTCAAGAATCTCAGTATATATATATATATATATATATATATATATATATATATATATATATATATATATATATATATATATACTATAAAAGTAATGTGATGCATTGATATATGGTATAACTTATTTTGTTTTTCTGACATAGTTAGGTCTTTAACAAATAATTATTTATATGTACATATTAATTGTTCTGTGTTTATCTTTATTAAATATGTATAAACTTTCAATCAATCGAAATTTTTTCAATAACCTAAAATTTTTTCAGATATCAAAATAAAAATTTTGCACGTCTGAATAATTTTTCAATTTTATATATACTCATAGAATTTGAAATACACTCGACAAAATTATAATTTTTAATAATATTGTATAAAACATATATTATTTATTCATTCATTCATTCATTTACAAATACACCACTCAACAGTTTAGGGCAATTACAGAGTGGGAAAGATACAATATAGTTTACAACTTATGTAAAATAAAACTAGAAATAATACCAAATAATGTACAAACAATATGCACATTAAATGACATTAAAGGTCACCCACAAGATGAGAAAAAACTAATATCTAGAAAACTTATAACTAAAAAACAGTCAGGCGAGAGCTCGTCTGATATCACCAGGCACGCATGCAAAATGTCGATGACGTCATGAAAAAGCTCAAAGTCACCACAAATATTATGAAGTGGTGAAAAAAAAAGAACATTAGTACTAGCCAGAGGTGGATGAAAAATGTTCATATTTCTACAAGTTATTCTCGGAACAAGGAAATTTATGAGAGAAAGAAGAAAAGAACAATCAACAGAAAACCTTATCAGCTTGTAGAGGAACATTATTCCCAAATATTTCCTACGTGTTTCAAGTGATGAAACATTAAATATTATATATTAAAATCAAATGAAGGTAACTTTGCAGTCATAGTTAGCGATCTAGTGCAATCCCAATATAGTGCATTATAGCATATAGCACTGAACAACATCATTAAATTATAAAGAATACAAGAATAACAAAAAGCTTGAAAATTAGAAGAATGTAACATTTTAGTCATAACTAACGATACCCAATATAATGTATCGTACCAAATAGCTCTGAACAGCATAAAGTAAATTGTAATGAATACCTAATTGAAAAACAAAAACGCTCTATGAGGCTGTTGAATGAAATAAAGGTAACGTTGCAGCCATTATTAGCGATACCCAATTTAATGCATTGTACCAAATAGCACTGAACAGCATCATGTTAATTAACACTATCCAAGTGAGAAAGTTGAGGAGGTAGTTCCCAGGTAGCAGACTGACGGTAATATAACGTCATATATTGGTTTCAACATGTCGGAAAAGACGTCGGCAGAGACGTCTCACTGACCATGCAGTGACGTCGAAATGTCACAGCCTCAAGACGTCATTTTGAGACGTTCAGAAGACGTCATTAAACTACGTTAAAAAGACGTCACTAAGTAGAGAAAAATAGACGTTGTAAAGACGTTCTTCAGAGTCTCTATATTGTAGGGGTTCCATAATTCAAATAAAACAATTTTTATCGTTAAACATTTATTTCAAAAATTATATTTTAAAGATTAGTTTTATTTCATTTGAAACAAATTATTAATTAAAAATTTAGCTTTTAAACCAAATATGTTATGACTCACCTATTATAACAAACAAAATTTTTCATTGTCATTTGAATAACTTTCAAAAATACAAACTTTTTCTTCAGTTCCAATATCAAGATCAGATAGAATACTCAGAGATGTCCTTTTGTACTCTAATTCATATCAGTAATAGAATCACTCCGACTTAAAAAACTGAAAATTTTTTTAATGTAACCTAACACTGCCTTAATATACAAATAACATTTAGGTACATTATGATGTGAGAAGTTTTACCTGTTGTTGTATACACTGGAGTATTGCCTGTTGAAGTTCTTATTGCATGTTCTTATTGCATGTTCTGTTTATTTTATTATTGGCTGTTCTTATTGCATGTTCTATATTATTTATTCTCGAAGAACGTGAAACTATGCCTCTGAAAATTATAGCACATCTTAAAAAAATATTGTTAATAATTTGCATCTTCGAAATAAAAACTTAAGGCAACATGTATATATTTTATGGTAATTGTTTCGAATATCCGCGACATCGATAACTATAAGGTTGGGTTAGGTTAGCTTTAGTTTACTTTGAATTCTTGAAATGACGCGAATATTCTAAGTATTTCTCCTAATTTTGCAATTCATGTATCTAATTAACTTACCTTTTTTCGTTTAAAGGAGAATTTATTCAAGATTTGAATTTGACTCTTATGCATAAAGATGTAGCACTGTTCGAAGTGGTATTTCGTTGACATCTGGTTTCTATTACTATGCACATTTCATTTGTTTTTTCCGCAGAGTTTATTGCATTCATATACTAGGTCAATTTCTTGGAAGATCGATGCCACATTTCGAGCCCCAGACCATTTCGATGTACACCCGAATTCTCAACAGATATTTCAAAACATATTATAACACAAACACAACTCGTCCATCTTAATAATAATAATGTTGAATGCAAAACAACGCAGACGCAGGACATAAATATGCGTCCACAGAACAATAGACAACTTATAACCTTAACTATAATACAATTTTCGTGTTAACAATTGACGCATGGATGAATATTATTTTTCAAATGTGTGAAAGCTACTATTATCTAAGTGAAAAGAATATTTGTCGTTTCTTAAAAAATTAAAGGTCATAAATTGACGAAAATAGTACGTTGCGCTGACGTCTTCTGCTGTCATCCTATGAACGTCAGTCATCTGACGTTAAAAAGACGTCATTCAGCGGTCAAATAACGTCACTGACCAAAATTGACCGAAAACTGACCATTATAAGACGTCATTTTAAGTCAGCTTGCTACCTGGGTTAGCTTGGATGCTGAGACTCTCTTTAATAATCTCAACATATTAACGATGAAAAAGTGTTTAATCAAGCAGTGGGATAAAATAAGCCTGCACACCAATATACCGCGGGTTAAGTTCATTCAAATTCTGGACTTTACTTTTGGGTCAACGGTGTTTGTGGCAGATGGACGGTGCTACCAACAAATCGTTGCTTTTCTCATTGGATCTCATATCTTACCCATATTAGCTCAATACGTCATGGATGAATATCTAGTATACCAGAAATCTCTATTGAGCTTCCTTTTCTTAAGAAATATGTTGGTGATATCATAACTTTCGTACCATCGAAAGGAACTGATGAAAGTTTCAGGGTTTGCAATGATTTTCTTCGACACATTCAGTTTACGATGGAAGGGAAGACGGATCCAGGTGTTCCTTTCTTAGATATCAAAGGTCCGGAAAGGAGATAATAAACATATCATATGTACCGTAAACCCACTCATTCGGGACGATATTTGAAATATTTTACATATTCTCCTGAAAATATAGAACGAACTTAATTATAGTATTAATAAATATAGTGCACTATGATTTGTGTTTCTAGCTTCATTAACAAGAATCTTAATATACTCAAATAGCTCCTCAAACAGAATTCATATCCAAGTTATATTGTCACCACTATACTATTCAATTTCATTACCAAATCCCATCATCATATTGTTGAGCCCCAGCCTCAGGACTCATGCTATGATTATATACTATAAGATTCCTCACATCAAGGAATTGACTCGATATATTAACAAAATGTTCAGAGGTATCGACAGTATCAGTTTGGCCAATTATTTTGTGCGAACAAATCTGCTTGGCCTAGTGTAAAGGATGTTTCTTATCTCCACAGATCAGATGTCGTATACGGTATACCATGTGGTTGCGAGGGCATATATGTGGGATAGGCATCGCTGTTGTTGAAATCCAGGATCATCGCATATAAAAAGTGACCTTAGAAACAAATAGTATTCGGACAGAGTATCTTTTATTTAAAATAAAACAAACATAATTTACTCTTATATAAAAACTAGTGAAAAGGATGAACCTGATGCTGTTTAATAAGTTTGTTGATATCAGGCTCCAATTTACAAGAACTGCCGCAAAACGCCACATGACAAACATGCATAAAGTCATTTATTTCATTCGACGTTCAATCGTACTCAACAAGTAAGAGCCGATTCTACAAGCCGATTGATACAGGAATGCATAAATCGGGTTATTCAACAAAAACTTGTTAAAAGATGATTGTCCACAGTCTATTATCTACGAAAAATTAGCTATCTAGGAATACTAATTACTATTAAAATGCGAAATTGTATATTGCGTTTTCATTTGTTCGTTTGTGTCTACTTTCATTTCGAAACGGAGCAACCGATTGACATGATTTTTCTTTTATTTATTGAATAAAACAGGATATATACAAGAACTACGCGGAGAGAAATATCGTACCGAATTTGAGCAAACTCTTAATTAATATTAGTTGATGTTCACAAATTGTAGTCGAGAGCTCAGTCGGTGTCTAAGAGTTCCAAGCTAGATCAAAGTACAAATCGCACCTCAAGCCCTACACAACGCCCAACATTTTTTTCTTGGCTCTTACCGCCCCCCCTTAAGCCTGCAGCGCACACAAGGGGCGTTATCGCCCACTTTGTGAAAGTCTGGTCTAGAGGTTAACCTACAACTTTTAACTATTATTAGTGTTGTGATACTTTATACTTATAAGATATGCTTTGGTAGTTGTGGGCATAGTTGTTTATTTTTGTTTCAACGCAATTTTAGAAGAGATCAATTTGAATTTTTTTTATTGTGAATAAAGACTAGTGTATTTCTGCTTTTGAGATGTACCTAGATATAACTTATATATTGCATTCTTTCAACTCCTGAAGAAGGGTAGGTACAATCAATGCCCGAAAGCGTGAGACTCTAAAGAGGCTAATCTGGAAAATTTCGAAAATCTAAGAGACTGCATCTCTGTTATTTTTCCTTAGATATGAATTTGAAGTTTCATCTGAAGGTGGTCGCATCCCAGTCGAGTTCGAAAACTTTTAGATGTAGGTCCAATTCTCAATTTACACTATAAAAAAATAATAATACATTATATATGTATATATATATATATATATATATATATATATATATATATATATATATATATATATATATATATCTTGAAATTGATTTATTGCCTGTTTAAGATATTTTATTCTGAAAGTTTTTAGCAATAACAGGCTTTTTTTGATATGAAAAAGTTTATTTTTGTTGATGTTTCGTTGTTATATTACAACTTTGTCAAAACTAATTATATATATATATATATATATATATATATATATATATATATATATATATATATATATATATATATAATACTAATATTCTCCATCGATCTTGTTGAATGATAATAGGATACAATTCTTTCATCATTATTATGAATCATCAGTCCATATTCAATTTATCAATCAAGAATGGACGACTTTCAAAACGCCCATAGGTTCTATACCAGATTAAGGGGAATTGTTCTCAGTGAAAAATTCACGTGAGCTACCTCTATCGGAGAAGAGACGTATAAAATCTTCCTAGCGTTCAAGATTCGTACCCATGACAACAGTAGCGCGAGTGTAAGGCTGTGTAATATTTCATTCGAACACTACAGAAAACAAAAATATGTAATATAGTCCCATGCTTAATCGCTCCAGATCATGCCCCGGCGGGCAAAAGTATAGCTAGTTTCAAGATTCACAAATCATTCAATACTAGTAAATACTGAGACTCTTAATCGAAAGATCGAAATATTTCAAATAAAACTCTCAGGGAGCTGTCTACACAAATGTTGTCAACGAGAACGTTAATATTCACGTTCGAAAGTGATGGGTTCGTTCTCGTTGACAACATTTGTGTAGACCGCTCTCTGAGAGTTTCATTTGAAATATTTCGATTAAGAGTCTCAGCATTTACTAGTATTGAATGATTTGTGAATCTTGAAACAAGATATACTTTTGCCCGTCGGGGAGTGATCTGGAGCGATTAGGCATGGGACTATTCTTACGTACACATTGCGGACAGTTTTCTGTAGTGTTCGAATGAAATGTCTACAAAGCCTTTCACTCGCGCTACTGTTGTCATGAGTAGGAATCTTGAACGCTAGGGAGAGTTTATACGTCTTTTCTCCGATAGAGGGAGCTCACGTGGATATTTCACTGAAAAAATTTCCCCTCAATTTGTTATACGTCCTATGGGTGTAGAAAGCTCCATGAGAGTTTTATTTGAAATATTTCGATTAAGAGTCTCAGTATTTACTATAAATATTATATATATATATATATATATATATATATATATATATATATATATATATATATATTTGAAAGTTTCTAGCAATAACAGGCTTTTTTTGATATGAAAAGGTTTATTTTTGTTAACGTTTCGTTGTTATATTACAACTTTGTCAAAACTAATTAATCATTAATTATTAATTAACTATTAATCATAAGTTACGACAAAGTTGTAATATAATAACGAAACGTTAACAAAAATATAAACTTTTTCATATCAAAAAAAGCCTGTTATTGCTTGCTAAAAACTTTCAAAATAAAATATCTTAAACAGGCAATAAATCAATATATATATATATATATATATATATATATATATATATATATATATATATATATATATATATATATATATATATATATATATATATATATATATATATATATATATATATATATATATATATATATATATATATATATATATATATATATATATATATATATATATATATATATATATATATATATATATATATATATATATATATATATATAATGATATATATATATATATATATTTTTATATATATATATATAGTGCTACTATATATATATTGATAGGGCTCAAAGTCCCTCAGAATGAGGCTTCGGTCTTTCAAGAGATGAGCCTAGTACCTATGAGGAACTAATGAAATGTCAAATCGAATCAAATCAAATACGTTTATTTAGTTCTTTGTTTTGGGATACATTGTTTAGTAAATATATATATATATATATATATATATATATATATATATATATATATATATATATATATATATATATATATATATATATATATATATATATATATATATATATATATATATATATATAACTTCAGAGTAATATTATATATATATATATATATATATATATATATATATATATATATATATATATATACAACTTCCAGATAATATTCATGGGCGAAGTATCCCTTCCAGAGATCTGATGTCCAAAAAGATCTACAACGAGTGTCGCTATAAAATCGCACATGTGAAGTTTGAGCAAAAATCAAATCGCCAACAGAAGAAAGAGCATTCAGAGGAAATGAACCGTCTTTGGGAGGAAAAAGAGATCTGATGATAAGTAAAAAAGTCCCTAAGAATTTCGACTTCAAGTTCAATCGCTCTCTTCATGGGGACCAATCGTTATAATAATATACATATATATATATATATATATATATATATATATATATATATATATATATATATATATATATATATATATATATATATATATATATATGTATGTATATATATAACCAATGTTCTGTAAGGTTACTTTCTTGTTTTAAAACTATTTTTGGATTTATGACTCGCAATTATAATTGCCTAATGAAAAGTATTCCTGAAAAACAAAAAAATAATGAGAAATGACTCTTCATCGGCTATTTAATTTTAAACACCTACTTACAAATATAAGAATAAATAAGTTTTCTAAACTCTACCTACCATAAATCAAAATGGTATATAAGGCACTTGACATAAATGATATAAAACAGATTTTTCACATCGATAAGCTTATTTCTATAAGTCTTCTTATAAAGGTAAATATACAAAAAAGCTGATACAACATTCAGATTATAATTATTGTTCCTCATTTACCACTTAACAACTGACTTTGGTACTGGAAAATGTTAATTTTTTATTTGTTCTTTTCTGAAACATTTTCTGGAGAGTTTTTCATAAATATTTTCTTCACAAATGAAATTTTCACATAGTTTTCTGAAGGATTTCGCTAATAACAATTTTCAAAAAAATTGAGTTATACGTTATTTCGTGTTTATGTAGCATTTATTTACACCCTGTTTCTTAGATCCTATGCAGAAAAATTTCCGAATAGAAGTATTTTACTTAGAAATTCAACAAAGAAACCTATATGAAATTATCGAAACAGTTTAAATCGTAATCACAAATTCGTTGAAGCAATCACAAAAGTAGTCCAAAAAGCACTTGGATATCACAAAACACTTAGAACCAACAGAGGAACTGCGAATTGAGATTACGTGTCGTAAAATCATCGTTTAATACCTTCTCTTTCACTATTAAAAAAACCTAAAGTCCTAAGCGTCGAAGAAACCCTTTGTATCAAAGGTTCCTTAAATTTCCATATCGATGTATCCATCACACTAGTTTTTTTAAACTCTTCACAACTTTTTTTCAGTGTCTTGACGCAATCTGCTCTGTAATGGTTTAGTTGAGCATCATCGACTTCTATTGGGTAAGAAGTGCAGCCACTTCCAAGACAAGATAGAGGAAAATGGTTGTGTAATGTTAAAACTTTTTCAGTGTTGTGGAAACACTTGACATACTGTCCTGGTTTAGTGAAATTTTTCGTCCTATAGACATGCTGCAACATGTGCATGTACTTGGGAAATTCTTTAAACCAACCATGGTTATGTATAAGATCGTCCAAGAAATATACATTTCTGACGTTATAAGAAGCTCTTTCTTCTTTATTGATCTTTAGTGCTTTAGGAAGAACTTTATCCATCAACTCCTTCCAATTAGCGGAGTCTTTCGGCATAATAACTTCGTCAATATCTAGCAGCGCTATATATTTATATTCGTACATGTGTTTGTAGAAACAGTCATTGTAAGGAATCAACTCATTCTGTCGCTTGTGGTTTGTTTTTTTCGTTAAGTACAAATGTTGAAAACTAGGCGCATTCGGTTGACCACCAGCTAAAATTAATGGAGTCACTTGCACCTTGCCTTCCTGTTCGTAATGTTTTAACACTTTTGTGATGTTTGGATGGACTTGTAGATCGTACATAAATATCTTGTCGGCGCCAAGAATATTCAGGAGCTCGATCCATTCAACCAGTTTCACAGATAAGTCCTCGTGTAGGAAATCAAGACCCTTTACACAAACAGCGAAGTCTTTTTTTACTTGTGGTTTATTGTAGATTACTTTCAGATTATTGGTGGCATTATCACAAATTTTTTCAACTACAGAAACTGACTGCGGCACTTTCTGCTTGTAACCTTGAGGGAGAACGCAAGCTATAAGATACGGCTGATAAATACCCTGTTGATAATTGCCCCATTTTTTATACCAGACATACTTGTACTCAAAAGTCTTCACCACGACTGGTTCCTTCTTGCCATCAAACCAAAACTGACAGAAAGTTTTCACCGTAGGCTCGATTCTATCAATCATGCCTAGTATTCTGACAGTCGGACCTAACTTATTATTTGATCTGGTGTCTAAGTATGCACCGAAAAGTTGAAAAGTACCATTGGAGCTTCTTAAAGTTTGCCAATATATATTGTTGAATTCCAATTCAAACATGCTGGGAAACTTTGCGCAAGTCTTATTCATCCCCATAGGTTTGTTTTTGTTTTTATTCCAGTAAACTATCGGCAAATTTGGCATGCGTTGTTGTATGTCTTCAACAAGTTTATCTTCAGACGGGCTTGGTCTTCTGTCAATGGACGGGTCGATGTCATATTTTTCTGTTGTAGAGCTGGTGTAAGGATCGAAGTGTTTTTGCAATAGAAATCTACTGTTAAGATGTGGCACTGGAACGTCCAAATTTATTTTCCGTAATTCCAGAATTGTTAGTGTGCCGATTATCCAGAGTAAGGCCAGGACAAGGATTTTGGTGTAGAATCTTCCCCCGCCATTGGATTTGAACACGTTTAATGCCATTCTGGACGAAGGATCTGAAACAGAATTTCAAAAATTATTTGAAATTTTTTCCTATATAATGATACAATTGAAAATTATATTAGTTATGTATGTACTCATTGAAATTTTAATTACTCATAAATATTTATATGTATTCATAAAGAGTTACAGTGCATATATTATATATTTCAGCTATTCTCAAATTAAATTGTATATATATATATATATATATATATATATATATATATATATATATATATATATATATATATATATATATATATATATATATATAAGTATAAAAACTATTTAATTTGAGAATAGCTGAAATAATATTAATTTATTAATATAATTCAGAAAGCATATTGGACCTTATTGATGGTAAAGAAGTACTCTCGTTTTCTTGCTAAGCATTCGCAATTATTTGATTGCTTTAACAGGGCTTTTACAAAATACAATAAATACAAGCAAAATAATTATCAAAGATTGTTAAAGGCACAGAAGTATTGATACCCTTACTGAATTATATTGATATACTTATATATATATATATATATATATATATATATATATATATATATATATATATTAGGGTGGAGCACGAATGTATGGCGAAATTTTTTTTAAATATTTTTGATATCTAAATGGGGGGATTTATGCCTTATTTAAAAACATGAACATATGCCAATTTTTGTGATTATTGAAAATTTCTTTTTACCTCCGAATCGCCTCTAAAATTTCGAAATTCTTGAAAAAACTGACTTCTTTGTTCAACTCCATATTTAGTGAAAATTACGGAAAAATGGATGTGAAATAATATACAAAGCAATAATCAGACAAGTAAGTATGTAATAAATGCAAAAACAAGTAAATGTAACATATAAAAGAAATGCTAGGAACACCTTTTAATTTGGTTTAAAATGACATTTTGTATCAAATTTTGGCATTTGGGCTCTTGACTCTAATTTTGCATTCATGGCACCTAGTGGCGATTTTTTCGTACACTGAGACATAGCAGCTTCTGTTGTGATCTTCACGGCTCGATCTACAGGCTGGGTATGCCACGGAAGACGCAAAAATGATAGCTGACCCTCGCCACCAGACTGAACAATACAGGAAATTTCTTCTGTCGACAAGTTTTTAAAACTTGGAAGTTCAGTTACCTCGTTTTGCCAATTTATCATCTCGATATAATTCGATGCATCAAAATTAATTTTTGGTACAGCAAAAAGCCTTGGAGCTTGTACCGCACTACTACGAGCCTTCAAAATACGCCGGGCAGCCAATTCACGTATATGTTCCCTTTCGTCGGTTATCATAGCCAATAATACATTCTCAGCATGAGCGAAATATGCGTTCCTTTGAATTACAGTGTCAAAGATACCTTTCAAATCATCTGGTGAGTATCTTGAACAATATATTTGTGGCGGCTCATTTTCGTCTCCCAATGAATATATTCTTATTTCAGTTTTTACCTGCCATCTTTTGGCTAATACAGCTCCCGCCGGGGTGCACTATTGAAGGGTCAGTAATAAAACTATTTATAACTGATTTGCACGTCCCGTCTAATAGGGTACCCTATTTAAGTATTAAATTCATTGTTATTCGTTTCTCAGACTCGTTTCTGAAGTAATCCATAATATTGTAAAATATTGCATTTTATGTTTTAATTGCAATAACTTCTCCGAATATCCTCGATTCGGATTGGCAATTCATAGTTCAACTTTTACCTCCCACCGGGGTAAGTTATCGAAGGGAACAGTAATAAAACTTATAGTAACTAACTTGCACGTTCCGCTTAATACTGTACCCTCGTTAAATAATAAACTCTTTGTAATTTTCATTTTTCATTATGTACAAATCTTATGATTCTGGAATCTGTAAATCTTGAATCCTGTCAAATTGTCACGTACATTTCCATTGTTAAATACTGTTGAAAATGTATAAAAGCAGAGACACGGAAAGATTCAAGAGAGTTGAGAAGAAACGAGTCTAGAGTACAGTGCGTCCTAATAATTCATATCCAACCATATTAATAGTTCTAAAATAAAGTTATATTTAAAAGTTCTTCGAAGTGTATTTCAATTAAACCTTCCCTCACACATCAGATAAATAAACAGGCGGTAGTGTAATACAAGTTCATCGATTAATCTATACACACAACCCCGCCAAATTGGTGACCCCGACGTGATCTGATCGTGAGTGGAAGAAGTGATACGTTATTTCAAGTGAACAGATTTCAAAGTGCGGAAATATATAAAAAGTGAGTATTGTTCATTCAAATTTATATTCAAACTGACAGTATATCTTTCAAAAATGCATACTAACATGACAACTGGAAACGTCGCGAACATCAGTGAAGTGAATCCTGTGCCTAACCTTCCCGATTTTGATCACACAGATCCGGAAATCTGGTTTGTGATTGCCGAAGCGTGCTTTACACGGTTGAACATTACGGACCCTGTGATACAGTATTATGACATTCTCACAAAACTTCCTTCGAAATATATTTCCGAAGTGCGCGATATAGTGATCCGTCCAGTGGACAATAACTCATACTCCGTACTGAAACAACAATTAATCAAACGACTGAGTATCAGCCAGGATCAGAAAACTAAACAGCTGCTGGAAAACGAAGCCATGGGGGACGAAAAACCATCCCAATTCCTTCGTCGCCTACAAGCCCTTGCAGGATCTGCGGTACCAGAAGCGCTAGTCAGGAGCATATGGGTAAGCAGATTACCAGACAATCTGCGCCCCATCTTAGCGACTCAATCACATCGGTCGCTGATAGAAATTTCTGAAGTAGCTGATTCTATTTACACCGCGCTGCCAGCTAGGAATATGATCTCGGTTGCTTCAGTAGACCCTTCTGTATCTCAAAATCTCGGTGCTCTGTTACGACTCAGTACACAACTCTCACACGTAAGAGGAGAACTAAGTACCATCAAACGGGAAATACAAAGTTCTAAGGAATCTTACTATTCAAGCAATTCCAACAGTGCGTATTCTGGAACACGTTCACAACCACCCTCCATTCACCGTGAGCCACGATCTGCTAACATGTGTTGGTACCACTCTCGTTTCAATCAAGCTGCAAAGAAATGTACTGCACCCTGCTCATGGAATCAAAGGAAACCAAGCCGGCAGTCGATAAAAGCGGCTGATGACACTTGCGCAAACAAGTCACGCCGCTTATTCGTTGTTGATAGAGACAGCAGACTTCAATTCCACGCCGACACTGGAGCTGACGTAAGCACATTTCCACTTAAACATATGAATGGAGCACCCAGTAAAGCAGCCTACCAATTATCAGCAGCGAATGATACACCCATAGCAACATACAGATTTGCTACACATGTACTCAAGCCATTGGTATACGCTTTTCGCCATAAGACCACGCAGAAATCACCACGTCAGTTCAGATATTCAGACTTCATAAGCCAAACGCAGACATCACCCCGGCAGTTCAGAATCCTAGACTTCTTAAGCCAGTTCACTACGAATATAAGGCACATAGCCGGCGGTGATAATGTAGCAGCAGATGCTGTCTAGAATTGAGGAACTACATACATCAGTCGATTACGAAGCCTTAGCAAAATCGCAGCAGGCTGATGACGAACTTTCCAAGCTCATAGTAAACAAAACATCAGGTCTCAAGCTCAGATTGATCAAAATTCCTGGAAGCACCCACGAATTGTGGTGTGACGTGACAAAATCTGCACCAAGACCCTATGTCACAACAAGTTTCCGAAAAATTGCATTTGACAGTGTCCACAGCCTTAGTCATTCTGGTATGAAAGCTACCAGGAAGTTACTGACTGAGAGGTATATTTGTCATTCCATCAAGGAATATAGCAGGAAATGGACGCAAACATGTGTAGTATGTCAACGCTCAAAAATCACACGTCACGTGAAGAGTGCTGTTGGTGCACGCATCCGCATTTTGCCAGGTTCCATCTCGCAACTAGCAGATACCATTCAACCAGAACAACCTCCGCCATCACCACCAGACTCAGATCAGCCACCAGAGGAAGCTCATGCTGCTGCAGAACTAAATCATCTTCCAGGTCGACCACCAGACTCAAATCATCCACAAGAGAAAGCTCATGCTTCTGCAGAACTACATCATCCTCCAGGTCGACCACCAGACTCAAATCAGCCACCAGAGAAAGCTCATGCTCCTGCAGAACTACATCATCTTCCAGGTCGACTAACCAGATCAGGCAGACGTGTCCACTTTCCTGATCGCTACCAGGCTGGACTTTCGTGATTCAAAATCACTGGCAGGGGGGTGCTGTGGCGGCTCATTTTCGTCTCCCAATGAATATATTCTTATTTCAGTTTTTACCTGCCATCTTTTGGCTAATACAGCTCCCGCCGGGGTGCACTATTGAAGGGTCAGTAATAAAACTATTTATAACTGATTTGCACGTCCCGTCTAATAGGGTACCCTATTTAAGTATTAAATTCATTGTTATTCGTTTCTCAGACTCGTTTCTGAAGTAATCCATAATATTGTAAAATATTGCATTTTATGTTTTAATTGCAATAACTTCTCCGAATATCCTCGATTCGGATTGGCAATTCATAGTTCAACTTTTACCTCCCACCGGGGTAAGTTATCGAAGGGAACAGTAATAAAACTTATAGTAACTAACTTGCACGTTCCGCTTAATACTGTACCCTCGTTAAATAATAAACTCTTTGTAATTTTCATTTTTCATTATGTACAAATCTTATGATTCTGGAATCTGTAAATCTTGAATCCTGTCAAATTGTCACGTACATTTCCATTGTTAAATACTGTTGAAAATGTATAAAAGCAGAGACACGGAAAGATTCAAGAGAGTTGAGAAGAAACGAGTCTAGAGTACAGTGCGTCCTAATAATTCATATCCAACCATATTAATAGTTCTAAAATAAAGTTATATTTAAAAGTTCTTCGAAGTGTATTTCAATTAAACCTTCCCTCACACATCAGATAAATAAACAGGCGGTAGTGTAATACAAGTTCATCGATTAATCTATACACACAACCCCGCCAAATATTATATTGAATAAATGGCGGGAACCATCTTTACAAGAAGGTTTACTCTCAATTGCGAACCAGGAAGGCGCATATACTTTAACAATAAATGTAGTTAAAGTAACCAAGGCAGATGTTTCTTTCTCTTCGTAGCTTACTTCTATCTATAACTTCAACTTCAGAACCAATATCATGTAATACTGATGACACAATCGCAGCAGCAGCCCTGTCAGACACTCCGTATCTATCACACGTTTTCGATACCGTAGGCAAGTCAATGGACGACACTTTTTGCGCAGGCATCGTTTTTCAGTGGCTCATCTGTTTCGGAAGAAAGAGGAGAGGTGCTGATATCTAAATTAACAGAGGACGTACTTGCAATCGCCGGGCTAACAGAGCGATATTGTTGTTTAACCTTCCTTTCCTGATTTATTAGATTTCTTTTACTCACAGTTACATCAACTCTGCCAATTATGATTTTACGAGCCGTTCTTTGGTCAATTAAAAAAGCTTGTTCACGTTTAGGGACCTTCTTTTCTCTTGGACACGTGCAACAGTTAAAATCTTTGCATTTACAAGCTGATATATCAAAAAGTAAGTTTTTATTTTTCATAAAATTTTCTAAAGTTTGCTGGGAATTCTTTTTCATCGACTTAAGAAGATTTTTCCGCTTCTCGAGGAAAGTTTTCAACATTTGTATAATTCTGGTACTAGTCACTGTTGGTGAAGATGCCGCTTGCCATATGCTCTCGATTTCAGGCACAATTTTATCGAAAATTTCTGAAAATTTGGGCTCCTGTTTGCTCATTTTCATGCTTTGCCTCGTCCATTCGTAATGTTTCACATCTTCGTAGGTAGGTAGAACATTTTTCTTTAACTCACAACATTCACCAAATAGTGCGCATTTAGAAGCACTACGAGTTTTTTCCTTATTTAACAAAAACAATGTTTTAGGTTACGTTTTAATTGCGCACGAGCGACAGTTCACCTCGAAAGACAATAGTGCACTGCCCCGCGCGGTCCAAGCGCGAATTGTCCGGTTTGCACCCCCCCCCCCTCGCACTCCTTGTTCATACTTAAAGTACCTGGTTTTTATTTTTTATTGCTAAAATACAGTATATTTCCAATTAATTAATATAGTAATACAGAAAGAAAGATCAAGATGTTATAGAAAAAATAAATCACTAACTCCTGCATAAATTCTGAATTTAGTAAAAGTTCAATAACCTTTCGGAGGTAGTTATATTTATTTTTATCAAATAATATTTTACAGGTATATGTTTGAGCTTAAAAGGCATAAATTTTTCACTCTTAGAAGTTGGAAATGCGAAAAAAAATTTTTCGCTCCACCCTAATATATATATACAGTAATACCCCGACTTACGCGAATTCGGAGTTACGCGATTTAATTTCTCCACTGAGACTCAGGTGGAATCAGTGCCAGGGCCTGATGAAATTTGCAATGTGATCGAAGACGTTGTCGAACTTGGTGGACAAATGAATTTAGAAGAGGATAGTGATGATGTTCAAGAGCTGTTGGATTCACACAATGAGGAGCTTACAATTGATGAGCTCATAACAATGCGTGAACAAGAGGAAGAAATCATGATTCTTTGGATTCAGTTCAATTAGGAGATCAAATGCCAGTTGGAAACTTGACAGTAACCCTCAGTTCGATTGAAAAAGGGTTAACAATTTTGGAAAGCATAGACTCCAATGAAGAGCGCATTTTTATTACAAAACATGAAATAAAAAAATTACTAGGATGCTACGAGGAGATATTACGGAAGAAGAATCAATCAACAAAAACGTCAGACGACTTTGTTACAATTTATGAAACCTTCTACATCAAAATAACTTCGGATTGTGTTTATACACTCTATTAATATAGTTTGTCATATTATCTAGAATAAGATACTAATTATTTCCTAAATTATTGTTTTATTTAGTCTCCACTCCCAATTAAATATACTTTGCATGTCTTTATATGCAAAATTGTACCCCGACTTACGCGAATTCGACTTCCGGGGTGTTACTGTATAATAAAGTAGACTCTTGTAATGCCACACTCAACATTTAAAGTGCGTTGGAGCACTCTATTCCATTTTAAACGCGAAATTCAATACAGATTCTTTGATCCATTTTCTTCAAAAGTAGAAAATCTAACAACACACAAAAACGTAACTAACTTTCCAGTTGACAAAAACAAACTCCTAATCGAAAATGGCTAATATATATATATATATATATATATATATATATATATATATATATATATATATATATATTTATATATATATATATATAGGGAAACGAAGTTTTTGTGCTAATAGCATTGAATGCAATCTTCAAGAAAATGAACACTAGAACATTCATTCGAAAAATTAACCACAAGAATGTTATAGTAGAGTTAAATATGTGACGTATACGATGTGATGCCTCCATTATCCTTCAAGGGATAAATGCTAGAGAAATATTGAAATCAATGCCACACTTGATGGAAGTGGAACTGACGTGTTCCTTGCAGAACGAAACAGCTGTTTTGCACTTCCATCAGGTGTGGCATCGATTTCAATATTTCTTTAACATTTATCTCTTGAAAGATAGATAATGCAGGCATCACATCGTACACGTTCACATATCGATTGTTCTAGTGTAAATTTTCTTATATATATATATATATATATATATATATATATATATATATATATATATATTATATAATATATATATATATATATATATATATATATATATATATATTTTAAAGGTTTTCTCAAACCTTTCTATATGCTTAACTTAGATATTTTTACAGTTCACTCTGAGGTCTTTTCATCCAAATGCCGTTTGTATTGATTGGCCCGTAAATCTTTCTGAGAATTTTACGTCCTTGCTTTTCTATTTCTCTAATTCTTGAATGACCGTCAATGACCATTGTTTCAGATGCGTAGACTACTTCTGGAAGGATCGTTGTGTATAATGCCTCAATTTGGCGCCTCTCAAAATACACTTTTTGTTATAGTGAGCCCATGTTAGATTGAAGGCCCTTTGGAGCTTGGTAATTCTCTGTTCATTAGCGATTCGGTTTGAACCTGAGGACTGTATAACTTCCCCGAGGTATTTAAAATGGCCGACTTGCAGAATTTCTCCATGGTTTGTGATACGAAAAGGTTTATTTTTTGGTTTTCTTTCCATGTATTTGATTTTATCATAAGAAATTTCATGTAGTTTTTCTACGGCGAGAATGGCTTCAGTTATGGTATATATATATATATATATATATATATATATATATATATATATATATATATATATATATATATACCATAACTGAAGCCATTCTCGCCGTAGAAAAACTATATGAAATTGCGCAGAAAACTGGATATATATATATATATATATATATATATATATATATATATATATATATATATATATATATATATATATATATATATATATATATATATATATATATATATATATATATATATATATATATATATATATATATATATATATATATATATATATAAATATATAAATATATACATTCAAGAATTAATATAATAAAAAATTATAAACGAAACTATTGACATTCCCTGGAAAGTGAAAATGCATGATAATATAATTAACATAAATTTCAAAATAACAGAATTTCTGGTGATAACCATAACACTTATAAATTCATACCCTTGGAATTAATGAGCATAATTCAGCAATTAAAAATATATGTCAATGTATATCATGTTCAAAACCTAATGATTCATTGGTTAAGCATCTTATTTGTTAATTATTAGGCAAGCATATAGGGGCATGTGACTAATTGTGTGAATAAATTAAATCAAAAGTTGAGTATGGTGGTCGATTATTGTAGTGAACATTGATTTTATCTCAACAATGAGAAAAATCTCTATAGTTTTTGTGGAGCACTTGACATAATTGTTTCAGAGAAGGATATCTACTAGTATAAAATTAAGTCCTCCAGAAATGCAGATTATTTAGAAATATTTATAAGAACAATGAGACCAAATTACCAGATATAATGACATAATTCAATGTTCATCAAAATTTAACTAATATCCTCCAGACTCTACTGCCATTTGAATACACTTTAATGTTTTGTATTTTGTTGCGGTCTCTTTAGCCATTCAGTCATTATTAAATAATTGATAATTATTTTCATTTTATGACTTTCTTCATTTTAAAAATTCAGCAGTATATATAAAACTGAAATCTCCACACACATAGTGAGAAGTTGAAAATCCTCTTTTTTGAAGAAATTTAACCCGATCAGAGCATTTGATTCAATTATTTTCGAGCAGTAATCCAAAGTATTTCAGAAAGTCTATAATAGCTACAAATTCAAATGAAAAAATAGATGATAATTGTATTATTCTTATAATTGCAATATTATTGGTAGCGGGCAATGGAGGAATTAAAGCCATAAAAGTAAGAGAAAAAGAAACAAAAAATAACAGTTAAAGTTGATATGATTTCGTTTTTTATACAGTCATTTTTAGTTATCTCAATTTCAGTCATTGATAACAAGAATTGAAGAAGTAGTCGCTAGTCAAAATAATTTTTTCAATTATTTAATTTTCATTGTCGTAGACCCTAGTTAATGAAAATTTACAAAACACTAGATATCCTAACGGAAGCCATCATAATATGTTAGAAAAAATTGAACGCCGTTTGTTCACACAACAGGTATTTAATAAAAACACTCTTAAAAGTAATTACGAGAAATAAGAATCGAGGAAAATAATGCATCATAAGTTATTTTGAGAATCTAGACAAAAAACAGATATAATTTTTAGTACTTCAGCACAAATCATCGATAGATTTTTTATTTGTGCAGTTTTGAGAGAATTTATTTTAAATATTCAATTTATTAATTGCGGATTTCTTTTCCCTGATTTCATACAGAAAAACTCTTATTGGAAATACTTATAGAAGTTTGTATAAAATCTACGCTTTATACATCTTTTTGTGATTGTTTTGTATTAAGTAAGGTTAACGGAATTTTTGCAGTGGCTCTTGATAGAAAGTTCCCGATTGTGAAGTAGCTGACGTAATCATCCCGAATCCTGAATTTTAGTTTTATTTTAGTCCTTTCATCTCATTAATTCTGCTCTTCATTTTAAAAAATGGATGAAAATATCGGAAATATTTCGGATGCTCTAGAGACAGATGCTGGCTTGATCAAAAATGCTACCGTTCATTTTTCATGTATTCAATTTCATACTTGTAGCAAATCCGCCAATTGAGTTTTCTCTACACAATTGTCGGTTTTTTCGATGCACTGCCGAAAATGAAATAATCTGAAAATGCTTGCTATGAATCCACTTAGCATTTTATTATGAAGGTCTTATTCGTAATTGGGAGATAGAATTCATGAAAAAATTCTATACGAGATACTGTGTAGATCATGTTAAGCTGTTATAAATGTACCACTACTGCATGATTATTCATGAAAATGGCGAGGTTTCCTTCGTACTTTGAAACTGTAGACTACCAAAAATACAAGTACAAAGTACAAGCACAAAAAATTAAATAAGCATGACTATGCATACGAAGTACACAAGCACATTCAAAAACCTGAAAAGGTTAATCAAGTAAAACACGGATGGTTTCTTAAATAAAAAATTCAGATATGGAGCCCAAATGAATAGTATACAAGATAGCGTGTATCAAATAGTAGGTCAACGATCCTTTTCATGTGTCCATCTGTTATATGAATAAATGGAATGTAACTGTATCAGCAAGCTGCGAACCTCTATATTGACCTAATTCTAACGTTTTGAAATCTTTGAACAAATTACAGAGATTGACCAGGAATCCAGTTGATTTCAATTCCATCCTTCGATACGTTAATTGTTATTTAATTCATACAATATTAAATAATTTCGTATAATATTAATTTATAACTACTGAAATATGATAACTAGGTAATGTCTTTATTCCATACTCTTAATTTTTTTCAAAAATATTCTGTAATCGAAATAACATACGTAATTTGACCATATCATGTTGATAATTCACACACATTTCTAGGATTTCTGAAACACACCAGATCGTAAGGATTGTTGTTAGAAATTTGAAATATATTTATTTTTACTTCATATTTTCCTACAAGTTCTGCTCCGTCAAAACTGAAAATATTTGGCAGTAAAAAATGAAAATAAAGAGTTAATAATACATTTTTTTAGTGCTGAACAGTCCAGTGTGTATTTTTGAATATTTGTCATAAGGCGAATCTTATATTATTAGTTGTTTTATATTTGTGTTATATCTACTTCTTGAGTACACAGTTTGCCGAACATGTATCAGATAATTTTTATCTTTCTCTTACTGTTCTTTACTGTTTCTTATACTTTCAGATATAAATGTATTGATGTAATTCGAAATGTATTGATGCAAAATGCAATTTGACTTCCAGAAGCCCCTTTTTCATTTGTTTCAATGGTCAATATTAAAGTTTGAATGGTATCGGCATTTACTTATTGCAAATCCATGAATAAGTTTCAGTTTAATAATTTTTATTTATTTACTCATTAATATTTCAATATATGATCTAATTCCAACATAAAATATATCAATATATTTCTTTCTGTTCAATTTCTCCTGTGGAATGATCTGATGGATAAAATTGGCTTATATACTACACTTCATATCAGTGGACGATTTGAAACTATGTCATAAAATTAGATCACCGGAGAACTATGTAAAACTTCAGCTCGCATTGGATGATGTTGCCAATTGGTGTGAGAATTATTTGAGTTTGAATGTGTAAAAGTTGTGAGGGTAGCAAAAATGTTGTAACCCTCACATGGAAAAAAGATCTTATTGAGTGAGATTAGCGTATGTGTTCAGGTTATTTCTGGTTCTTATAGGTTGAGAGATCTTGGTATAGTCTTCGATCATAAACTTTCCTTCATTCCACACAGCACTCAACTCATTTCCTCTGCCTCGAAAATATATGAATTCATTATATGCAATGGCAAATATTTCAATAATTCTTCTACATTTATAAGACTATTTCATGCCCTAATACGTAGCAAGTTGCAATATGGCAGCATGATCTGGCATCATATTTATATTTGCCATCAATACCATCTTGAAGTCCTTCAGAGAAGTTTCTCTAAAATTCTAAGTTTGGAAGGAGGATAAAGTTTATCCACAGAGATGAGTCAATCATGACGAATTATTGAGTTGATTTAGTCTAATTTTATTGCAGAGTAGGACAGGAATTCTATCACTCAAATTCTTGTACAAATTACTGAACAGTATTGGTCGTCCTCCTCTTCGTGTTCCTGGGCAAAATTCTCATACCACAAAATTACTCTACTTAGAGACACCAAGGACCATCTCGTTAATACAATCACCCATTTGGTTTATGCAGTCTACATTTAGTTACTACTAACTACTAAGTTACTACTACAGTTACTTATGAACGTGACATTCACTTTGACTCCATTGCAGTTATCATTAGAAGTTATGTGAACAAGTAAAATTTACTAAAATCAAATGATTAAAGATAGAGTTCTATGTCATATTCCATTTCATTTTGTTATTTAGTTGTTGATCATTTTTTTTTTGTTAAGATTGAGTTCTTTGTTATATTTAATTTAATTTTATTTTTTTAGTTATTATTCAGATTTATGTTATTATTATCTGTATTAGGGTATGGTTTATCTATAGGGTATTATACCTGTTGAGAAGAAAGACATTATTATTATTACTGCATATGGGATAATTCAAAAACTTGAATTTGATTTACACTTTTATTGTCATAATGTGACGCTTTTCGATGGTATAACCGACTTTTTCAGAATATAATTTTGATTATTTGTTCGAAAATCATTTGTAGGCGCAAAGTGATCTCTACGTATGGCAAGTGTTTTAGCCATTGTTTTAAACGGAGAAACTTATGGCCTTAATTTTTTTGGATCACATAACACAACATCAGGGCATTTTATTTCTGATTCAATATTTATTTTACTCATTCAGAGACGATTCAAAAAATTACATGCATTATGGCACGTTTGACAGTTGTCTGGACCTCACGACCACGTGCTGCCACCTGGTGAAAGTCAATTCAGAAACCTCTGAGTGAATTCATGTCATTTAACTGTCTTTTATTTATTGCTGTTGAATATTTGTTAAACTGTCTTATAATATCTGTGAAAAGTAACCTATTTATTTTTTGTTTCATTGAAATGACAAACAACTAATACGGTGCATCCAATTACTCTTCAATTATCTGCAAAATTGGAGAGTAAAAAATAAGTACCTAATGATAAAAAGAGATTTTATATGGAATAACACAAATATTCTTCACTCGAAACTCAAAGTTTCAGTTTTATATTTTCATTTGACACCTTCAAAGAACTATTGTTCTATTTACTTCATGAAGATATAATGATATCTGAAAAATGTATACAGTTGCTGCGCTCAAGTTCTCTTGAATCAAATCGGAAACCTCAGAGGTTTCGTCTAACGTTACACACTGATTCTCATACATAGATTTTATGGTTCACTAGGGTTCATCATCCTCCGCACAAAGTTCGTAAAAATCGGCTGAACAGTTTTGAGGGCGGGGCGGTACAGAGACTGGCAGGCACCATTGCGAGAGCCGTTAATTTGAATTATCCACAAAGCTATAATAATCCTATGTACTGGTTCTTCTTATTTTTCTACGAATCACCTGATGCAAGAAGAAATGGTCGTACATTACGTTTGTGTATGGCGCCAATTAGAAGATTCAGACGACAGTGGCGCGTTTGTATGAATATCCAGTGGAGTTGAGAATTGTTTGAATAAAAGTATAATTTTTATTTAATAGTGTTGGCGTTTACTTGATGTAAATCCATTATAATTGAATATTAACTTAAATTCAAACACTTGAACTTATGATTTACACTTTATCGACTACATAGCATGACGGGTTTCGTCGTTACAAACGACTTCTACAGATGCTTACAGAATAATGCATCATTGTTCTCTAATTATAATCATTATTCTGTAAGCATCTGAAGAAGTCGTTTGTAACGACGAAACGCGTCATGCTATGTAGTCAATAAGGTGTAAATCATAAGTTCAAGTGTTTGAATTTAAGTTTATATTCAAGTATATTTTTTAGTCAATCGGAAATTGAAATTTGTTGTTTAAAAAAATTTATTTAGACTTATACATCGATTTGCACAGTCGTAAGATTCCCGCCTCTTTTCAATTGCACTATAATAACTTAAGCACAAGATATGGAATATAAACAAATTTGTCTAAACCCTCGATAAACTTTGGAGGAAAATTACATAGGGCAATTTTCGAGAAGAGTATGTCGGGTCCATAGGTGAAGGAAATAAGGTTCATTTCCGTATTGCACTAGCCTAATGCATTACTGAAAGACATAAAAAACTGATATGGAGCTGGGTTAAACAAACAGCCTTAGGACAAATGAATTAATGCTTATATGTACTATTATGTATGTAATGAAAATCGAAATGATTTTCTGAATACTTAGAATCTGAATATCATAGAAACCATATTTAATTAAATTTTTACAATAAATCCTGGACAAATTCATTTTGATTTTCCCTTGGTCTAATATCAACAATTTCAATGAAAATTGAAATTGAAACTTTGTTGACACTAACATAAAATCATATCCAAAAATTTCTCATTGAAACAGCAAAAACTTTTAGTGAAACTGAAGCAACTTTTGTTCAGAATTGCTCAGTTTTTTGAACGATTCGGCATTGATTCGTCTTAGATACAACAATTCTACTATATTGAAATATTTCACTTCATTCAATTCAGAAAGGTGAAGAGTGATGACAGAACGACACTGCTTCACTTTTATACTCATCCTACATCCTCCGAACCTTTATCACGTCAATGTTTTCAGATTACCTAAGTGCATAACACCGGTTTTCGATTTTCTCAATACTGAATAATTATCCAGATTGTGGGAAGACGGGGCACTTAAAGATGCAGTTAACTGTATAATCCACCGTGTAATATATAATGAGAATCTCTGCAATTTATCTCTTTTTCCCGAAGAGTTCATTCTTCGAAAAAGTGGAATCATCCAACTATAACTACGGAGAACAGTTCAAAGAGCAATGTTGAGTATTCTGTCAGCTAGACAGATCAATAGTAAATGATTATTCAATTCTAGAAATAAAACATACAACTGATATATATAAAAACGAACGAATTCTTTAAATACTTGAGTACCATCAATTGCCGAACAGGAAAACTCTGAAAGTGTAATTTTCAAAAATTTAATTATTTCTAATAGAATATTACGTAATTCGTCGTTGTATACAATTCTTAAGAATGCTTAACAATAGAAAACATATTACATTCATTTTGCACATATGCATCAAATGTTAAAGTTATAGAAATAATTATCTATGAATTCCAGTCCTCATCTGAAAAATGACCCTTATCTACATGCAGCTGAATACTGCGGTGCTTTCAATACCGTACTTGTATTGTACATATATAATTATTGATAACAAGTGTTAATCCAAATGCAAGAATATTTTATTATAAAAAATTGAAAACAGATTTATATGTCTTTTGTATAAATGACTCCTTTAATATCTGTTCTGTACTTTCTTCTTCGATAGTTTCTTTTGATCTCCAAAAGTTTGGTGTTCTTTGTTAATTTCTGGTATGAGCGATTTTAGGTGTTATTCCGTTTTAGTTGAACTAAATTCAATCAGTTCGACACCTCGAAACAATTGTCAAGCAACTAAAATAATTCTGAGAAACCAAGTCATGTGTGTTTTATTGAATTTATATCAAACAATGTTTCAGCAAGAAATCAGCGAATCATCTAACAATTTTATTGTGTTATGAATTTATTCATTCGCTATGACACACACGCAAAGCCCAGAACAGTATATCCGATTACAATAACATTACTAATAAAGGGAGTTTTTTTTTAGAGGTATAGAACTTTAAATTGCAATAAAACAACGATGGATCATTCGATTGACAAGAATTTTTCTTTATTCGAAAGACAATCTTGTCGCATTACATTTTAAATGTGATTTCTGGCATATGACCGCCACGGCTGGCTCGGATGTAGTCCAATCTGGACGTCCAATTTCGATTACTTTTTCTAACATTCGTGGCCGTATATCGGCAAGAACACGGCGAATATTGTCTTCCAAATCAAGTCTTGTTGAAACCACAGTTTCTGGACATCATGATTGTTCAATTCAGGAATGAAAAAGTTAGTAATCATGGCTCTATACCGATCACCAATGACTGTAACGCTCTGGCCATCATCGTTTTTGAAGAAGTACGGACCAATGATTCCACCAGCCCATAAAGCGCACCAAACAGTCAGTTTTTCTGGATGTAACGGTGTTTTGAGATACATTTGAGGATTATCTTCTCTCCAAATGCGGCAGTTTTGTTTGTTGACGTAGCCATTCAACCAGAAGTGCGCTTCATCGCTAAACAAAATTCGCTTATGAAAATCGGGAACAACGGCAATCTCGTTTTGGGCCCATTCGACACTATTTGCAAGCGGTGTTGAAGCGTGAGTCTATTCACGATGAATTGCCAAACCAAACTGAGAATAAATTTTTTCTCAGCTGTTAAATCGGTCGCCATCTTCAACAGTAATGCCAACTTAAAGTTCTATACCTTTAAAAAAAAACACCCGTTATAATTACATGAAGAAAATGATTTTATCATTATTGCTCCATTTCCCAAAAATATTGTGAGGAGTAAAAAATTTTCTTAGTAGTAATCAATCTTTTGATGTTTTTTTCATGATTTAATACATAGTTGTTCATTCTCACACTAGAATTCGTGTCCAGTTATTGCTAAGAAAAATTATTGTCAATCCGATAAACACTGTTTTTGCCTAATGTTTTGATTATTTTGTAACATTCAGATCTTGTCACAACTTCATCATTTTTATTTATGTATTAAGTTGATAGCATTAGTTTAAATTTTCAAACGTCTTTCTATGGTTACATTGTTATTAACTAAAACATACCTTTTATACTTTTCAATGTCACGTTGTTATGTACTTATTCAATGATTTTAAAATTTTCATATAATAAATTCTGTTTAATTTGAAATATTATTGATCAAGCATGTTGACAAAACTTCGGTGTAATTAACTTCGATGGATATTGTGCCTACAGTATCTCAAAATGATCTGAATACGTGCCTGTGCGCCGACATCCTGAAACGACCTTCAAAGGCTGAAAACGTCAATTTTATAATTACCTAATTTGAAATGTAATCACGCACTTGATGGGAAGAAAAAGAAACCCGCTCATGCATGTACGATGAGATCTAAAGGTAGCAATAACTGTTTCATCCACGTTCTTGCGTTACATCGGTTAAATAAAGAATTTTTAGAATATATGGGAACTGAAGAAGTAATTGAATTCGATTTTGAGGTGCTTTTTTCACTCTCTAACTTATAGAAGGCGTGAAGGTGATGATTTCAAACCGTTATATCAACGAATACTACTGTTACAATTTTTTGTAATTCGCTCTATTCAATTGTATTAGGGCGTGTCTTAAAGAATGCTAGAATCTCAATCACTTCAAGATGACAAAAACAAACATAAAACCTCTAATGCAGTTGAAAATATTCAAATATGCTGATGAAAGCATTGATGTATTTTTCTGAACATGCACGTTTCGCAAAAATACCTATCTGGCCTACCTGGTATAATCAACAAAAGTGAAAAATTCATAATACGAATACAATTACAAGGAATAAAATCAAACAAGGATCATAGTATTTTAAATTGAAAAAAAGGCTTTATGGAGATAATACAGATGACATTACATTGGAGTCGAATTAATTTCAATGAAACGAACAATATTTTCATGAATATCTCTAAATTCAACATTGAAGTGAAGAATGATAATAATATTTTCAGTTATTTACATTAATTAGAAGTAAGTGTGATAAATATTATCTTCTAATACACAATTCAGGCTCAACACCATTACGGGTAATTTTTAAGTTAATTCATTCCGAATCTTATTAAATCCATTGAACGTATGCTTGGGAAATTAGTGATTGGGAAAAATACCATTTCTGAATTTCCTTTTTCGATAAAATTTGAACAAATTACTAATATTACAGTTGGCTAGGAAGAAAACTTTTCTTAATGTTATATTTATTATTTATATTCATTATAATACCATAATCATGTGATCTTTCACTTTGGAAGTTGTACCTGTAAGTGTCTGTTGTCTGTTCTATAATTTTTCGGGTCGATACCAAATTCCTTCATATATATATATATATATATATATATATATATATATATATATATATATATATATATATATATATATATATATATATATATATATATGAATAGTTATGGTCTATTTATTATTATTGATTTTTGATAATTGTTACTTGTTACGAGATTGCTTATCATTTAGTATCACCCGTTAATACGTACATATTTCACTCAGGATGAGTCTAATGTTGCAAAATTTAAAATGAGGAATGATTTCAATATTTATAAATAATTTCATTTAACGAAACTGAAACAAACAGAACGAAATACCTCACTAACTCTTGAATAAAAATTGTACCAAAACTAAATTCTCATAATTGAATTAATAGAATCTTAGAATATTAAATTGATTCAAATTGAGATTAATAGGTTCTATGAAGTTCGGGGTAGTTACCTTTATTTTTTTCTTTTCTTCCTGATATTTTTATTCTCCCCTTTTTTTCTTTTTTATTCAATTCTTCAAAATTTCTCAGCTCCAAGTTATGCAAATTGTTCAATCATAACTTCTAGAAAAGAAGAGAAATTCGAAGGATAAAATATTGAACTTCTCGTCCTTAAATTTCTCTCAAAACTGAACTTAGTGTCCCTCTTTTGATTGTTCTGTTTATTTTAATATCTGGTTTTATTTCACTGTCATCTCTGATAGTGAAATGAAAATTTATTGTTATAATTGAAAAAAATTAAAAAAATCACAATAATGAAATAATTGCAATTTATTTCAATGTGCAAATGACAAATATAACACGATAATGTGAATTTTTAGCGAAGCGATTACATGTGAATCAACTTTCCAGCAGTCAAATCAATACCTGGAACGTTATCAATGTTTCGAAGTTTTTGGAGAATTTGTGTATTATAGGTAATTATTTCCACATAACGTTAAAATATTACGGGTTCTACTGAAATTCTGTTGAACTTTCAAGTGCGATATTCGCGTATTGAAGTGAAATTTTTTAGGTGGCGGTTCCAAAATAATCAACAACCATAGAGAAATTTTAAGATCGCGTAACATTTGTACTCTATATAAACACTTTATATCAAATTTTTCCTGTCTCTCTATGATAACATCTTAAATTCGGATTCCGAGCAAATAACAGATTATAAAATGGAGACAATAGTGATGACAGAAAAAATAATAAATGGTTCTCTTTCGAACTTTCCAAATGTTTCTGTCTTCTCCTCTGTTCTTAATTTTTCGCCTGCCTTTTAAATTTTCACTGTCAGCTATTCTGTATTATCGATTTTCACATCGAATCCTACATAATCCGTATTTTTAAGTACGAGTATTTTACCATCTGTTACATTTTTCCATATGAACGAAGAGAAACATTATCTACAGAAACAAAATCCTGAACTTGCTGTAATTCTGCTTGACAATGAATTCCCTTTTGCGTAGACTGATTTCAATACAAAATGAATTTTATATTGAGAACTCACAATAGAAGCTTCATCACCCAAAAAAATATGCAAATATGAAAAGTAAGACTGGTGTTTGAAGCTGAAGATAAACAGTTTTCATGCCAATTGAAACTTCCAATTTCTCGGTTCTTGCTTATTTCTTTATAATAAGTAAATTGAAGACGAATTGACAATTGCAGCGATAGGTTACGGGTACCTTACAAAGTTCAACAACCACTTCGCTGAAAGCGCAATATGAAGACCTGATAGTGAAGGTGAAACGCAATTGAGCACAGTAAAAAGAAATATTTGCATATAGAACAATATACATCAGGAATGATACTGGGTTACACAATTCGGTTCTCATTAAATTTGGCGAAAAATTTTCTTTTTATGAAAGATAAAAATAAAAACCTGAAATTTGGTTATTTGAATTTATCACATAAACTTTGAGGTTATGTAAAAAAGTGTAAATACAGAAGTTGTAAATATTTTTGTTATCCACAACTCTGTCATTTCTCTGTCATTGACCTCCACCCCCCGCCGATCTGAGCTTTTAGATCGCGCAAAATTATTTTTCCTCATTTTTGATGTATTCTTTTCCTTTCGCAACGGTTTTCATACTACTATTTTTTATATTATATCCTACTATATTACAATGAGTTGCGTGATTAAGTTTTAGACACAACACGTTCAGACGACACCCGTTGTAATTAACCCGTGGAAGAAATAAGGAAGCTTAGTAACTATGTATAAGTATAATGTAATGACGCATCTTATAAGTAGATAATAGCGTCCTAGCGAAATAGTGTACTTGTAAGTAAATAACCTATCGACTTCCCGCGTTCAATAAAGGTTAGCTACATTTTCATGGACAATTGTCCAATAGTTTTACAGCAAAAAATTATGAATATACGTGAATATATCCGAAATTTGTTCTGCTTCTTCAATTTTCCCGCCTGTAAACATCTTGTCTTAACGTAATGAATTAAACGAGTAAACTTCTTGAGATTTTTTCTTATACCTCTAAATGTTTCTTCTTTCGAACACATAATCAACACTTCAAGACTACTGACTAGTTGAGTGTTAAGTGGATTTTTGAATCATCAGCATGTGTTGACTACTGGTATCGAAAAAGCTACATGATCCTATATTCCACAGGGTGTCGAATAGCAACATTTGGAAAAAAAGGTAGAATCCACTTGACTATGAATGTTCAACTAATCAAAATATATACACATCCGTATAAGTAACTTTACTATATGATATCCTAATCCCATATTCGTTATCCTATGTCGACTGTCGGAACTGCTATGACAAGAATTGGTGTAACGAGTTCCTATAGTCAACAGGGTTGTCGAGAGGTTGGAAAAATATTCAGAAAAGAAACGATTCCAGAGATGTGAGTAATATAAATAAATGATTATTGTATTTATTAGTGTTAGCATTTACTTGATGTAAATCCATTATAAACTTAATTGAATATAAAATTAAATTGAATATAAATTCAAACACTTGAACTTTGATTTACACTTTATTGACTACATAGCATGAAGCGTTTCGTCGTTACAAACGACTTCTTCAGATGCAAACAGAATAATGACAACAAATTTGAAAAATATGAAGGCAATTCGAGATTCTATGAATTTGAAGTTTTTACCTAAGACATTCCATTCTGATATCTAATTTTTATTACCTGAAAAGGTTTAACAAGGGTGAATTGTTTAATTCTATCTGTTCATTGAGCAAATTTCCAGAATTTTTATGCCGATTTATTTCCACTATTTCCCAAAAATCTAATTGACTACTTTACTATATATTATGTGAAATTTTGAAATTCGTATCGAAAGTATGGTTTTCTGTTAATAAATGATTCGAATCGCTTTTGTTATGCGCGAAATTATATTTATGATCCTGGATTCTAGTACCGAAATTTCCACTTGTTTTACCTATATATATATATATATATATATATATATATATATATATATATATATATATATATATATATATATATATATATATATATACACATATAATTTTTTGTGCTAATGGCACTGAATGAAATATTTAAGAAAATGAACTTTAACTTTCAACCACGTCATCACTTCGATGGACGTGGTGCGACTGACGAGTTCCTTGCAGAACGAAACATATATGTCTCGCACTTCCATCAGGTGTGGCATCGATTTCAATATTTCTCTAACATTTATCCCTTGAGGGATAATGGAGATATCACATCGTACACGTTCACATATCTAGCTCTACTATAACATTCTCTTGATTAATTTCAATTTTTCAAATGAATGTTCTAGTGTTCATTTTCTTGTATATATATATATATATATATATATATATATATATATATATATATATATAAGACATGTTCCACATTTTAATTGGTAAACACCTGATTTGTCTTCTCTTTTAATTTTGTTTTTATAATTCTTAATGTGTCTCAATAAATTATTGTTCGTTTTTTCTTTTATGAAAAAAATTTTCTTTTCTTAAATATTTCATTCAGTGCCATTAGCACGAAGACTTCATATACTTTTATACCAATATATATATATATATATATATATATATATATATATATATATATATATATATATATATATAATATCATAGTAGAAATGGTTAAGTGCCTCCATCAACATCCAGGAATAAATGTTTATTTACTTAAAATCGATGATACACTTGATGGAAACACAGGATAGACTGCTTCATTCTACAAGGAACTCATCAGTGTACAACGTCCTTCGCCAAGTGGGGCAAGGTCATCATTCTCCAAACATCTTATTATGACTTTAAAGTGGAAAACAGGCAAGTAATGAATACTAGATTAATTTGATGCGCTTGAGGCAGCTACAAACTTTTGAAGAAATGGAAAAAATCGTTGAATATGAAAAAACTACCATTTTTAGATGAACAGAGTAAAAACAGAATTAATTCCGAGAAAAATCCAGAACTGTAAATATTTTAATTGTTTTTCCTTTTAAAACAAGAGAACGTAAATTTTATTTCCGTTTTTCATTGAATATAAATAACGATATGTATAATACTTATATATATATATATATATATATATATATATATATATATATATATATATATATACACATATAATTTTTTGTGTTAATGGCACTGAATGAAATATTTAAGAAAATGAACTTTAACTTTCAACCACGTCATCACTTCGATGGACGTGGTGCGACTGACGAGTTCCTTGCAGAACGAAACATATATGTCTCGCACTTCCATCAGGTGTGGCATCGATTTCAATATTTCTCTAACATTTATCCCTTGAGGGATAATGGAGATATCACATCGTACACGTTCACATATCTAGCTCTACTATAACATTCTCTTGATTAATTTCAATTTTTCAAATGAATGTTCTAGTGTTCATTTTCTTGTATATATATATATATATATATATATATATATATATATATATATATATATATAGACATGTTCCACATTTTAATTGGTAAACACCTGATTTGTCTTCTCTTTTAATTTTGTTTTTATAATTCTTAATGTGTCTCAATAAATTATTGTTCGTTTTTTCTTTTATGAAAAAAATTTTCTTTTCTTAAATATTTCATTCAGTGCCATTAGCACGAAGACTTCATATACTTTTATATATAATATATATATATATATATATATATATATATATATATATAGATATATATATATACAAGAATATCATAGTAGAAATGGTTAAGTGCCTCCATCAACATCCAGGAATAAATGTTTATTTACTTAAAATCGATGATACACTTGATGGAAACACAGGATAGACTGCTTCATTCTACAAGGAACTCATCAGTGTACAACGTCCTTCGCCAAGTGGGGCAAGGTCATCATTCTCCAAACATCTTATTATGACTTTAAAGTGGAAAACAGGCAAGTAATGAATACTAGATTAATTTGATGCGCTTGAGGCAGCTACAAACTTTTGAAGAAATGGAAAAAATCGTTGAATATGAAAAAACTACCATTTTTAGATGAACAGAGTAAAAACAGAATTAATTCCGAGAAAAATCCAGAACTGTAAATATTTTAATTGTTTTTCCTTTTAAAACAAGAGAACGTAAATTTTATTTCCGTTTTTCATTGAATATAAATAACGATATGTATAATACTTCTACTGACAACTACAAATTATCGCAACTCTTGGCTAACCTATTCATAATCAAATAGGCAATTATTAAATCAAACATAACCGTTGTATAATAATGATACCATATTTTCATCAATTACGTTGACAATATCGCATTACAGAACATCAGAATGCGTATATGTGAGGTTACAGGAAGCAATTTATTTCATTAGATCTCTTGAACAATAAAAATTATGATTTTTACTTATGAATTCATTTGCTTTGATAAATGTTGAAAACAATTCAACATCCATCATTCACGAAGTTACGTGTTATTTCATCATATATTTCAGATCCACAACATAATGAAGGGTGTACCAAAATTGACGCAAGATTTTATTTGAATCGAAAACACAGTTTCAAGTCTTTTGATTGTAAGTTTCTCATTGAATCGTAAACTCGATAGAAAAAGGTTATTTATGGAGTAACACACCAGACAAATGATTTCCACGGCATATATATGCTCTCTCTAAATTTTCCATGGTCATTCTGCATAAATGTGGTTTAATTTCGTTGATGCAGCATTGAATCTCCTCCTTCAATGCACGCGTGGTCGTGGGTTTGTTTACATAGACCTGTGATTTTGAATAACTCCATCAAAAGAAATCTAATGGTGTTAATCACGCGATCTAGGGGGTCAATTCTGCTTCCCTAAACGAGAGAGTACACGACCTGGAAACATCTCATTCTGTAATTGAAGTGTTTCACGGGCGGTATGGCATGTAGCACTGTCATCGTGAAACCACATATTGACCACATCAATATCATCCAATTTCGGCAAAAAGAACTGTGATATCATAGCGCGATATCGAGTACCAGTAACAGTTACCGCTTTACAAGCCTAATTTTCGAAAACATATGGTCCAATTATTCCTACAGCCTAATATCCACACCAAACAAGACTGGTTGTGGATGCATTTGTTTTCACATGAGGGTTCTCAGAATCTCAGCAGCGGCAGTTTTGGCGATTAAAAACCCATCAACGTGAAAATTTGCTTCTTCTGTGATAAAATGTGATTTTCCTTTTATCATCAGGAATGTCATCTTGGTGGTACCATACATTTTCATTTAGTATAAAAGGTTTATTTGCATAAGGAAAACAGATCACCAGACTGAGTATAACATAATCCTGTAGGAATTGAAGGTACCTTGAAACATTTGAGGTTTCTTCGAAGTAATAGGGTCCAATGATTCTATTTTCTATAATCGTCTCCCAAACATTTTCTGAGAATACTGTGAGTGATGTTTTCTGCGATGCTATTGTGCCGATGCACTGTTATTGTTAGTTTTAAGGAAGCTTCACCAGCAACTGCAATACTTGTCACTAGCAAAGGGTCAGCATTAAAGATCTCCATCCATTAATGTTTGATGGATCGTCCTCGGAAAGTTCGTGGGTTAGTTACATTAAAGTAATGCCGCTTTTCCAATTTTAAAATTTTATGTGTAACTGTATGTGTATAACTGGAGATCTTGATTTTGGCTGATGCTTCTAAGGCTGTTGTATAGATTTTACTCAATGGGGAAAATAATCCAAACTTAGTAAACATTCAATTTGCCCTCTTCTCTGATTTTAGGACGACCAGCTTCAGCAAGATCATCCACACTACCAGAGTATCGAAACTTTCTCGCAACTTTGCTGAATGCTGATTGAGTTATTAACATATCTGGGTATTTAGTATTAAACAGTCCAACTAGTTCTTGTTGCTTTCGTTCTCCATCACCGTATCCAATCATCATCAAAATTTTCATTCTCTACGTAACAGAAAGTAGCATCTTATTTTTAATTCTTTCGGAAAGCGAAGTATCAATAAAATATGAATAGTCAAATTGTGGCATACGCAACCACACGGCTAAATTAGCAAGGTAACAAAAACAGTAAAATGTCTTTTTACGATAATATGAAGAGTGATTTCTTTAAACCTTCGAAAATACGAGCCCACCAGTGGTGTACTGAAGAAGAACTTCATAAAGCTGGAAAGGAATTTATTTCGTTCCCTTAATTGATTAGTTTATTCAATTACTCGAATGAAGTAAGGTAACTTAATATCAATAAATCATTAATTTTCTCAAAAATTTGTTTGTCACAAGACAAAACTTTTGATGTGGTGTATGGATGAAAATATGCTCTTTCAAATGGAACATGTCATCAAATTCGTCTAAAGATGCTCAAGAAAAGATCTCGAAATGAAAGATGAGACGTGCGCTGATTTTCCGAAAATCTTTTCCTTCTCTAGATAATGAGTTTATTCATTACTAAATGTAAACACTGTATATTATATATTGTTCGAAGAAGTTCCAGGTGCTTTCATGTATGTATTCTTTACTGTTTGTTCAATGATAAAAAGTATTTTTCCCAAAATAATAAAAAACACCATATGTACAAATCGAAAACTTGAAGTCATTCTTGTTCAATAACAAGTAAAAATCAATATCGAAAAAAAGGTGGTGTTCACAAAATATTTTGCAATAGTTAATTAACTCGAAATTGTCGGATATTCATTTACGTTACCTACGGGGAGAAAAATTTTCTTCTGGGAAACAATTTTAGAGGCTGGGATGGATATACTTTATTATTGAAGTAGCCATTTGCAATGACAACATGATAGAGAAATACGGCAGGAAAATTTCAAGATCATGACGATCAAGATCAAAAGAAACAATAAGAACTCGATAATTTGAAGATGTCGTCCGAAAGTTGACAGTGGGGAAACACGAGAAGCTTAAAATTACACCTTATGTTTTCAAGGGACATATAGCAAACGTATAGAAATGTTGTTTTTAAATAAGAACTATTTCAGAAAATTCCGTAATACATACATTTTCAAGAGATTGTAACAACAATAATAAACAAATAGTTAAACAAATATGCAGTCAGTTATTCTCTCAGATGATCCATGTCCACGTGTAACATAGCACATGGCAATATCTGACAATTTAGATCTCTGACATCTTATAAAAATATATTAAATTATAAATTGTTCCAAAAACAGATTTGCATATGTCACTTAATTCTTCTCGAAACAACCGATGTTGAATGTCCGTCAGGTACGAGTTACCTGCAATAGTAAAATGATATGAAATATCACAGCGCCCAATTGAAGTTGAAAAATTGAAGCTGTTAAGTTTAGTAGTAGTAGTTCATACTTAATTACTTAATACTTCATAATTAATTATGAAGTATTAAGTAATTATGACGAATTTTGCGTTTCATTGATAAAAATTTAATAAAAACTATTTTTTATGAATTCCTGTATTCATATCCCATTTCCTTCTTTAACTGGAAAAGCAACAAATGCGTCATTCCAATTCGGTCGTGCTATTTGATCAAAGATCAATGTCGTAGTCCGTCAGTCGGATCGAAATCCAGTTTTCGGTCCGTGGTCGAGTTCTTATAATTGAAGCAGACATGTACATGCTCAATACCGACTACCACTTTATAGTAAGGATAGAGGAATCAGATATCCTTGAAAGTTTCAACATACATTTTAGTTATGGAATAGGAATTGTCAAAATTTATAATGAAAATAAATATTGAATTATATCATTATATATATATATATATATATATATATATATATATATATATATATATATATATATATATATATATATATATATATATATATAGGGTGAGTCAAGGTAGACGCGATGTTCTGTTATTACGAAACGGTTAATTTTTGAAATAATATGACCACGCAGTCATGTGGGGATTTATAAAGGGTACATTCTAAAAATAATTGACATACCAAAAAATGTGTGACATACCAAATTTATGTTTTTTTTTATGGAACCTGTATTTGACTACATTTTTCGGTTTTACGTAAAAAATAAGATTTACTTCCTTCAATATGTCATATACCTAACAATTATAATTTTTGAGATATTTCGATTTTTCGGAAATTAAGGAGTTCACAAAAATAGATAACATCTCCGAAACAATTGACTTTAGCGAAGTGAAATTTTTTGTGTGATTAAAAGAGCGATTACGGAAAGTTTTAATGAATTCATATCCATTAAAGTTCTACAGGTTGTCAAAAATTTGATGGTCCTCTGCTAACATATTCAAACTACAATATCATGCTTATTTTAAATGGCACACAATGTATTTTTCAATTCTATCATGTACCAAATTACATTATCTTTGAAAAGTTATAGAGGTATTATATGTCTATTTCTATTACTTTTAGAATTATTTTCAATTGATGGTCCTCTGCTAACATATTCAAACTACAATATCATGCTTATTTTAAATGGCACACAATGTATTTTTCAATTCTATCATGTACCAAATTACATTATCTTTGAAAAGTTATAGAGGTATTATATGTCTATTTCTATTACTTTTAGAATTATTTTCAATTATGTGAAATTATCATTTGTTCTCATCTATTTTGTCACCTCAGTATGCAAAACTGAGAATTTTTCTGTTACTATTATCAAAAACTTATCACCTTTAGAAACTTGAGACCGAACTTGTTAATTTAATAATATGTAAAATCAACACTCAATTACTTAACTTCAATTATAAAAGTATATAAATATTCAAATATACAATGATATTCCAACAATCACAATTACAACAAATGTTCAAAATGGCGACCATTCTGATGAATGCACAGTGCTACTCGGTTTTCAAATGAATTTCTCACATGTCGTAACACATTTTGGGGTTATTGTTTCAAAAGCTTCTCTAATTATTGGCTTCATATTTTCTTCTGTTGTCGGGGGAGTGCTGTAAACTCTGTTTTTAATATAACCCCACAAAAAGAAGTCCATTGGAGTCAGCCCAGGGGACCTAGGTGGTCAAGCATGTGGGCTTCCGCGCCATATCCATTTGTTAGGACACTTTCTGTTTAAATAGTTTCGAACATTAACTGCAAAAGTGCGGGAGCCCCATCTAATTGCAACATCATTTGTATTCTGATTTTGATTGGAACATCTTCCAAAAGTTCCCAGAAATCTTTTTTTAAAAATCTCAAAAATTTATGGCCGTTTAAATGACTATCAAAGAAATACAGGCCAATAACTTGGACGGCTATAATTCCTCCATATACATTAATACTCCACCGGTTCTGAGAATCGTAGTAGTGTAAATTATGACGATTAACCAATTCGTTATTGTGAAAAGTCGATTCATCGCAACTTTATCAACTTTCATCAACTTTATCTAATGCCCATAAACAAAAATTATGCCGTCTTTGAAAGTCTATCCCATAAAGGCTTTGATGCATCTCGATGTGGAAGGGATGGTACTTATGTTTTTTCAAAATTCTAAACACACTGGACTGACTCAATCCGCTCTCTCGTGCTAAAACTCCTGTGCTAGTGTTTCAATTTGCAATTACCGACCTTAATACCATGAAATGATTTCCATCATCGTCGGTGACTAGTTTTGTGGATGTCTTCATTCGATATTTTACGCTTCCTGTAGCTCTGGAGGTTTCAAATAGTTTTTCAGGATTCCTCTTATCAGGATGTCGCCGATTAGGGTACTTCTGTGCATACACTCGTTCTGCCAAAAAACAATTCTCAAAACATTCACCGAATACTAAAGTCATGTTAATTCTTTCTTGTATTAAATAATACATTTTCACAACTTTTGTGGATACTGGTTTAGACAAAACAAGTAAACGGTCTGAATAAATTTAAAAACTGATTCATTTCAATTGACAGCAGCCTACTTCAGAAAAAAAGGAATAACTGACAGCCTAGTTCGAATATTCAAAAATGCGGAACTTTGAAAAATATAAATATTCAAAAACTCAATAGTTATCTAGAACTCTTCAAGGAACTGATGAAACATTCAGAGGTGAAGCCGGTATGAAAAGTATGAAACATACATCTTTTTTTGAGAATAAGCACTCATCCCTTTGAAGATTAAAGTGACAAAATAGATAAAAATAAATGATAATTTCACAAAATTGAAAATAATTCTGAAACTAATAGAAATAGACATATTACTCTCAAAGAAAATGTTATTTGGTACATGATGGGATTGAAAAATACAGTGTGTTCCATTTAAAATAAGCATGATATTGTAGTTTGAATATGTTAGCAGAGAAATATAAAATTTTGGACACCCTGTAGAACTTTAAGTGAATGTGAATTCATTGAAACTTGCCATCATCACTCTTTTATTCACACAAAAAATTTCACTTCGCTAAAGTCGATTGTTTCGAAGATGTTATCTTCTTTTGTGAACTCTCCAATTTCCGAAAAATCGAAAAAAAAATCTCAAAAACTATAATTGTTAGGTATATGACATATTGAAGAAAGTATATCTTATTTTTTACGAGAATTGATATGAATAAATGAGTTTTTGAACACTTCACCAGACCGATTATTCACGTTGCCAAAATTCTCCATATAAATATTTATATATATATATATATATATATATATATATATATATATATATATATATATATATATATATATATATATATATATATATATATATATATATATATATATATATATATATATATATATATATATATATATATATATATATATATATATATATATATAAAGTCTTATTCTGGTTAAAAACCAACCACAATAATACTAGGGACTGAAAATGATGAATGTGCAAGTATAAAATGATAAAGAGTAGTCAGAGATGATTGATATATGTCAATATATTTCACGGTCAGTTGTTAATGGATGCTTAGAATCTCATTGATAGTAATTATTCTCTGCAATTTGCAATCACCTTTATTTTCGCTAAGGGTTTGGTCAATGGCTTCGAGTTGTCGATCAATTGGCGAATGGTTTATATGCAGACAAGCGACTTTCTAACGATTTGAGATCAATATATATATTACCGGACTAGTTACAGAACATTATGAGAATTCCATCAAATTATAGAATTGTTTCAGATTTTATAATATCGACTGTGTTTCCGAAGTAATCAGCAATATTGTAGTCATAATAAAATATTCAGATACATTAGCTGCATCAGAACAACGTATGTAGGTAACAATATTGAATTTAACTTTAATTTTTCAAAATAGATCAGCAGAAACCAGTACCAAATTGGTTTTCATAAGACTAAATAGGACAGTTTCGAAATCTTTAGGTATATTGATCTGAATATAAACTTAAATTCAAACACTTGAACTTATGATTTACACTTTATTCACTACATAGCATGACGCGTTTCGTCGTTGCAAACGACTTCTTCAGATGTTTACAGAATAATCTTTACTGTAGTCTGAAAAGATTATTCTGTAAGCATCTGGAGAAGTCGTTTGTAACGACGCAACTCGTCATGCTAAGTAGTGAATAAAGTGTAAATCATAAGTTCAAGTGTTTGAATTTAAGTTTATATTCAGTTATAATGGATTTACATAAGTAAACTCCAACACTATTAAATAAATAAAAAAAAAGTATATGGATCTGTTGAAACTAAAATATCAATTTCCTCGAACTATGCAATAAAAAAACCTAAATTGAAGAAAAGTATTCATCTTCTGTGATAAACGAAATATTCACAGCCATTCTGAAGGTGATGTTATATTTCCCAAGAGTATCTATTTTGTGAGGAGCATCTGCGAGCCTGATTGTACCGCACGACTTCATATTGTTTAATTTGACTTCCTGGACTTTCCCAACAATACTAGATGTTCACGATTGATCTAGTAAGTATTTCATGTTAGCAAGATCTGTGACCGATTTATATACGAGTATGGTTTATTTATGGCATTAACACTGATATACAATGGCGGAATGTTAAATATTGTCCAAACTGAAAATTCAGATTTTGCTTCATTTTATATTACTCTCATTATTTTATCATATTGTGCAATTACTACTAATTTTGTAATGATAACTAATCAAAATATAAAAAATATATCAAAATATATGAAAATTGATAGTTTCACAAATTTTAATTTATTATATTTTAGCGAAATCAAAAATATATTCAGAAATTCAGATTCTATCAGCATCGATTCACATAGTGAAAAATATCAAGTCGTTACCTATTGATCTCATTTCAACTAATAAATAATAATGTAAAATAACCGTAGAAGCATGAAGTGAATTTCCTAGAGAATAAATGGGTTTTTAAGAAAACAAATAATTCATATAAAACATCGTCGATTTTGTAGATATATATTTATTCTACTACGAAACGTGCAGCATGCAGATTCTATTTATGGAATCGGGAAGGTAGAAAGGAAGATCTTAAGACTAAGAATCGTTCTATATTACACATTCTCTCTCATCGTTTGGAGTTGCACGTTAAAAGAGATCGACGAGTTAGAATATATTATTTTGTTTTCGTACACGATAGTAGTTGTTTGACGTGAAACACAGATACTTTTATTTTTCTTCGTTGCACATGAGAAAGTTAACGGGACAAGGATAAAAATCTAGTTATTATATTATAGAGAAGTGAATCCAACATGATTGGGCTTGATGCCGAACATCTGCAATGTATCGTACGAATACAAATTGTGATGGTCCAAAAAATATTGTGAAACTATTTATTTTTTAACTAAACAATTCGATAGAGGAGTAAACTCACTATGAACTTATCGAAAAATTCTCGAAAGAATTACTGATTAAGAATGGAATGGAATTGATAGTAGTTGAAAAATTAACAAAACAGAATATTGGTAAAAAGATGCCCAGACGTGTTTTAGTAATTTGTAATGTTCTGGAAAATTTTCCATTATTCCTGCCGTAGTTGCTCTGTAATTGTGGAATATGACATTCATTTCAAATTATTTTCATTATACATCACAACTATTTTGAATAATGAATTTACTTAAACGTAAATTATAACTGTTATATTATAACTGCTATGATCAAAAGCAGTAGTTGATAATATTTTGATATTATAGTAAGTAAAATAATTCTTGACAATATAACTCAATGACCTTCATTATGTCAACTGACTCCTTGCTAGAGATTTCGTGGAACATTATTAAATGTATCAAATAATTGGAAAAATGTAACTGTTTTCCATAATGATTGTTCAATCCGCTTGAAATTAATATTTTTTCATGATACCGCAACATTCTGCATATGAAATTTCTTAAAAATCTTTGAATCAAATACCTCCACATAAAAATTTGAGGAAGACATTGAAGGCTTAAATTGATAGAGAAGAATAATGAATTGAAACATATATAAATGACACGGAGGTTTCGCTTATTAATACACTTGGCTAAGTTTCACTAAATATGATATTCACTATATTTAGTGAAACTTAAGCCAAGTGTGTTAGTTTTAATTCATTGTGTTTGAAACATATATACTTAAAAAATTCATATTTGAACTCATTTTTGATACTCTTTCAAAATGTTCATCCGAATATCAAAAATTAAGCTGATAAAGAGTGTTTTTAAATAATTATTACTTGATTAAAATAATACCATTTGTAATAAATCGAAAAAAACACCACATTCAAACTGTTAATACAATAATAGAAATGGGTGCCTTACTGAGCAGCTAATAATACAGATAAAAAAATAATTTTTGAGTAAGTGAGAGAACCCACCTATGTTTGTTTATTGGAAGGGGCGGATTCTGGTACGTTTGGCATAGTTGACTGGGATAAAAATCAGTACAAGAAATACTCAAATATTTCTTCTAGAATAGGTTAGTAGAATTTTAGAGCATTGTACTGAAAATGAACTTTTCATATATATGAATAAGCAGAAATATTACACGATTTAAAAGGATACGAAAATAAGAGTTCGCAGTAAAGAAAGATATTTCGATTTCAAATGTAACTACAGATTTCAAGAATCCATATCAATACCATAGATGACATTTTTTTATGCTATGAAATTACTGATATGCAAATGTATTAACTGTACAATTTGAGATTATGATTTCTAACATAGATTTCTATAGTTGATATAGTTAGTTTTATAAGTAAATAGTTAGATTTCTTATGTTTCAAATAACTCTTACTACTCTCTAGTACGTAGACAATAATCTAGACAATAGATTAGAAGCCTGAGACAAATGTGGAGTGAAGCTGTTTGACAATTTTGTAGATTGAATAGCCCTGTGTTTTTAATTATACGATCAACTTCGGGTTCAGTTTTGAGACTACCTTTTCACATCTGAAATTATCACTTGGCCACTTCCTCATTTTTATGATTTGCACCACATTCTTGTATGAACAACACAAACAATGACTCAACTGATTAAGATTTAACTGATGAATGAATCCAATTCAATTGCACTGTTATTTGTATAGGATTTATTCATCGATTGATCTACTGATCAATTTGACAAACACGACATGTTGGAAATTTTCAAATATTCTGTGCAATATAATATTCATAAAACAACTGCATCATTAAATGCATCTTTTATGGCTAATATATTTTCAAAGCAAATGACGAAATCGTTCTCGTAGTTAACAAATTAATAACAAATGCTACAGATGAAGAGATGAGATCGAAGTGGCATCTATCTCTGTTATGTAATTAAAAACTTAATGATCCTCTCTCAAGGAATACAAGAGACGGTTCGTACCAGATTTAGAAAGGATGTTACGTTCGCATTAAAAACATTCACTTCAACATGACAGATTGTGCTCGAGACGAAAAGGTCTGAGATGAATGGCTCCTTTAGAATTATACGTTCTAGAATCTAGATCAGTTGAACTGCAGGGTGAAAGGATTCATGGAAGAATAAAATGCATTCAGAAGTAATGTTCCAAAATATACCTTATAGATGTAAAAATTCTTGAAAATTCAGAAATTTTAACGAGAACTGTGAAGTAACTGCAGGTTTTCATTGGTATATTCAAATAATAAGATAATGTGCAACGTTGTTATGGAGTATATTTTATATCAATTATATTTTTTCACATTATTTTTGGACATCTGCTGTTTTTATAAGAGCATTCCTCGTCTAATTTTTTACAATTGTTATCGAATGGAAACGATATATATGAAATTGACTAGTTCATTTCACGCTCCGATTCAAACCACTGTGAAAATGAATTGACTTGATAATAACTCAAATTGTAACATCTAAGTGATCTAAGTAGGTATCACAAAGTCTATCCTAGATGTCAAGTAGATATTCTGCAACGTTTATTGATCAATACGCCAATTATTCCTCCTCTTATTGTATTGTACTGGATAACTCGTGCATATTCGAAAGTATACGGGGTGTTGAAATTTTGTTGGAATGGTGAAAGAATCTAGCAAATCGCAACACCTTTTTTGAAAACGAGCGAAGTAGGCGGTTTTCTAGCGATTCCGTTCTAAAATTAGACAATGAAATGTCAACATGAGTTTCAATAGAAGATGGCAAGCGTGTTATTATGACAATTTTCAAAATCGAAGTGTCATTTTACAGGGCTCTTCTTTTATCGGTTCAATAATCGGTGAAGTTGGTTGAACACAAATTGTATTGGTACTTGTTCTCGAAAAATGAGAAGTGAACAGATGAAAAGAGGAACTATATATATCTCATCACTTTTCAACGTGAGTATTCTGAGGAACAAATGTTCACTTTAATCGTATACTTACAATATGAAAAAAATATAGATGAACTATAAGGTGCGATACATTTATTTTCATGTTAATTCTGTATTATGTATATGGTTAGGTTGAAAGATAATTTGTGTTTCAGAAAAAAAAGATTAAATGCGATGTTTAAAAAGTTATCATTCATATATTTGAGAGATTAGTAGTACTCATACACAGTATTGACTCTAAACACAATCACTCGTTTTGTTCATGTTTTGCGAACATAGAAAAATCTCCTCGTGACGAAAATACGAGATAATTATATCTTTAAGAAGAAAGTACTCTTATCACCACAATTACAATGCATTTAAATATCATATATTCGAAAGCTTTAGTTACGAGAAATGATATACGTAATATGATACTGTCACACAAAATTCTAGATTTTTATCATGAAATGAGTTTGTTTGAAATATATATTTTATCTAATATTCAATATAACCAAGGACATCCACAATCGATATGATCCCCCCCGATTGCCGAAAAAAGACGAATGTTGAACGAATTTTGTGAACGTTGGTTCCAAGGATATGGATATTTTTTACCATGATAGCGATATAACAACTTCTCTATATTAAGAATACAATAAGCTCACCTGACATTTGTTATGAAGTTAGACTGCAAGCTTAGAACACACTGTGAAATTCCGAACATAACCTACACTACCAGTGATACATTGAAAAGGAAGTCTATCTTCTTATTATCTCCAAAATGAAACAATTGAATTGAAATTTTTGTTATCTACTAGATAAATACTTTAAGATAAAATTTCTGTTGAGTGCTTAATTTTTATGACATAAAATTGTTTGGCCTGTATTATTATTATTTGTCAGCTATTATTTTGATCCAGATGAACCCTCACAGTTTTTATGAATCTTGTACTTGATACATTTTTCAAAACTTTTACATCAATGTATTTGTATAAATCCAAAGGTATATTTGTTGTTATTTGTTGAATTTTAGAACTATGTAAGTATTTTCCAATTCATCGTATTCAAATACTTTGAAATTTTACTAGTATAGTTGTTGTAAGAAACAACCACACTGATAGAAATTCTTAATTTTTCTTTCCAACTTTAAGAAACACATCTGGGATAATATTCTATTTGAATATGAGAGTTCTGAATATTTGTATTCCTGTAGTGTGATGTAATCGGAAATCCACAATGTTAATACAAGAATAAGCAGAGTTACTATACTATCGCATCGTACGTTTAAATATAAAGGTAGCTATAGCATATAGCTATACATTTGTCCCTTTTTTTTCTCGTATTTTATATCTGTTTGTATAGATTTTGATTTCAAGTCATGTATTCATGAAGGTGTGACGAGCTTCGACGAATTCTTTCCTTGAAGTGCAGGCGCCAAAGGATGTTGAGTATGCAAAAAGTATGAGTATGAAGACGGTTACCTAAATCCATATTCATGTACCTGAAACCTTAGACGATACAGACGAACCTGTTCTAGTCCGTCTTCCTGCTATTGGCACCCTTCTGGTAGTCAACAGTAAAAAATAATTGATACTCGTAGTTCAGAATAGTTAATTTTTTGTCATTTACGTTAAATAATTTGAGATTTCTTGTATTCGAGTCTTTGATTAGTGCTTTACTGAGAAAACGCGACCAATATCCGCTACAAGTCAATATAAACAATGGATAACTTGAAAAAATTTATTGTTTGTTTTGGAATAAAACGGGTAGGCTGATGAAAACCACAACTGAAATGGTTTATAAATATTCAAAAAACGATAGATCGAGACATCGAAACGAGAAATCATGACATTTGTAAAAAGACAAAAAACAATACAAACTTCACTATGAACGATTGTTCGTGATATCTTAATTGTAATAGGTAAATTCAATGCAGTCGGTCATGACATAACATTAGAGTAGTCTCAGAACCGAACTTCTGCTGTGACTGGAGGTTTGATTTATATTATTTAAAATGAAAATTCCATGCAAAGATGCCTGCTCCTACATCCCTTCACAAACAGTATTAACTCGGTTATTTTTCAATATCTCGAAATACAAACTGACGCTTCATGTGACATTAATTACCCTAATAAATGGTCGCAATGCAGGATCGATAATGCACAACATATACTCAAAACATCATCAAATATCTTAATACTTGATCCCCAGAACGACAACCAGCTTTATAACTGTACTATAGCTTCATAACCTACTTTAGCTATCTAGTTATAGATTTGTATACATCTCCGATTAACATCTGGTTCAAAACCAAAGTGACTACTAAGCGAGAACTGAAAGTTAATGAATTGTACTACACCACAGTTAGCTACAGTGAAGATGGGGCGGGTTAATTAAGTAAGAAAAATTTAATGCCAGGCGCCAGAGGTTTGAAAGTTCTCGGTACAATTCAATTGGTTTTCTGGAGGATCAAACAACAACTCCACCAGATCTAACAGTTCTTAATCTTAGTTCTCCCTAACAGTAACTAATATCCACTTGGTTCAATAAATGATGATATGATTATATATACATATATATTAAATATAAAAGAAAATTAAGAAATTGAAATACTTAAAAGAGAAATCGAAAAAAATAAAAGATAAATTAATTCTCTCTTAGCTAAGAGGACTTAATCGTCACAATGAAACAAATATATATATATGAATGTTTAAATAAAAAGGAATATTTAGCATGTAAATTGAACAGTTATCAAATAAAGTAAGCTCAAGGTTAATAAAATAAATATAAAATCAAATATCACAATGTCTCTTCAAACAATGTACTGGAATACTCTCACCACACCAAGGGTACTCAAACTTCCAGGTTTAGGCTCAAAGATCTTCCACCAAACCTTCTCCAAATGGTAATTCTCAATAATTCCAGTACTCAAAAACAAAACTGAGAAATCCAAAAGGAAACATAAAAATGAAAACGAAAAACGGAAAACGAAAAACCCCAAAGATGTAGTGTGCGGTTTACTGTGTATCAAGAACACGTGCTTTGATCCCCTGAAGGGTACTTCGTATGGTCACAAATTTCAAATAACTAACAATGCCAGAAGAATTTAACGATCATCAAATAATCCCAAATACTGGATACTTCTTCTTTTTTTCAAAACAAAATTCCATAAAAGAAAAAGTATATAATTGATGAACGTCTCAACACGTCCCTATCTTGATAATAATTAATATCTGATAACTTTTCCCAAAAAAAAATACCAGCCAACTTTTTTTTGCAGTTTCAGGTTAACTTTCCAATCATCTTACAAATAACACAACATGACAATCAGACCTACTTAACATTAGGACGAAAGAGTACCAACCTAACCTCACAAAACTAAACTCTGACGAAAAGATATGACAATTAACAAAATTATAACGTTATAAGTGCCCTTTTCAATATATTCACACGGATGCGCGGCTGATAAATCTCCTTCGCAATGTTCCCTCAGTGAAGAAAAGAATGAAGAAGCTCTGTTGAGTACTTCAGAAAATGAGCAATTTTTTGCTTAAATGTTAGTTTTCCGAACTGATTTAATAAAAATAATTTAACACCTTTGTGAATCATTCTGAGAAAGAAGGCAACAGTATATCAAAGATTTATCAGAACAAAAAAAGTATATCGAAACAGTACATATAACTGCAAAATGCAACGGAATAAATCTTTTTCAACAAGTATTCATGTCATCTAATCAACGTGAATTTGAAACAAGAATTGTTGCACCTTTATTAATATTATCAAATTCTGAATTACTGCAGGAGCCTTTTCAACCAGAACGATTTTACATAAAATCTCCAAAATCAGAAATAGCCGTAGAAACTGAAAATAATCACAAATGTGCTACAAACACTTGGCAGATAGTAATTGTGTTTGACAGATATGATATTTCGATAAAACACTTGCAGTCAATTTTACGGAGTAAAGGCCGGACGACATTGTGATTTCAAATCATCACTCAAAAATTCCCATAAATAGCAAAACTTATTTTCAAATAATGAATTAAGTTACATCTCGTTCGGTTTCTCTATATATGTAGAGGATTCGATGATCCAACAAAATGCTTCATATGTACAAGGCTTTTTTCATTTATCGAAGTACACGACTTAATTAAATTCGAACCATTTATAGGCCGATTCGATGATATTTTATCACATATTTAATTTCTGCATAAGGACGTCTAGGTCGTTGGGGTTACAACCACAGCATTACACTGAGTGGTTATGATGCAATAGTAGATTGTACTGGAAAAAGGTTGATAGCTGCATCGTTGAATTCTGCACAAAAAGGTCTAGTATATTTAGGAAACCTATACCAAAGTATCGAACAATTGAGAAATCTAGAAACCTAGGCAGCTTTCTTCTTTCAATGAAACAATTAACTGATGATGAACACCGGTATGAATGAATTTCTCAAAACAATTGCTTCGGCTTGAATTCATTTAAAAAAATTTGAGCATTAGATGCTCGACATTGACATTTCTCAAGAGCACAATCATACGAATATTTATGGATGAATTCCGACCAAGCAATACCTATCGATTAAAGGAATTTAGTGAATTACACCTTATTAGGTTTGATTGAATGTTTGCTGATGTCTTGGTGAAACATTGAATATTTTGAATATATTCAATATACTGAATATGTTGAGTAAAGTGAACATATGTTGAATAAATAATATTTGAATTGGTTCCACAAAAATTATATTGAATCAATTGCTCAACAATTATTTTGGAGTGTTTCCCCAACTGAAAGCTGTTGACAGTACTGAAAATAGTTTAGCTTTTGAAAAAATGGCGTAATACCTCGAAACAGTTGTCAAGCAATCGATTCAAAATTTTTGTGTAATCAAGCCGAGGGTTCTCTATTGAATATACCATGTTAGGCTATGAAAGAAGGATGGCAAATTACACCCATGGCGTTTGACAAAGCGGTCTTCACCAGAATTTTCGATTCAGTCTTGTAAATATTTATCAAATGTCGAAAAAAAGCCTGTGCTCGGAGAAAGTTATAACTTAATTTTATTGTGCAAATGTATTAATAATATCTGTACAGAAATGAGGTCATATTGAAATTCGCTTGTTTATGATAACTATTTTTTTCATGAGTAAGTAGTTTTCATCCCTAAGTTCTTTCTATTAGCTTACAAGCTATGGGGGTTGGATGAGGTGGAGTAAACGGGCTTCTAAGAAAAATAATTGCCACTGAAGATTATATATCCTTTTTTGTGCATTAATTCAATTTAAGCATTCAGAAACCAAATAAAAATTTGGGGAGAAGCCCTTTTGACTCCCACGGTCCCTATTCAACTCCACCCGCTATATATCTGATATCATTTGAAAAATTATATATTATGACTAAAATATTCATAAAAATAGCTCTAAAGCATTGGTTTCATCGATTTACTCGATATCCTAGGGAGGGGGCTATAAAAAAAGATTGGGGCGATAAAAAAATTGGACCAGAAATGTTTCCGCCAACATCCAGATTCGGAATCTGCAAGCTTTTCCGAATCTAAAACAGTTCACAGAATGCGGTCCTCATATTTTGCATTTTGAATTTTGCGAACAGCCATGAAGAAACGATTGATACAAACATCGTAGCGATCGAGGTCTTGAAATATTAAGATCGATGCCAACATGGAAGCACAGGACAGACTATTTCGTTCTACAAGGAACTCATCAGTTGTACCACGACCATTGTCGAATGAGGCAATGAGTTCATTTCTGGAACACCTATGACTGCGAAATACAGAAATATCAAATAATGAATTGATTACTGCATAAACTCAATCTACAAAAATAATCAGAATATAATGACATCGAATGTTCACACGTCTGTACATACTTGAGGCATGTACTAAATTTGTAAGGTCTTTGTATTCATTTACATTTATTAATTCGTCCGATTGGAAGCCTGTAATATGAGAATATTATGAGAGTACTACTGGTGCAACCCATTGACATTTGAAAACATTGTTCTATTCAATATTTATACAGAGCGAGAATGATCACGATAACTAAATATATAAATATATATATATATATATATATATATATATATATATATATATATATATATATATATATATATATATATATATTGAAATTGATTTATTAAATTATTCAATTATTAATTCATTTATTGGTTTATATATATATTTTAAATTGATTTATTGCCTATTTAAGATAGTTCATTTTGAATGTTTTTAGCAATAGCAGGCTTCTTTTAATATGATCTTTATTTTTGTTGATGTTTCGTTGTATATCAAAACTAATGAATAATTGAATTTTATGAATTACTATAGACATCAAAATGTCAAACTTATTTTTTAGAAAAATCAAATTAGTTTTTTTGTATTTTCACATATTGATTTTTGGTATCAGAAGAATATTTCTGGCTTAGCATTCGCTTCGGAAGTTTTAGTCATCTTACTATGAGGAAACCTCTGAAAAATTTCAAAAATGAATAAATAAATAAATATTTAAAGATTCTAGCAACTGAAGCAGACAAAAAATGTAGAGGAATTTTAGAAATGTTACACATTTGTAAAAATTTGGAAAACACAGTACCTAAATGAAAGAACATACATTAAACATCTTAATATTATTTAAAACGATTTAATAAACCTTACAAATAACACTCATAAAATGAATACACAACAATCACCAAATATCACATCTCAAAACTCATTTTTTCCAGATCTACCTTCAATTTCACACACATAAGCAAATTAATATACTGGATTAATATACATATTCTGGATAAGCATAAAACTCAACAGAGTTTTTCACAGGTTTCCTCATGGTGAAGAAGACTAAAACTTCCGAAGCGAATGCTAAGCCAGAAATATTCCTCTGATACTAAAAATCGATATGTGAAAATACAAAAAAAACTAATTTGATTTTTCTAAAGAATAAGTTTGACATTTTGATATCTATAGTAATTCATAAAATTCAATTATTCATTAGTTTTGACAAAGTTGTGATTACAACGAAACGTCAACGAAAATAAAGTTTTTCATATTAAAAGAAGCCTGTTATTGCTGAAAATATTAAAAAAAAATATATATATATATATATATATATATATATATATATATATATATATATATATATATATATATATATATATATATATATATATATATATATATATATGAACACTAGACCATTCATTCGAAAAATTCAAATTAACCAAAATGTTATAGTAAAGCTAGATATTAGAACGTGTACGATGTGATGCCTCCATTTATATATATATATATATATATATATATATATATATATATATATATATATATATATATATATATATGTAACGCCATATAGTGCACTATGCACTGACGTTGTGCTATTTAGTGTATTATGTTACGGTAGAGACCATATTAGAAATTCTGTAATCCTTGTACCTTTTATCACTCTGTGATGTTCATATTATTCTGTGAACTGTCTGACAGTACTTAAGGCGCGACATATTATTTTAACCTCCTATTCTGTTTGTATATTTTGTGGACGCAGAGCTCAAGATTAATATTTAATCGACATTTAATTCTCGATTCTTGTTTCAGGTTTGTTATATTTTAGAATTAAGTTAATATTGTATTTATTGAATAAATTCTTGTTTCAGTTTTAAACATTCATCGAGAGTCATTGACTATTAAATAAAATAGAAAAATAACTAAATTATATATATATATATATATATATATATATATATATATACACTACATCGAAATACGAGTACCATCCAAAGTAACGTGAAATTTTGAAGTTTTTATATTTTTCAAAAATAGTACTTCTAATAATGGTATTCAATATACATGTGAAAAATAATAAATAGTTCAAAATGTAAATCATAAATTCAAAATGTAAATGTAAAAATTTGTGTACATTCAACTGTGCATACCTGGCATGGCTGTGAAGTCAAACACAAATACTGTAATATACAATATACATTCACATACACAAATTGAATGAAACAATTCCGAAGTTGATCAAGCGCATGTCAGAGATACAAGAAGAACGAAGTTATGAATTTCGTTATCTGATGAATATATAGATGAATCTTGATAAAGAATTGAGGGGATATTTCTCAATCATTTAAATTATCCAACATAATCTAAATATTGATGTGTTTACTCTATTGATTGAAATCGTTTCAGAATACAGATGATTTTATTCCAGACTACTTAGTTGTTTACTTTTGAACTTTCTAAATGAAAATCATCTGTATCCATGAAGAAATAGCACATTTCTTACCTTAATGGGCTATTTTCCTTCATCAACTATCAGTTGTTCCCAACAATTGAATCCAAATCCAAAGTAACTGTCGAAGATCTGAAAAAAAGCAGATGTTTTATGAAACAATAATTGAAGAGCAGATTAAATTCGAAACTTTTCAACCGTAAGTCTGTTTTAGTTGAAAACAATCTTTATGGTATTTACTGTGAAGTATAACCGAGTTCCGCCAATACAATATATTTTCAGGAAAAATTGAAATTTTGACTCACTTTATATCTGAGTCAACTTAATTATGTTGTAGAATAAAATGAAAAAAGAAAGCATAAGAAAATTAATCATACGTAGAATTTGCGAAGATATCTATTCACATTCATTCTCCATAGAATAATATGATTTTTCAAATACCCCAGCAGATTTGTTTCTGAAGTTCATTGAATTTTGAGATATTTCTGAATTCATGATAATTTTATAAATTACTCAAAAATTACTGTAATTACAATAATATTTACATCAACGTTTTATAGCATTGTTTAAAAATATTCTTTCCTTGATTTCCTTTCGTTCATTCTAATGGCGAAAACATTATCATCCAGAAAGAAAGAGAAACAATTAATTGATACGGGAACTGAGACTGTCTACACAAATGTTGTCAACGAGAACAATCACCTTCGAGAGTGAATATTTATTGAAATTCATTGAATGAAGAGAAATTAATTGAATGAAACATCTACAAAGTCTCTAGGTTAGCACCGATCTTGTCACGAAAATGCGCTCTGCCATGTCCCCAGAGATCATCACATTTCTCCGATAGAGGGAGCTCACGTAATTCGTTCACGAATCGATGTTTGCCGAAAAAGAGATGCCATTTCATTACCATTTTGAAGAGATAGAGCCTAGGTGCCTTCGGGAAACCATCGAAATTTGAATGTGTGGATGCATGCCATTAAAGACTCCAAAGTTCCCCATAGTAGGATGAAATAGCCTTGTAATGTATTTCCTTCTAACATGTTCTAAAGTACTTAATATTCATATATTAAGCATATATATATATATATATATATATATATATATATATATATATATATATATATATATATATATATATATATAATATATATATATATATATATATATATATATATATATATATATATATATATATATATATAAGAAAATGAACACTAGAACATTTATTTGAAAAATTCAGATTAACCAAGAGAATGTTATAGTAGAGCTAGATATGTGAAGGTGTACGATGTGCTGTCTCCATTATCCTTCAAGGGATAAATGTTAGAGAAATATTGAAATCGATGCCACATTTGATGGATGTGCGAGACATGTATGTTTCGTTCTTCAAGGAACTCGTCAGTCGCACCACGTCCATCGCAGTGAGGCAACGATTTCAACCTCCAAGCATCTTCTTGTGACTCCAAGTGGAAGACCGTAGAGTAATGAATACTCTACAATTCTATCTATAGGAATCAGTAGAAAACACCTTTCAGATTACAGACACATCAAACATCGAAATTTCACATATCTTCTATACCCGTAGATATCTACTGAATGGAAATGTCTGTTTGACAAATATCATCATACGATGTTAGTAGTACGCTCGCTTTTATTCCCGTATTTCATTTATTATTATTGTTTATTTATTATTATTATGTATTATTCATTTATTTTCATTTATTTTATTTACGTGTGTCTGTAATCTGAAAGGTGTTTTCTACTGATTCCAATAGATGGAATTGTGGAGTATTCATTACTCTACGGTCTTCCACTTGGAGTCAAAAGAAGATGCTAGGAGGTTGAAATCGTTGCCTCACTTCGATGGACGTGGTGCGACTGACGAGTTCCTTGCAGAACGGAACATATGTCTCGCACTTCCATCAAGCTGTGGCATCGATTTCAATATTTCTCTAACATTTATCCCTTGAAGGTTAATGGAGACATCACATCGTACACGTTCACATACCTAGCTCTACTATAACATTCTTTTGGTTAATTTGAATTTTTCAAATGAATGTTTTCATTTTTCGAATGAATGTGTATGAATATATGTATATATACACATATATAATGAAAGTGTTCAAATGATGAATGTTATTTCATTTTGATCCTATAATCATATTGATATAAGAATTATTTATTATTTTTCCTTTCAAGCATACTTGTACTTAATGAAAAATAATGCTTTGTTAGCATTGTATGAATACTTATTTCATATTATCTTGAACATATTTCGTAGGAAAACAATGTTGTGATAATAATCACGCGCTTGTGTCTATTGCATACACAAATCGCGAAGTTCTGTTATAGAGGTCGAATAAGAAAGGAGGAGGTAGCAGTCAAATAATTCCACATTTCTGAAGAGAGTAGCAGTAGACAGTTCGAGAGTCGCGCAATCCCATTTCTCGGGCGATGGCGTGTGATCTTGAACATATCGAATCGAGAACGCAGAATAGCCGATAGGCAGACGTCGTCGAACTTGACTCCCTTTTCTGTGGACAAGAAATTCCGAAAACACATGTTTAAATTAAGTGTGACCAGCGAATCGTAACTATCAATTTAATAAGCAGTTGTCCGATTCATGTAGTTAGCGTAGTGCTCCGCCGAACTGGAAGTGTCCATAATATACACTTTATATACTATATTATAACTTATATTATAAATAATATAGGTATAGAGGGATATATTAGAGGGATAGAAAGTATTATGGGATTGAGTAGAGCGATGTTTGAATAGAAAACAAAATGAGAATCGGACAACAAAATTAACTGTATAGGACATGTTTTCATTTCATTTCAAAGAATTGTGATGAATGCTACTTATTTTTTCAAAAGCATCGTGTCCTTGTATGCAAGATAGGCAGTTTACAGTTTAACGGAAATTTCGAAAGCCCAAGAACATGCTGGGAATTGAAACCACAAGCACCAGTGATCCGATAGTATTATAGTCAACACAACTATATAACAAAATTTTTATTTACAATTTAAATTGTGCTTACATATGTAATACCTTAAACTAACTTAATCTGATATATACTCGTATTTAATTTAACAAGTATTCACTGATTCTAGTTTCTATCTGTTCGTTTTATTAAAAATATAATTTCTTTAAACTTACTCACTGCATTTCATTTCAAATTGGAATATAAAGTTCAAGTTTTATGACAATTACATTCTTAGTTATTTCATTACATGCTTAAACATTTCTTCAGTTAATACTTGTATGCGTATTATTTATACAATATTCTTATGCACATGCTACTATACCTACGCAAATGTCCTGCTTTTGGTAATTAAAAAGCGTTATAGGTTCCCCATACCGTTCGACCACTGGGCCTCTATTATCACAAATATTGCTTTTACATAACAACTACAAATAACCCAAATAAATGAAAGAATGCAACTGATACTACGAATGTACGTTTATAAAGGTTTAGATACATTTTGATAGAAATACTTCCAGGACACATCTCAACAAAATAATATTTATGTATAGAGACGAATATTTTTTTTTATTATATGAGATATTTGTGACCTCCAATGTTCAACAATATAAAACAGGTGCGTTCTGTGAGGTAGAAAATTTAAATATTGTAGAAGATAAGTTATTCTTTATGAGAACAGTAGCTTCCCTATTAGTTTGAAATCAACATGAAACAATTTTCAAACGAATTAAATGATATAGACTTCGAGGACACTTTAAATAGATTCGGGTCATGCTCACTTCGACGCTAAAAGTGTGCAAAAGTCACGCTTTGGGAAATCAAAGGGCAACAGATTGGCTACTTAGACATAAATGATCTCTTTTTTCTAATGCTGATGCCAATTATATAATTCTCTTTTGGCATTTCTTTGCTATTAGCGATAAGCCTAAATTAAAAAGGTCATATAATTATTCGGTAGTAGCCGTAAGTAACTGTATGAATCAAAAATGAAAAAATGCATAAAAAATACAGCAATATTTTCATTCTATTTTGTTTTTATCATTTTACAAAAGCATTAAAGTCAGACATTGCATACGATGAACGATTTCTTTTTCAGGAAAGTTCATTATAAATAGGATATATTTATAATGAAACGAAACATTTAAAATGAGAAAAACAGTGTTTCCCAACCTTTTTTATGCCATATCCCAACTTAGCCTTCCTAAAATTCTCATCCACCCCGAAAACGACGAAAAAGTTAGAATTAAGAAATGCGAAAGGGTTAAACTTGTGTCGAGTCTATCTTCGAATTTCCCCTGATACTAACCTGAAATGTTCCACAAGATCCAGGAATATTTCCAAATGTATTTGGGAATTGTCTTATCAGATAACGATTTGTGTAACACATCCTGAATTGAGAATATTTAAAAATATCAATTCAGCGTGTGATAACACAAATCAGTCTATCAATAATAATGTTTATTTCGCACCAGCTCTTACAACATTCATATATTTCGAAAGAACTGAAACAAATGTTGAAGAGTTAACACGTACGTTCAATATTCTTGATCATTCATTATTGTCTAAAATAAACTGAGTTAATTAACGTTTAAATACCTTGAGGCTTCTTACATTCTTATCATAGTGCTAGGCAATTTATAGTATGCATTAAAGTCTGCATTAAATATAGTGTTTCTAGATTCAGATGAGCATAAAACTATAAGCATTTCTAGCGTTACTTCGGAACCGGCGCGGCGTTAAACTGTAGAGGGTACTTCATTGACACATGTCACCTATTTTATTTCTTTACATGAGAACAATTTATTTTCAATTTTAAACATAAAAATAAGTGTAGCATAGTAGCAAAGAATCCTCTGACTTGAATTAACTGACATAAGTTCTAAGCAATTCAACATTCTTCCGATCGGAGTAGTTAAATATATCTATCATAGGTATTTCGAAATTGTCTGCGTAGTTAGCCGTATTTTGCAATTTCTGTAGATGTTTAGTTTTTCTTCGCTCACACGGAATGAAAAAGTGAAAAAATATTCTATACATACTTCAACATTTAAAACCAAACTTCAAATTAATTCCATGACGATAATCACAACTCATTTCGTCATGTACCAACCTTCTTTATTGGGATTGTTTATTGTTTTTATTGATTTCCGCTTTCAAATATTAGTAGTATTTATTTACTGATGTTTATACTCTCCATATTGATTATTTGACATATACTTATACATTATTGATTCATAAGAAACTCTTCATATTGAAAATATGTCGTTCAAACTTTTCTGTTCAAATTTCCAGCAGATGGAAATATTAATTTACAAATATCTAGAATTTTACTTTTCATATCTAAAAATATGTGGTTAAAATTTTCAGCGTTTAAAGAAATTTAAACCTGAGAAAGTTGAAAGATATTTGATAATTATATGAGTTAGTTTCTTGTGCCACGTTGACAATACAATTCGTTTTGAATTATTTTAATTTTAACATTATTTTGAACATTTTTTCATTCGAAACCACTGGCTAAATTTCTCATATTTCGTTCAATTCACTTGACATATTCTTGGAATATCACCCATTTTCAAGAGTTGATGAACAATTTCAATACGGGTTACAAATTATCTATTTAGATAAGTTAACTAAATTCTATGAGGAAACATGGGGGTCCGTAATTTCTTAGCAAGTAAAAATATTTTATAACCCCCTTAATTATGTAGAAATTCCCAAAATACGAGTATATGATCTCTTAGTTCGATTAAATTCTTTTCTTTATTGAAGACTTGATTATGTTATACTTAGATCTCTCCTTTTTCCTTCATTCAAAACAGTTATGAAACTTATCTATAATGTTAAAAATTTCTCTGGAAATTTTACCAAAAGGTTCAGGAAGTTTTAACGCAAAACAATTCAGTAAATTTCCTCAACAAAGTTATTCAAGTTTGTCATTTCTGTTCGATAAAATTACAAAACATTTTATCAAATTCACGAAGTGATAATAAAAAATAACTCAAATAAAACTAAGTTGTTTTGTGATTTTCACTAAAATTAATTTCAAACATGACAATATTGTTTCGTCAACACAGTGGCTTCATCAGATGATGATAAACTGAGCTACCACATTGTGGACTACTTGCAATTATCCTGAAGTGCATTCCATAGAACATTGTTCTATGGTTCTTCAAAAGAAAGTTTTATTCAAATTATTTTTTATAATCAGTTTGTGAATTTCATAAAATGTTTTGTAATTTTCTCGAACTGAATTGAAAAACTTGAATAATTTTGTTGAGTAAATTTACTAAATTGTTTTGCGTTAAAACTTCCTTAAATTTTTGGTAAAACTTCCAGAGGAATTTTTAACAGTGAACAACATCAACTAGTCAAAAGTTTGAAGATTTTAATTCCATCAAATGATGAGACTTTGTTTGAAAACTTTCAAAAAATTAAACAGAAATTCTTATGGATTTCATTATCGCTTATAGAGGACTTTCAAGAACTATTGTCCATTAGATGATGTTTATATTTAATGACATCTCTTTTTATAATTATCATCTGAAAAGATATAGAAAAAAATTATAGCTGAAAACTAATGAGCTTCGTACATCTGAACCTGACTTCCAAGTTTTATAATAATATCAAAATTTAGTAAGAAAAAAAAAACTGAAAAATAAATAAGTTTGTAAATAATGTATTTCTGAAATTACCGAATTGCAAAAATATATGAAAATTTTATTATTAATTGATTCCTTAAGTACATAGTTCTCTATGCACTGGCATTTTTATCATTACCTATAAGTTTATTTCTGAATTAATTGATTATTACAATAATTTCATTCATAAACGAATAAAAATAAAACAAATAAACATTTTTGGTATTTTTTGGGGTTGAGATTACTTGACCGTCGTATAAATGGAGTCAATGATTTCTAGTCATTTTGCTTTGTTTCAAAGACAGACACTACTGAAGAGTCACTGAAAAGACAAAAAAAGTTATGTTTAATATTCAGTAGCCAACTCTATGGGAAGTTTGTTCAATTCATTTCTATTATTCGAATAAAGTTTCCAGTAAGTTCCATTGAGATTCAGCGCTGCGAATAAGCGTGAAGACTTATTTTTGTTTCAGAATATTGAAACTTTTTGAAGTATGATCTCCTGCTATGAAAAAACTTCAAATAGTATGGAATTTTAATACTGTACACCGATAAATATATATATATATATATATATATATATATATATATATATATATATATATTTATATATATATATATATATATATATATATATATATTTATTTTTACTAGAGTATTCGTCAAAGAATGGAAGTGAGCATAAACTTCGTCGAACTGGGAAAATGTAATAGATCTGTGCATTCGAAAATTTTTACCTTGCTCATTGCCATATCTGGTTTTACAGAACCGTTATTTCCTGCGCTTAGAAGCATATTAGATGGCATGGACTGAGTTATTGAAGAATTGGTGGGCACAAAGGTGAAGTTGGAAATAGAGATCATTTATTTTCGGTTCAGATTTTGGGATTTTCTCAACACTTCGTTTATTCAACAATTTATTCAAAAACTGCAAGAATATTACGTGAGTATCGCTGCTTTTATATCGCCTTTTTGAAGAGTAAGGGGCCTCAGTGAGTTAGGAAGAAACATCGAAACTCGATTGTTTGATTGCATGACACTCATTATTCCCATAGTAGAACAAAACAGTGATGTTTTATGTGTATTTATAACGACTTAGATGTTCTTCGCTATGCATTAAATAGTTATTCACTTTCGGCAGTTATATATAATATTTTCATATATTATATATACATCATTTTTCTATATATATTTTGTTTGCGTTTGCTAAAAGAATAATTCAGTATTCGTGTCTTATATTTGGAGCTGCGTTTTTAATGGAATCTACTGTCATTACAACAACTGAGTAATGACGAGCCTGGTATCTCTGAATGTATAATAATAATAATATTATTCCATTCTAAAAAATATATCGAGGTCGGAAGACTGGAACTCAAGGAAAAAAGGAAATCTTTCATGATAAATATGAGCACCAAATTCGACAGTTTATAGCTGCCAAATTTCATAGCTCATGTGAACAGTTTGAGATATTTCACTGTCAAAACTATAGGAGACATTGTGTATTATAGCGCAAAATGTGGAAAATTAGAATAAAAAATCCGTAAATTCATTAACTAGCCTATAAAAGTCACTGAAAATGTTGGGACAATCGTAAAAATTTACTTATTTTGTGGAACATGTCGAAATGTCATTAACAGCACATATAATATTAATTCAAAAAGTTCTTAAACGAGTAATGAGCCAATCATACTATAGGTGATTGTGTAGCGTCACCAATGTTCAATTCAGTTTTAATTGAGATGAGAATTCATGATGTATACTATTTAATGTGTGAATGTTGAAATGCGTTTCAGCGGCTATTAGAGAGGCTGATGAAACCAATTAATGATGATATAAAACCTTTGAACTTTGAGGATTGTTTCGAACAGAATTCGAAAATTGTTTCCTTGAATTAGAAATGATTCACAAAATGTATTAAAATTAGAAAAAACAGGAACACAATAAAACTGAGTTGAGAATTACTGAAAAGCGATTTACAAGTCCTATTTAAAACGTTTGATTTCAAATTTGCAAATCGAAGTTGAAATTCGATTGGTGGTATGCAACCTTTCTATTTTTAATTTCTTATTGATACCTTTGGTTTTTCAAGTTGAATACATTTTTTCTTCACTTATTATGTTTTGCAAACAAATTAGTAATTAATTTTATGTCCTTGTTTATCAGTTGGTTATGGTGTATGGTTTATGGTATTCCACCCAAAAATTTTTATGAAACTGATTTTGATTGTCATGCTGATTTGCCTCATTAATTATTAAGGTTTTGATGACTTTTTTATCAATAACAAGAAGTTCTGTGATACGATATAGTTTTATTAACAATTCAATGATTTTATTAAATTAATTTTTCGTAATCTACTTTCACAATAATTAAGTAGTTGATAAGATGGAAGAAAATATCTATGTAGTTTAATAATTTATCATTGAAATTTAATATTGATGAATGTTCATATTCTATATTTTATCTGTGAAAAGCTTATTCCCACTTTTTATAATATGCTCCGTTAAAATTTTTCATTCAACAATATTTGCAGATAAACAAATATTTTAATGATTGGATAATCTTTCCTGTGAATACATTGTTTACATTATAGCATAGCATTTTTTATGGTTCGATGACACTGATAATGTGATTAGTTTATGTGTATAAAATTATCCTTTATATATATGTATATGCTAAGAATATATGATGTCCCAATACTTAGAAGGTAAATTCGAAATTACCATTTTCTGGTAGTTTTTCTGTTTGTAAATATAAATTCAAATTAAATGCAAGCTTATAGGTATGAAGTATGACGCATTGTGCATCTATGTTTACGAGGAAAACAACAGAAATATTGAATAGTGAAAAGCTTCCAGTGCAACTTCGTCAAATATTTTAGTTTTTTCGTGCAAACTTATCTGAAATATGCTTTTCTCCACTGATAAGCGAAAACCACAGTATTGGCAAGCAGAAATCTTCACTCAACTTCTGACGTACCTGCTTTAGATCGCGATAGGTAACAATTTGAATGTTCGTTCCGTGAAATTAGCTGTTAAATAATAGGAATACTCCCACGGAACTATCTGTATATTATTCATAACTGTGGATTTACACGAAAATAAATCGCAACATAGGACAGGAATGTTACAGAACACTCCCATACAATACTTAAACCCGCACGATTGAAATTCTCTTTAAAATTGTAACAATTATTCAAGGTCCCATATTATGCAATCGAATTATATTGAATAATTGAAAATTCAGTGAGCACTTCTAAGGTTTGCTTAAATTCGAAGGTTAGGTTGCTAATATTGACAAATTCATCGACCCCATACGTCTATCGCATATCAATCGAATGTAGGGTAACACTAGATGCATTTTGATGTGACCATTCAATCAAGGGAATCGTGATATAAATTGTATACAACTGAACAGAATCTTGATGACTTTCAATGCTTGATTATAGTTTGTAAGATTTTAAACACGCTTTATATTATCAAAAAAATTTATTGTCATTAACGTTTCGAAGTTGTTATCAACTTCGAAACGACAACTTTGTCAAAGCTAATGAATAATTGAATTTCATGAATTACTATGGATTCAAACGTTAATTGTTGTCTTTTCAATCAACTTCGCTGTATTGCCCTTTTAATTAAATTTTAAATTCAGAGGAATGTTCTGTAGATCATCAAAATAAACCCCTCAATAAGTTCGTACACTCTTATGAAGTACAACACACTTTTACAACACACTATAATTCACCACTCGGAATAAACCCAAAAGTTTCCCAACATTCCATAAATTCATCCGCGAAAGTGTACCTATTAACATTAAATATTTATATAACAACCTGAAAACAAAACAAGGGAACAATTTGGAATAATTTTTTTAAACAAAAAGCTAGTTTTTGGAATTCAGTTTACTTTCTTCAATTAAATCGAGTTGTTTAATTTCGATAAATTCATCGAATAACATTACCAAAATACCACAACGCAACCACTAATAAATGACACGGAGGTTTCGCTTATCTCTTGGTGAAACATTATGTTAAAAACAATAAATTAAAAATTACACATTTACAAAAATTACAATTTAGTAATTGAGTAATATTGTATACTCTTGATAATAGGTTAACCAACCGAAACATATGTAGAGTTTGTAATAATATATTCAGTGAAACTTGAGTCAACTGGTTTAATTTTTAATTTATTGTTTGTAACACCATTGATTCAATAATTCTAATGATATAAAACTGGAGGAATAAAAGAATTAAGAGCATATTGCATAAAACTTTTTGATAAGTGAATTGAAACATATTCCTAAATTCTCTCTTATTTGTTCTTATTAATTATCTTATTATCCTACTGGTTAAACCATGAGATTTTTCAGAGGGTTTCTGATGGCTAAAAGGATAATATAATTTTAAAATTAATATTTAGCCTGCATTTTCTTATGATATATGAATAAAATTATGTATTCAAGCGTCAGCGATTAAATTTTTCTGTCAAATAAGTACTTTGAGCCATTTGGAGAAAATGATTCATTTTAATGTTTAATGAATGTTCCATTTTTTTCGATATATATATATATATATATATATATATATATATATATATATATATATCAAATGAATGTTCTAGTGTTCATTTTCTTGAATATTTCATTTCGTTATATATATATATATATATATATATATATATATATATATATATATATATATATATATATATATATTTCAAATTGATTTATTGCCTGTTAAAGATCGTTTATTTCCAATGTGTTTAGCAGTAACAGACTTATTTTAATGTAAAAAACTTTATTTTCGTTGACATTTCGTTGTATATCACAACTTTGTCAAAACTAATAGAAAAAAGAAGAGAAAAGAATAATAAAATGAAATAAAATTGAAAAAAATTAAATTTTAAAACTTTATTTTCAACGAAAATGAAGTTTTCAACATTAAAATAAGCCTGCCATTGCTAAAAACATTGAAAATAATATAAATATATATAAATATATATATATATATATATATTGATAATATATATATATATATATATATATATATATATATATATATATATATATATATATATATATATATATATATATATATATATATATATATATATATATATATATATATATATATATATATATATATATATATATATATATATATATATTATCATTCAAAATTCTTAAAAATATTGTATTTCAAAGAACGTTTCGAATTAATGTTTCGGATGTCTTAATTACTTACTTCATAAGTTTTTTATTATATCCTGCGGAAAGTAGCCATTTCGTTGGTCAATGGCCTCTTCTAAAATTCTAAGCAAAAGCAAATTAATGTTTATTTCGCCTAAGATATTAATGACATCTTTGTTATTTCAAATCAGATTTTTTCAAATCCTCATAATTTCCTTTTAATTTTCAGTTAGAATGATGAAATGCAATTGAAACCATCAAATTCAATCCGTTTATCGAATTCAAGTAGATGTATTTCAATTTCTCATTATGTATGTGAAAAATAGGAGTGATAATAGTTAATTTCATAGGAATAAGACTTGAGTAGTTATGGAGAATAATAATAATATGATAACCAATATTTTGCATAACTAATTCACATCTATGACTCGAGTTGTTGATATAAAATAGGGTAAAACTGGGGGTGAGTTGCGAGCCGAGTTAGCTCAATCAAATGAATCATATGTTCAGTTCTATTGTAGCATATAAAATTACAATGGATGTTAATTAATTAATATAGGGCCAATATTGATAACAAATATAAATATTATTCGTTCTGCTAAGAAGAAGAGGTACTGTCGATATGGCCGAGGCAGTGGTAAAGTATTTAATTGAAGAAAACATTTTGTGAGCGACTGAATTCTGCCCAAATTATTATTTGTAAAATTTTGAGTCAGCTAAATGGTTGGCGAACCTTATCTCGACGACTTATACTAGACGCGATTGTAATTTGTTAATGTGAATTTTTTTATTATTCTCACATTCTATATGTGAAGAATCATAATTCTTCATTTAAGAAAAAGTATTTGGGGAACTCGTAAATTACTTTTTTCTGAAAATATTTTAGATTTGAAACTTATCGTTTCACTTCAAACAATTTTTCAAATTACTAGAATGGTAAAATTAGTGAATTGAAATATAATGAAATATCCCCTTTTCATTGGCATATATGTTAGGCTATATAAATTTGGTATATATCTTGATACAGTTATGTAGTTATTTTGTTTCCAGACACTAATTACAACAGCTAAATTTTATTAATATTGATATTGAATATTATTATAATATAAATAAGCGCAGTAATAACCTTAATTGTGTTATTGTTGTCACTGGTTATTCAAACAATAAATAATATATGACTTTTTAAATCTATATTAACAATATATATATATATATATATATACATATATATATATATATATATATATATATATATATATATATATATATATATATATATATATATAAAGATCCATTGTTTGGGTGGTATCAGGTTTATGAAATAGAGTTAACTAATCACAAAGTAATTAGACGTTTCAAGTTGATTACTAATTATTAACATCGTTTAGTTAACTACATTTCATTTAATGAAACTGGTTATTCAAACAATAAATAATATATGACTTGTTTATTATAAACAATATAAAACCTTTTTTAAATCTATAACTATATAAGATATATATATATATATATATATATATATATATATATATATATATATATATATATATATATATATATATATAAAGATCCATTGTAAATTGGGTGGTATCAGGTTTATGAAATAGAGTTAACTAATCACAAAGTAGTCTATTAGACGTTTCAAGTTGATTACTAATTATTAACATCGTGATTTGTTAACTAGATTTTACAAATTTAATGAAACCAAATTGACACTGAATGTTGAAGATGTCTCCTGAGCAGACACAAAAATAGTGTCGAAATATCGAGAATTGTTATGAATAAATGAGTTTTTAAACACTTCACCAGACCGATTATTCCCGTTACCTAAATTCTACATATATATATATATATATATATATATATATATATATATATATATATAAACATGAAAGAAAATTTCTACAAGAAAAATAATTCTGTAGTTCTCGTGCTATATTATCTTGTAGATATTCCGTATCAAAGTATACTCTAACTTTCTTTCGATAATTTTTTGAGAAATTATTCATAAAACATAACATTAAAGCTGAGCTGGCTCTGTGAAACATGAACAATGCGTTGTCTCCATTATCCTCTAAGGATTAATGTTAGAGAATATTGAAATCGATGCCTACATTTATTGAAAGCGTAAGAGAGTTACAGTTTCGTACTACAAGGTATTCATCAGTTACGCCACGTTCAACAAACGAAAGGCAATGACTTCAATCCTCGCATATCCTCCCATTAATTGTAAGACAGAAATTTAAGTAAGTCGTAGGCATATATAATGCATATTAATTAGTTATTAGTTGATGAAAGATAAATGTAGGTACATCTCAAATCTTAGGAATCAATGAAAAGCACATGAATACATCTAACATTGAAAGTTTCACACGTTCTTATCAATTAATATATCTATATATGAAGATATAATATATTCGGTAGTCAAGTGCAATTCTTCTTCAGTTTAGAAACATTTCAGTTTAGTACACCATTTATGTTGTATACAATAACAAAATTTTCATATGTTGATATATGTTGAGAGGAATTGAAAGCTTTCAGATGGATTCTTCTTGACATACTCCAAGAAGAATTGATTAATAGAAACTAATATATTATTCGAAATTCAAATAAATACGCTGTTTACCGATAACTTTATATAATCAAATGAAATAATTAAGAAATATTTTCATAAATATAAAGACATCTGGATGAAAATGCACTAATGTCAATATTATGAAATATGCAGTAAAAATATATTTCCTATCCATTCTACAATAAAAAGTATTTCCTTGAATTTATTCAGATCATACAAATAAATGCAGAGCAAATGCGTTTCTTCTCCAAGTTTTTTCAAAAATATTAAGTAATATATATATATATATATATATATATATATATATATATATATATATATATATATATATATATATATATATATTTCCGAAATTCGTAATTTGAGTAGATATAAATCTCAAGTCTTTGAAATCTGGCTCTATGTGAAACTTCTGTACAATTTATGAATGAAGCGTCCAGTTTATTCATTCAAAGGAATCCTACAGAGCTTTATACAATAAGTGTAAATTTTTCATAAACTTACTCGGTCCAAACTTTGTTAGTTTTCATCCATTGAATCAGATACACATTTCTTATGAACGAACAAATATGTTGAAGTTGCAAACATCCACCACTCATTGTCACAGTTATTCGAGAAGCTACCTAAAATACACCCCCTCCGAGAACCGACCACGTGAAAGCGTCGAGAACAAACAACTCTACTTCCATTCCGTGCAACTTCAGAACGATAGAACTTCCATAACGTATCGCGTACCTCAACTGACAGACAAGTTTAAGCTATTGGTGTGTATTGGTATACACAAGACAACTAACATTGCATCCGAACGATCACCGGCGGGGTCAGAACAAGCAGTAGGGACTTATCGCTTAACGTGATTAGTTGTTAATTCTTCTTCAATTAACATTGCTTCCATCGTAAATGATTAAAACAATCGAGGTATAATTGATGTCTGTTTGATTTGCAGAAGTGAAAATTGATGATTAACTGATTGATAATGTTCTAAGTTGAGTGGCCATTAATTCCGTATTCTAAAATGAGAATGAAAGATAGGCTCTTTCTTCAAAAAAAGGATTTTCATAATGAAACACTAATTCAAATTTTCTTATATATTAAATATTTAGATTCTGGAGAGGAAGCTGAACTTCGAAACATGCGTCATGCGTATTATTTGACATATAAAAAAATTTTGATTTGTGTTTCATTAGGGATATTAATTTTCTTTAAGCATCAGCCTTAGAACCATCATTAATCATCATTGAAATGATTTTCCTCTTGAAGAATATATTAGGAAGAAGGATATTTTTCGATACAGAAAATCAATTTTCCAATTATAGAAATGATCTTGTTTTATTCAACCTATTTTTGAAAATCGTTGAATATTCTTGAAACAATCATGAATATTTTGAACATTTTCAAGGAAAGTGTTGAGCTTACATATAAATATTAGGTATGACGTTTCTTTATTCTAAATTAAAATGAGAAACAATTATTTTTTCCTGAATTAATTAAAAGATCATCCGATGGATCATTTTGAAATATATTGCATTTCTGTAAACAGTTGACATTCCAAAGAATTATTACACTCGACATATTTTTTCAATAATAATATTATAAGTCTTCAATTTCAAAGAAGTCGAGCTTTACTTACCTACTTAACCAATGACTTCGAGCTACAAACCCATTATCAAGAGTTTAGTACAACAAATTTGAAAAAGTAATAATGTGTTTATATTTTTCACATTAAATTAACAATAAAACTAATACATCAACGATAAAAATCATTTGAACCATTAAATTCAGCCAGTCTCCGTGGTTTAGTTGGAAGAATACCCGACTATGGTGCGGTAAAACTCGGGTTCGAGCCCCGGTGAAAGGCATGGGCGTATGTGTTGTGGAATGTACATTGATTACGAAGCCCATGGGCCATTCGGAATCGGCGTTAAACTGTAGGTCCACTGAATTGAAAAAAAATTTGATTGTCAATATTATAACTAGTTAAATTGTTAATTTTCTAAATAGTTGTGTTAAGCTCTTAACAACGATTTACTTTCCCGATATGAACGCATATGGAAATGTATTGAAGAAATTTGTGTAAATTAGCTGAGTGTTTTAAATAATATAATAACACATAGGATTCTAATGTCAATTTTGACAATTGTAAGTCATAGAATGATTATTGGTATGAAAATATTAAGACATCATATTTTCTATTTTATAATACTGGATAGAAGAGAAATCGGACTATTCTAACTTTATATGTCCTCAAACTTTAAACCACGGATTTTATATAAATAAGAACACAGAAACCATGAAACTGACAGAACCTCAGAAGTGATGGATTGAGAATAGGCCATACCAGACTGACTCATGAACACATCCTGGAGAGAGAAGAACCGCCAATCTGTACAAAATGCACAACAGCAAAACCAATTCACCACATTCTGATATGCCCAGTATTCAACAGACAGAGAGATGATCTAGATATAAGCAACCAAGACCCCTTCGAAGTACTCAGGACCAACCCCCAAAAAGTTATAAAATACCTTAAGAAAATTGAAATGTACAATGTTATTTGATTTTACCTATACAAAAAAGCCGCTAATAATCCTTTGTGGTTGATGCGGTCTACACTTCTTTTATGGTTTGTAATTTAAAGAAAAAAAAAAGAACACAGAATCTCTTTCTCCAAATATATCTAATACTAGTTTATAAATATACATTCAAACCATAACCAGATCAAATAAATAATTAAGTAGGTAATAAATATGAGATAAATTCAAACCCTTGAAATTCTGATATACATTTTTATTGACTAATATAGCATGAGGCGTTTTGTCGGGGTACCGACTTCTTCAGGCGTTTACAAAATATGAGTACCTAGATGAGAACAAATTTTACTGTACATGGCTTTATGAACAAACAGGGGTTTAGACTATAGAGTTATGGCCGAATGCCTTTCATAATGAACTGTAAGCTCAGTATGGAAGGCCTAAAACCAACAAATTTAAGACATACTCTCACAAAATTGATAGATAATAGAATTCTGGTTTTTTGGAAAGAACATTCTTGGAGGCTACTCGCATCAATTGGTTTTCGTGGAAATCGGAAATAGACCTGATCAGGTACATACTTGATAGTTTACGTACAATCGTTAGTTGAATTACCTTGCGATTGTTATTGAACATTTGACGTAGTATGCTGACGAATCGATAATGATTATTGCTGATTTAACATTCCATTATGCAGTATATGTAAAAACAAAATATCGAAGAACAGAGTCAAGGTTATGTCCTCTCAGAAAATTACGGGAGACACGAATATATTCAGTTAATATATTCAGTTTATATAATAAGCATCAATATATATAAATATATTATATATATATATATATATATATATATATATATATATATATATATATATATATATATATATATATATATATATATATATATATATATATATATATATATAAGGAAATCAAATTTTTTTGTGCTTATGGCACTGAATAACATATTTAAGAAAATGAACACTAGGACCTTCATTTGAAAAATCCAAAGTAACCAAGAGAATGTTATAGTTAATTTCTCTTGGTTGATTTGTATTTTTCAAATGAATGTTCTAGTGTTCATTTTCTATTTCCTTATATATATATATATATATATATATATATATATATATATATATATATATATAAACAGAAGTGAACATTGTCGGCATATCCCGCAATTGAAAGCAGACGTTGACACGTGTTTCGAGTTTATTGGCTTATCTCAGAACGGCGTAGCCAAGTTCAAGTTGTACGAACCTGAAGATGGAAAAACAAGAAAGAAACAGACACTCCACTGAAGGAAGTCTAGACATTTCAGGCTACCCCGTTTGTACTCTCCGGATTGGGAGATTTGAAAGAACTACTCAGCCCGTGAGGCGACTATTTATCCTTCAAGGATGCCTCTGGTCTAGAAATTATACAATATATGAATAATGTTCGATGCGAGGAAAAATTTCAAGCAAAAGTGAACATTGTTGGCATATCCTGCAATTGGTAGCAGCGGTTGACAGGTGTTTCCAGCTTATTGGCTCTCCTTAGAACGGCATAACCAATTTCAAGTTGTGGATGCTAAAATACTCGCGTTGTAGCAAGTTTTAATAGAACATGCTAAAAATATAAAACTTTTGATCTCCGTAACCGCACGCATTTCATGAAATTAATATATTATAATTTATATACTAAATCATTTAGTAAAATTGATGAGTCTAAAAAATTGATAATTTTAAACATACCAATATCATGACAGGTTAATTTGTTAAATTCAATTTGATATGTCTGCACAAGCCGTTGACATATATTGAACCTTCGAAAGAAAACTGTTTTGAATTGACAGAAAATAAGAATTTGAATTGACACAAAATAAGAATCAAATGAATGAATTATAAAGATGATAAAGTACAAAGAGATTAGATGGCCATTTCATTGACAAATGATAGAATTCAATTGAAGTATCAGTATTTAGAGATAGAAGAATGGTTGGATTAGTTGCAAACAGTATTCATTTAGTTGATCCTCTATTTATATAGCAGTGAAGTGTAGTTTATTTATTTTTATCATATTTCCAATTGAAATATAATGATAATAATATCATAATGATCATTATCATATTATCATTATTATATATTATAATAATTATTCTCTAGTGCAGGCGCCAAAGGGAGTAGAGTATGCAAAATATGAGGACTATGCTCAGGCAACTATGCTCAGATTCGTTATCCTAAGACCTCAGATAACAAGAGTTGCCAGCACTTCTGCTGGTCCATTTTCCTGTTATTGGTCCCCTTCCCCCGCGAGCACCGATATGCGCCATACCGCGTGTAGTGGCCAGTAGAAATTGACTGATAATTTAGAATTGTTAATTTTTTGGTATTTACGCAATACAATTCAAAATTGATGGTATTTGGGTATTCAATTAGTTCTTAAATGCTCTGCATTTACATTTCTTAAGAGCATCACCACAAACATATTTATGGATGAAAGTCGACAATTGATTACACCTTATTAGGCTTGATTTGAATGTTCGCTGATATCTTGGTGAAACACTGAATTTCTTTCGAAAAAATTAAACTGAATTGATTACTAAACAATTGTTTCGGGGTGTTACCCCAACTGAAAGCAATTTACAGTACTGAAAATAGTTTACCATCTGAAAATGGGCTGATATCTCGAAACAATTTTCAAGCAAATAACTTAATATAAATTTTGAGTAACCAAGCTAAGTCTTTTCTATTGGATATATCTTACTAGGCTATAAAAAAAAGATGGCAAATTATACCAACGTCGTTTGGAAAAGTTGTCCTTACAAGAATTTTAGATTCAGTCTTGTAAACATACACCGCATGCCGGAAAAACCTGTGCTTTCAGAAAATTACAACTTAATTTTATTTCATTGTGCAAATGAATCAGTAATATGTGTACAGAAATGTAGTATCAATGACATATTAAAATTCGTTTGTTTATGAAGGCCATTTTTTAAGAGTAATTAGTTTTCAAACATATCAACATTTCAAACATTTCAACATTTTCAAACAAAAATAAAAAATCAGGTGTATATAAAATTAACTGTGGTAGTTGTGATAAGTTTTATATTGGTAGAACGTTTAGAGGTTTTCAAATAAGAATTTCGGAACATAAACGTAGCTTTGATAATAAGAAGACAGATTCTCATTATGCAAATCATTTGATTAATGAAAATCATATATTCAATTCCGATTTTGAAATTTTGAATACCGCAAACAAGGGAATGAAGCTTAATTTGTTAGAATCATTTCAAATTAATAAATACAAATATTCTGGCAACCTTTTGAACAGCCAAATCGATCATACCTCAAGCCCCTTTCTCAATCTTTTCAAAATTACTTAGTTTACTATATAGTAGTTCAGTATGAATTGATCCCTTCTACCTGTTATCTTCCTGTTTTCTCTGTATTCATAATTTAAGTTTATATATTGTATGTATTCGAGAAATTGTCATTAGTCTGCACGTAGCATTTGAAAAAGGTGAATCTCATCGAAACGTACGTCATGCAGTATTCTTTTTAATATATGTGTAAATCAGTTTAACAATTGTTTTATTATGTTTATCGAATTACATCAAGTATCGGCATCATCAATTATTAATTAGTTTTCAACCCTAACTTTTTTTGTATTCGCTTCCGAGGTATGGAGTGTGATGAGGGGCAGTAAACGAGCTTCTTGAAAAAATCAATGTGAAGAAATATTACATATTCCATTTTGTTTCACCATTTCAATTCAATATTTTAGCAACAAAAAATTTTTTTGGGGAAGCCCATTCGGCCCCCGGGCCCAATTCACCTCCACGTGAGGTATATCTAATATCATTAGAAGAAATTGTATAAATTGTATTTCTAAAAAATCATAAGAATGGCCACATCCAGATTCGTAATCTGCTTTTCTGAGCTTGAAACAATTCACAGAATGCGGGTTCATATTTTGCATACTCAACTCCCTCCAGATCCTTGTCTACAATATATGCCGCTCACTTGTATTTCTGCCAATCAATACTATTTTTATGAAAAAATTTGAAAAAAAGTTCAAATGTTACAAAAGCTAACAAATAGAGTTATTCGCATTATTTTGTGTATCATATATACCAGGTATATATAAGTGTTAGATGCTGCAGGTATTATGTCAGTGGAACAGTAAATTGTTTTATAATATGATGAGATTTATTTTTAAGATATTAAAAAATGTCCTACCAAGTGATTTGAAGGATAAGTTCATCTTTGTTCGGGATGCCCATGCATATGGAACACGATCAAGGAACAACTTTCATATTAGGAAGCTGAATTCAATACCAAGTTCTATTTTTTTGTACCATTTTTGTAGCAAATTTGCTAATAAATACATATTATTACCATTATTATTCAAGATTTTGCGAGTTCCGCAGTTGCAGTTGTTTATTAAACCCTTGTTTTTCTGTTCAAAAAACCTTCCTCAACAATTTTGAATAGTATATTTCAAGCAATTGAAAATATTCAATAAAACCTTCAAGTCATAGGCACAAAGACACACATCTACTCAGTAAGAACAAATTAAAGCGGCTGTCCAGTTCCGGATTCTTAAATTTATACTTCTCGACCTTGTGATTATGCCGAAGATGACTGAAGAAGTTCTCCACTCGGTGATTTCATCTTCTATTTGAAGATGAGATGCGTGTAATCAAGGTCGAAATTATCATAGTAGATGCCTCATTGTTTGCGTTCAGCTCCTTTTAAAACTTTTTTCCATTATCGTGCTTACGATCTGTGATGCTTGCAAGGTCCTTTAAAATCAGGGACGACTTAATGTATCAGGTAAGTATTTTAAAAGAATTAAGTACGCAATTATCCATGGAATACCATTTTACGGATTCATTTTCGTTTCTATGGAGTCGAGTGCAATAAATCGAGAGTTGTTTGACCAAAACTTTGTTTTATGCCAAATACATTCGAACTACAAAATTGCAATAATTTTATGAAAGATAAATTAACTGGTACCTTCATTTGTATTTTTGATATTGTGACTTTTGATCTTCTCTGTTTCAACACTCAAATTCACCTTGTGTAACTTAAGTTGAAAATATTTTTTATTGAAATATTAAATTGGATTTCGTTTTGAAATGCTGCCTTTTCGTTTTTCTGAAACTTTTTCTCTATGGTAATTATTTCCATTACTTTCATAAGATTTCCAGTTATGTTCAACTTCAGACTTGCACAATTGGATTTCAATCCACTGGATTTAGATGCTTTTATCAGTGAAATAACTGTAGTAATTACTCATGTGGTATCAAATTTAAGGGAAATTAGGAAACAATTCTTACTTACGCATTTCTTGTATGCATGTAGTTCTTGAAAAACTAAAACATACGTAAATTTAAAACATAGGTACAATAAGTTTTTATACCATTCGAAATAATTTTAAAGTTTGTAATAATAATGTGAAAGTGGAGAAAATATTTCCATCATATGATCTATTTATTTTATCTACGTTTTGAAAAACTGCAGAAATTGAAATCAATACTTGCCTCAACTTGAGCTAAAGGAGAATGAAAAATATAACATTCAGAAACTCACTGCATATATTTCTATTTTATAGCACAATCTCAAAAAAACACTAAATTACCTTCGTATTATTCTTCAAGATATACAATTCTTGAAAACTACAATTAGTATGAACAGATATTTGATAATTTTTTTCCATATTGTGCTAGGGTTTTCCTAAAGGATCATTTAATGTTTCGACATATACTTTGAAATTACAATTGAATTAATTATTCGTGCTCATTATATTTTGGGTTGAAGTAAGTTGTATGAATTTGCGTACATTGATGACTCATGATTTTGATAAACCTAAATAAGAAAGTGACAAAACCGACTTATACTTCAACTGAACAAACCTCCTTTTAGAGGGAATGAAAAGAGTGGCATCTATCCTTGAAAAATTACAACCTCATTCTCCTATTGATATTATTTCAGAAAACTATACAGATAATTTTCATCAGCTAGTTTTCATTATAGTAATTTATTATTATTCTAGCGATAATCCCCATAAGGAAAGTGTTTGAGATTAAATCCACAGTTTCTAACTTTTTTGCTTCATCTTTGTTGACTCCCAAAAACGCTTCATCTTCTCAGAATACTCTTCCTCCAGTTCATCAGTCCATTTTATTGAAAATCCAAACCTCACATGTGCGATTTTATAGCTACAATCCGTACGATCTTCGACATTTTTTATATTGATCTGTTGAAGATCCTTTTGGGCCTCTTTTAGCCACTCTGACTCAAATTTACACTATTTACACTTATTTTGAGTAGTTTCTTTTGTATTTTGGACTGTTTCGTCCTGTATTTTAATCCAAATGCCGTTTCTATTCATTCAATCTTAAATATTTCTGAAAATTTTTCGTTGTAGTTTTTAGCTTTCTCTAATTTTTGAATGACCGTTGATAGGCCCTTGTTTCAGCTGAGTATATTGCTTCTGGAAAAAAATTTGGTGTATTATATTACCTCTTCTATCATGTTACGCCTATGTTAACCTGTAGGCTTTTTGGAGTTTTATATAATTATATATATATATATATATATATATATATATATATATATATATATATATATATATATATAAGTTCTTTATTTTCAACAGGTATAACACCCATATATATATATATATATATATATATATATATATATATATATATATATATATATATATATATATATATATGTATATATATATATATATATATATATACATATATATATATATATATATATATATGTATACCCAGCCATACCGTGCCATACCCAGCCTGTAGAGCGAGCCGTGAAGATCACAACAGAAGCTGCTATGTCTCAGTGTACGAAAAATCACGTCTAGGTGCCATGAAGGCAAAATTAGAGTCAAGAGCCCAAATGTCAAAATTTGATACAAAATGTCATTTTAAACCAAATTAAAAGGTGTTCCTAGCATTTCTTTTATATGCTACATTTACTTCTTTTTGCATTTATTACAGACTTACTTGTCTGATTATTGCTTTGTGTATTATTTCAAATCCATTTTTCCGTAATTTCCACTAAATATAGATTTGAACAAAGAAGTCAGTTTTTTCAAGAATTTCGAAATTTTAGAGGCGATTCGGAGGTAAAAAGAAATTTTCAATAATTACTAAAATTGGCATATGTTCATGTTTTTACATAAGGCATAAATCCCCCCATTTAGAAATCAAAAATTTAAAAAAAAAAATTTCGCCATACATTCGTGCTCCACCCTAATATATATATATATATATATATATATATATATATATATATATATATATATATATATATATATATAGGGTGGAGCAAAAATCAAAGATTCTTTTGATTAATTTGAATTTTTCGAATGAATGTTCTAGCTTCCATTTTCCTAAATATTTATATATGTATATATATATATATATATATATATATATATATATATAAAATATTTAGGAAAATGGAAGCTAGATTCATTCGAAAAATTCAAATTAATCAAAAGAATCTTTGAACGATTGGGCCGATACTTGATGAAAATCTAAATACATAATTCAAATAAAACGAAGTAGTTTTTCGATTTTCACTATAATTCTAGTGAAAATCGAAAAACTACTTAGTTTTATTTAAATTAATCACAAGAATGTTATAGTAGAGCTAGATATATCGATTTCAATAGTTCTCTAACATTTATCCATTGAAGGATAATGGAGACATCACATCGTACACGTTCACATATCTGGTTCTACTGTAACATTCTTTTGATTAATTTAAATAAAACTAAGATGCAGATATGAAAATAGAAAAAGAAGAAATTTACGGTATTTACCTGCAATTTATGTAGTATGCTTTTGTGACAGCCGTTTACATATGTTTCAAGCTAATTGGCTATCATCAGAACGGCGTAGTTCAAGTTATTAGATGTTCACACTTGGATGTTGATTAAAAAAACACGAAACAAAACAAAACACAAATTTCCACGTGAGGAATCGAGATCTTTGTGGTTTAAATTGAGTATCTTTGATTGGAGTTCTATTCGACTCTGTTTTGAAGACTGAATCAATGTCTACCTGTGATACCATATTTATACATTCTGGAAATTTTGTACCAACAATAAGATAAATTTAAAAAGGTTTATGCAGGTATGAAAATAGAAAAAGAAGAAATTTACGGTATTTACCTGCAATTTATGTTGTTTGTTTTTGTGGCAGCCGTTTTGTGACAGGACGTTTAATCAACATACAAGTTTGAACATCTAATAACTTGAACAACGCCGTTCTGATGATGGCCAATTAGCTTGAAACATATGTAAACGGCTGTCACAAAAACAAACAACATAAATTGCAGGTAAATACCGAAATTTCTTCTTTTTCTATTTTCATACCTGTATAAACCTTTTTAAATTTATCTTATTGTCGGTACAAAATTTCCAGATGGTATAAATATCGTATCACAGGTAAAAAAGTTTCAGCGTTGCTCTGAAAAAATTTCAAAGTACATGCTGAATATTTGAGGATCTATTTTTGAAGGTGATTATCCCCCTGGTATCTTATTATCAATTGTTATGGAGTTGATTATTTTAATTGTTCCATTTTCAACATTAATTTTTTTGTGCCATAACAGTTTTTTCTAAAACCAAATGTTTGTCTGAAGAAAAACTTTGCAAAACTTATTTTAAATCTACAATAAATCTGAAATATTTCGTGAATTCTTAATCAGATGGAAATGATGAACATACGAGTTTGCATGTTACATAATTCATGTTACAATTGTTTGTGTATAGTAATACCGAAAAAAATTTATTACGGCTTTTAGAATAATCAGATATCTATAAATAGAAATTCACATATACTCGGCAATATGAATAATTCGATCGATATCAGAAATTACATATCATAATCCCCACTTAAACAAGTCTATGCCTCGTCATGAAAATAGAATGACACGGTAAACAAAATGAAAAAATTTGCAATAGCACAGTACTCTACTCACTCAAACTTCAATATGAACCTTATATCTGAGTCATAGCTATCATAATCACTTCGGTTTATACGCAACGTGAAAGATTTCATCGATGCATTATATCAATTAAAGGTTATACATTCGTTAAGAAGTTATGAAATATGACATTCAATTGAGAAAATATCTAGTAGAGCAATTTATAACTTCTTGTATGATTGTTCGGAGGTCAAGAGTTGGAAATTGACCCACATTTTTATTTCAAGGAATCGTTATGTTTTAATTGAATATTATACGCTTGCAATTTAACAAACTTAGGTAGTGTATGGTTTTTGAATAGAAAAGTATTTCTGTGGATTCATGGAAAATATTATTCCTCAAATACATGAAATTTATCTACAATGTCAAACCTATCTTACTTAGAAAACTACCACATTTGCCTTGTACAGAATATTTCTATTATTTAAGTTCTCAATAAAATTTATTAAGTATAATAATTTTAACGATAAAATAATTATTCTAAGAATTATATTTAATGCAGGCAAACTAAAATTAAGTAAAAGAAACTTACGTATAGAAAAATTATATAGAAACTTATATAGAAAAATGTGTAGGTTTTCAACGTAAGTTTCTTTTACTTATAATAATTTGAATAGAGTTGATTGAATATTCGCTGATCTCTTGGTGAAACATGGTTTAATATATTAAATAAAAAACACTTGGCTAGGTTTCACAAAATTAATAATAAATAACTACTTGACAATTGTTTCGGGGTGTTATCCCATTTCCAAAAGTTACACACAGACAGACTGAAACATTCAACAAGTAGTTATTTATTATTAACCTAGCCAAGTGTTTTTCATTTCATATATTAAATTAATGTTATGAGAGTATTTTTTTTAATTCAATGGACCTACAGTTCAACGCCGGTTCCGAACGACTAACGGGCCTGTAATCAATAAACGTTAAGCAACAATTATCATCATTAAACCACTTAAATCATAGACAAACATCTACATGCCTTCACATGGGCTCGAACCCAAATCCTACCGCACCATAGTCGGGTGTTTTCCCAACTAAGCCACGGAGACCGCCTAATTTTTATGGATTAAGCTATAAAACATAAAAATTAAATTGATCATAGCCTATAATTATGTTAATTCAAAAGAAGAAAAAAAATCGAATGAAAACTTTGAGAGAATACATATTCAGTGATATTTGAAGTTTATTAATTTAAAAATGCTGTTAATTACCTATGTGAATTATATCACATATATTTCATATAACACAATAACATAACAACCAACATCAACTTATAGGAAATTGATAGTAGAATTTGTGTTTGTCCCTTCAAGCTGTTTTTCATTTCAAAAGATTCTTATGAATGCAAGTTATTCTTCCAGAAGTATTCTGTGCCTGTGTGAAAGTTGAACCTAAAGTTTAACGTCGATTCCGAACGGTCCAAGAACACGGTGGGAATCGAAACCACCAACATTAGTAAGCCGACAGCTTTCTAGGGCACTACACTACCGTTCCGTAAACTCTTTGATAAGTAAACTTAAATTGTAGCATAGTTAAATTCACTTCATATAACAGCTTATTTGAGTGATTTTGGAAATTGAGTAATGAAAAAGCAAACTTTAGTAGATATAAGGATTATAGAGATTATTGTTAAACAAATAGTGATTTATTCATTCGTTCCTATCGTAGATGTCGGCTTGGAATGTCCGCTCGAAGAAGTTGTTTCGGTAAATTCCCTGATCATGAGTAACGAATTATATGGAAAATGTGGTCATTTCAGGTAGCGTTTGTTAGACTAATATCTAGTGACGTAGATTGTTCTTCAATTCTTTAGTGTATGGAAAACTCCAGTTTGATTATGCGGATTAAACATCATCTTCATTAATTCCATTGTTGGGATTTCGATATTGGTCACTAATTTACATATAGATTTTAGGCAAGACAGTGTAAATAGAAATATCTTATTTTTGCTATGCTTATTGTAAGGAAAGTAGAAAAAATTACTGAGTATGCTCTTTGGTCTATTCCACTATATTCTTGACCCCAAGTGATCCGAAAAATGACGAATGAAGGAAATTCATATAATGAAAAAGAAATTGATTCATCCTGATGAATCTCCTTATTGCTGGGACTTCCTCGTTACTTAGTAAGGACGGAGTCCAAAATTATTCAAATACATATGTGATAAAAGTAGATTCGCACTGTGTTTCAGTGCGAATTCCAGAGATATAAAATATAGTACACACTTGAACAGCTTAAAAAACTACCAGTAGTTATTTATTATTCATTTAATAGGTAATACACTCAAATTGCTAAGACCCTGTTTTGAACGAGCTGAACTATATGACCCTTTTCAATTAAACGCTCGATACTAGCCCAATGAACCTTTAAAGCTGGTCGTCCACTAGATCGGCAACGTTGCGCGGCGCGGCGCGGCAAAGAACGACACTCGAACAAATTTTATTCAAAACGGAATAATAATTTTCTTTTAGAATCAAATTTCTCGAAAGCGATACGAGCTAGAACAATCTACTTTGATTTATTATTTAGAGAGTACATTTGTGAATAAACGTGTCATTCAACTTTTAAATTTAAAATTTCCAAGATTATCAGTTTTATAGGAAAAAAGAAAATTCGTCCATTAGGTCGGCAGAGAGGCTCGGCGCAGCGCGCCGCTGCAACGTTTTTAAATAAGTTAGTTGGTCGTCCACTAGGTCGGCAACGTTGCGCGGCGCAGCGCGGCAAAGAACGGCACTCGAACAAATTTAATTCAAAACGGAATAATAATTTTCTTTTAGAATCAAATTTCTCGAGAACGATACGAGCTAGAACAATCTACTTCTATTTGTTATTTAGAGCGTACATTTGTGAATAAACGTTTCATTTAAATTTTAAATTTCCAAGGTTATCAGTTTTATAGGAAAAAAGAAAATTTGTTGAAATGATGAACGAAAGGCCTCGTCCATTCTTCATCGCTATCCGTATTCATTTTGAGCACTGTCAAACCAAAACTGAGTACGTTCACTAAAATGTAGGAAGGAACGACCAGAGAGAGACGGCGCCGCGCCGCACCGCGCACTAATGGACGAGGCTCCTCATGCAACGTCTGCATGGCGCCGCGTCGCGCCGCGCCACGTTGCCGACCTAGTGGACGACCAGCTTAACGCTTTCGGCTAACTAGGCAGCTATCCCGAAATATAGTTTTCTGCATATAAGCTTTATACACTTCTTTGAAATGGTATATAGTAAGTTAGTTAAAACAAATTATATTTTTTATTGAAACCAAAAGGTAGTAACTAGAATAAATGAATAATATAGTGTCAAATGAAATATGTTTTAGATTACGCTTGTTTAAAATACTACACATGTCTCTCATGTAAATACTGTGTAAATTAAATTTCGTTGACTTGACTTTCAGCTTACTTGTGCTGGTCTGTTAGATTCCAAGATTGGGTCGTTAATAAATCACCGGTAAATTGTAGGTCCAACTTTCGCACAAATTACGTAGTGCTTCTAGAAGAATGAGTGGCATTAATTAGAATGCTCTGAATTGAAAAATTAAAAAAATTCTTTCTCAAAATCACTTTTTCAATTTTAAGTTTTGAGAATTTACTATACGACATTCACCATTATTGAAAGGCATATCAGTTTTTGTTCTTCTTCTAACTGAATCAAGAAGCGAAGAAGAAGAAAATACTAGGACATCCATTAGAAAAATTCAAATTAATCGAAAGAATGTCATAGTACCTAAAAGTGTCTGTGCGAACATGTACGATGTGATGCTCTCTATCTACCTACTTCAAGAGAAAATGTTGAAGAATATTGTATTCGATGCCACACTTGATGGAAGTACGAAAATGTCTATATAGATATTTATTTATTTATATATATATATATATATATATATATATATATATATATATATATATATATATATATATATATATATATATATATATATATACTAAAAAGTAGACACTGTCGGCATATCTCGCTATTAGTAGCAGCCGTTGACACGTGTTTCGAGCTTATTGGCTCTCCTCAGAACGGCGTAGCCAACTTCAAGTTGTATGAACCTGAAGATGGAAAAACAATAGAGAAACAGACACTCCACTGAAGGAAGTCGACACTTTTGCATTTTTACATTTCGGGTTGGGAGATTTGAAAAAACTACGCCCGTGAGGCGACTATTTATCCTTCATGGATGCCTCTAGCCGAGAAATTATACAATACATGAATAATGTTCAAAGCGGGTGAAAATTTCAATAAAAAGTAGACACTGTCGGCATATCCCGCTATTATATGCTTATCCCGTGCTTATATATATATATATATATATATATATATATATATATATATATATATATATATATAAGGAAATTTTGTAAGGAATAATAATAAGGAAAGGAAAATTTTTGTGCTTATGGCACTGAATGAAATATTTAAGAAAATGAAAACTAGAATATTCATTCGAAAAATTCAAATTGACCAAAAGAATGTTATAGTAGAGCTAGATATGTGAACGTGTATGATGTGATGTCTACATTATTCTTCAAGGGATATATATATATATATATATATATATATATATATATATATATATATATATATATATATATATATATATATATATATATATATATATATATATATAGTTTCAGAATTCATGCACACAATTCGTAATTCATAGTTAACAAAATTGAAAAGCCTACATTAATATTGTACGCACTTGATTTTGTTCGGAATGCATTCTATACTCAACAGAGAATATTGTTTCTTTGATGGAGGGAGATGATCTGAATATGTCACTTACTTCATCCCGCCAATGTAGAGATTAAACTGTGACACGTTTGGGAATCACATCGAAACTAGATTGTGTGAATACATGCCACTAATGACATCCAAAAAAGGACGAAATATTCATGAAAGTAGTTGTTTAGTGAGATTATTAGTATTAACATAGCTATTATTCCTCAATACGAGAGTGATTGAACTTTTTTTTATTGTAAATTTTAGGTCTCATAAACCTCTAGGGCTATAAAAGACCACTTTTAGGTATTACAGTTTTGTCAATACATTAATATCATTTATTCATAACAGTCAGCTTTCTGACTTTCAAAATTGGTGCATTAACTCAGCATGCTCCTTTTTCCGGTCATCTATCTATTTCATTCTAGATTGGCGCAATGATTTTCGCTCAACCTTCACATGTGCGATATTATATCGACACTCGTATGATCTTTGAGATTTTTCAAATTGATTTGTTGTGGATCATTTTGGACCTCTTTTAGCCAATCTGTACGGCACTTTTTACTCGTTGTCTCTATATTGAGTAGTTTTTCTGCTATTCTGGATTGTTTCATCCTGTAAACACACGCAGAAAACTGTCTTCTGTTATTGTACTTGTTTTTTAAGAATGTTTGATCTGAGGCCTTTCCATCCAAATATCCTTTCTATTGATTGGTCCGTAAATCGTTCTGGGAAGATTTCGTTGCTTTTTTCTATTTCTCTTATTTTTAAATGACTGTCAATCACCATTATTTTGGCTTCACGGATTGCTTCTGGAGAAAGGTTGTTTTAGAATGTCCTGATTTTGCGCCTGTCGAAATGCACTTCTTATGATAATACATCCTGTAAGCTTGTAGGCCCTTTAGAGCTTGGTAATTATTTGTTTGTTAACGATGCGGTTTAATCCTAAAGACTGTATAATTTCTCCGAGGTTTTCAAAATGGCTAACTGGTGCAATTTCACCATGTCTTGTGATAAGAGGAGATTTATTTCTTGGTTGCCTTTCCATGTTTGTGTGTTACTATAGGACATTTGTAATCCGGTTTCTGCTCAAATTCATGTCATTTTTTTACGTCGAGAGATCGCTTCAGTTCTGTTGTCTGTAATAATAGAAATATCGTTACGAAAGCGAAACACTTAACATTCATACGATTTTGTTCTTTTCATACCAATTTTTATACCTTTCATATGGGATTCCAGACTATTTGCATATAACATAGATATATATATATATATATATATATATATATATATATATATATATATATATATATATATATATATATATGATTGATGAGGCCGATACTTGGAGAAAATTAATATCCATAATGAAACAATATTTAGAATTTTCTCATAATTTAATGAAAATATGCAATTGATAAAGAAGTAGTACTTCGAAACGCGTCATGCGAGAAATTCTAAATATTTTTATATATATATATATATATATATATATATATATATATATATATATATATATATATATATATATATATATATATATATATATATATATATATATATATATATATATATATATATATATATATATATATGTATATATATATATATATATATATATATATATATATATATATATATGTATATATATATATATATATATATATATATATATATGTATGTAAAAAATACATTGCAGTATTTCTCAAATTGAATATTGCGAAGTGAACTATGGAAATAATTTTACTATATGTTTCATTTTGATTGATAATAATTAATTAGATTCAAATGTCAAATAGAATTACGATATAAAAGTAAAATATTTAAGTAGTTATAAAATTAAATTAGGAAGGAAGGAATTATAAACTTTAGAAGTCGTGTTTTCTATTTTTAGGTATGTGTTGATGTGATAGATTAGTTTACGATTAGCATACGATTTTGTTCTTTTCATACCAGTTTTTATACCTTTCATATGGGATTCCAGACAACATTTTTCTCATATATATATATATAAAGAAGTATATAAACGCGTCATATTTTTATAAATATATATATATATATATATATATATATATATATATATATATATATATATATATATATATATATATATATATATATATATATATATATATATGAAAGAAAAAATACATTGCAGTATTTCTCAAATTGAATATTGCGTAGTGAACTATGGAAATAATTTTACTCTATGTTTCATTTCGATTGATAATAATTAATTAGATTCAAATGTCAAATAGAATTACGATAGAAGAGTAAAATATTTGAGTAGTTATAAGATTGAATTAGGAAGGAAGGAATTATAAACTTTAAATGTCGTTTTTCTATTTTTAGGTATGTGTTCATGTAATAGATTAGTTTGAAGTTGTTATTTTGAAAAAAAATCAAATTCTAATTTTAGAGCAACGTTTTGGTTATTCTGTTTCCTGTATCCTTCTAATGAAACGAGTCTTATATATATATATATATATATATATATATATATATATATATATATATATATATATATATATATATATCATTTCTTAATTTGGCGTTAAATGAAAATAGATGCGTATTACGATGTAAACTACTACTATAAACTGAATAGGTAGTTAATCTTATTAAAATTTTTATCTGACATTTCATGGATAATTGTCTGCAATTTTCATTGTGCGATATTATGATTACTTACTCAACTTACGAGTTTAAATGCCAATGAAGATTTATCTAGTAACGTAATTATCCTTTGTGAAGAGTCGATGTTTAACATTTATGTGTGTATGTGTGTGTGTGTGTCGCATGTAATGGTTTTCACAAAGTATATCCATATAAAACAATTTCAAAAACTCCGAGTATTACTGGTAATACATTTCTGAGATAATTTTAGTGGATAACTTTCGCTTTCTAACTCCCTGCGTAATTACCTACTATGATTTCGAACGATTGGTTCTAACTTATATGTTTTTTGCATGTAATAACTTCAAGCACAATAACAATCCAAAATGGATAAACCACATGTAAATGGATTCTTAAAATCTACTCAAAAATTCTTGAAAAATCATATATCATCGAATTTTTCACACTTTGAAAGAATTGCAAATCTACTAAAATTCAAAAGCACAATCAATTGAATAAAAATAATTCAATTTTTTTCTTCACCTCATTTCAAAGCATTGTGATGAGTGCTTATTATTCTTCCATAAGCACTCTGAGTTTGTGGGAAAGTTGGACCTACAGTTTAATGCCGATTCCTAACGGAATTCCCAGGCGAAAAACGCGGAGGGAATCGAATCCACTAACACGAGTAAGCCGAATCCGGTCGCTTAACCATTCGGCTACTGAGTATAATATCAGTAAAAAACCGTAATTCTGAAAATTATATTTATTATTTCAAGAGATAAAATATATAAAGAAAATTCAACTCAAATTAATTAATAAAAACCAGTTTGCAATGCACAAATTTCATATATATATATATATATATATATATATATATATATATATATATATATATATATATATATATATATATATATATAATATATATATAGAATGTTTCACAACTGTAGATATGTATTTTCAGTGTTTAATTGGGATTACAATCCAGGACAGGAAAATAGGTTACCTCTTCAGTATTTACCAAGCTTTCGAAAATGCTTATTTTTTTCTTCAGGGCTAAAATAGTACTATATTAACAGTTTATATATAGAGATTTTTATATACAAGGCACTATTGAAAATTTTTTCTTACAAATACTATGAAGTTAGTCCGAAAGTACATTTGTTTCTCGAATTTCGAAAATGAGTACGACTATTCCCAAATGCATTGGGTTTGAATATTATTGCATTCTACGTGTTTAATAGTTGATTGAAGGAAGCAACGACACTAACTGTATTTCTCAATTCTCTTTTTCAAGTGGATTGTTTCCAGATGTGTTTTCAAGCACTTTGGGCGTTTCTTAAGCTGTTGGCCGAAGTTTTATGACTAACGAAAAGAGAATGAATTTTTTTGTGTACTTGGAGTGGATTCTTCGGTAAACAGGATATTAGAATTTGAGCTTATATATTATAAAACTATAAGGACTATATATAGTTCCTATGTATTTACGTATGTAAGTATATATATATATATATATATATATATATATATATATATATATATATATATATATATATATATATATATATATATATATATATATATATATATATATATATATATATATATATATATATATATATATATATATATATATATAAGTTAAAAACAAGGTTTGTCAGGCAGAAAGTGAGGTTAAGAGTTTACGGTATTTACCTGAGATTTACGTTGTTTGTTTATTTGTAACAGCCGTTTACATATGTTTCAAGCTTATTGGCTTTCATCAGAACGGCGTAGTTCAAGTTATTATTAGATGTTACACACTTGAAAGTTGATTAAAAAGGAAAAACACAGAACAAAACAACACAAAATTCCACGTGAGGAATCTACATCATTTTTGGTTAAATCGAATATCTTGACCAAGCTTGTTAAAGCTATATTTAGACTGAATCGATGTCTACCTGCGATGAGATATTTATACCTTATAGAATTTTGTACCGACAATATTATGAATTAAAAACAAGGTTTGTCAGGCAGAAAGTGAGGTTAAGAGTTTACGGTATTTACCTGAGATTTACGTTGTTTGTTTATTTGTAACAGCCGTTTACATATGTTTCAAGCTTATTGGCTTTCATCAGAACGGCGTAGTTCAAGTTATTATTAGATGTTACACACTTGAAAGTTGATTAAAAAGGAAAAACACAGAACAAAACAACACAAATCCTTTTTTTGGATCTCAAAAGGAAAAAAAGTTTTTCCTTTTTAATCAACTTTCAAGTGTGTAACATCTAATAATAACTTGAACTACGCCGTTCTGATGAAAGCCAATAAGCTTGAAACATATGTAAACGGCTGTTACAAATAAACAAACAACGTAAATCTCAGGTAAATACCGTAAACTCTTAACCTCACTTTCTGCCTGACAAACCTTGTTTTTAATTCATAATATTGTCGGTACAAAATTCTATAAGGTATAAATATCTCATCGCAGGTAGACATCGATTCAGTCTGAAAATATAGCTTTAACAAGCTTGGTCAAGATATTCGATTTAACCAAAAATGATGTAGATTCCTCACGTGGAATTTTGTGTTGTTTTGTTCTGTGTTTTTCCTTTTTAATCAACTTTCAAGTGTGTAACATCTAATAATAACTTGAACTACGCCGTTCTGATGAAAGCCAATAAGCTTGAAACATATGTAAACGGCTGTTACAAATAAACAAACAACGTAAATCTCAGGTAAATACCGTAAACTCTTAACCTCACTTTCTGCCTGACAAACCTTGTTTTTAATTCATAATATTGTCGGTACAAAATTCTATAAGGTATAAATATCTCATCGCAGGTAGACATCGATTCAGTCTGAAAATATAGCTTTAACAAGCTTGGTCAAGATATTCGATTTAACCAAAAATGATGTAGATTCCTCACGTGGAATTTTGTGTTGTTTTGTTCTGTGTTTTTCCTTTTTAATCAACTTTCAAGTGTGTAACATCTAATAATAACTTGAACTACGCCGTTCTGATGAAAGCCAATAAGCTTGAAACATATGTAAACGGCTGTTACAAATAAACAAACAACGTAAATCTCAGGTAAATACCGTAAACTCTTAACCTATATATATATATATATATATATATATATGAAGTAAGATATACAGAGAGAGTATTATGAAGTTTTAAAATTACCTTGAAGTAATTGATACTAAAAAAAACGACTGAGTACTTCGATATGAAATTCAAATCGAAAAATATTTTTCGTCTGCCTTTTTCGTACATGTCACTGGTTACAGACGTAATGGGCAATAACCCCCGAATTCCTGGAAATTATCGGAGCGATGCATGGAAAGTGAAGTTCTTGAACTTGAGGATTGTACACAAATCACAAGTGAAATTATTATTTTACGGTAACAGGTATCGCTATAATGAGGGGGATCTCAGATAATGAATATCTGCCAAATTATATGTTATAAAGTTGATTTACGTTGATAAACGAAACAGGTTTCGATCGAATTATAAGTGTTCAATTCTTTATGAACCATAGGTTTAACGAAACTTCCATATCAACAATATATATATATATATATATATATATATATATATATATATATATATATATATATATATATCTTGAAATTGATTAATTGCCTGTTTGAGGTATTTATTTAAAAGTTTTTAGCATTAACAAATTGAAAAAGTTTATTTCTTTGACGTTTCGTTGTTATACAACTTTGTCAAAACTTTTTAGTTTTGACAAAGTTGTAATATAACAACGAAACGTCAACAGAAATAAACTTTTTCATATTAAAAAAAGCCTGTTAATGCTAAAAACTTTCAAAATAATATATATATATATATATATATATATATATATATATATATATATATATATATATATATATATATATATATATATATATATATATATATATATATATATATATATATATATATATAGTCAATACTGAGACTCTTAATAGAAATATTTGAAATAAAATTATCTGAGAATTCTCTGCTTACACAAATGTTGTGAGAACGAACATATCAATTTTGAGAGTGAATATTAAGTGCGCTTCGAAAAATCATCGAACTTGTTGAATGATAATAAGATACAATTGTTTCATCATTATTATGAATCATCAGTATTATTTAATCAGTTTCAGTGCTGGGGAGAGTTCATACGTCTTTTCTCCGATCACAAAGTGTTGTTCACCTCCTTCGGATATAGGACCTGTGGGCGTTTCGAAAGTCATCGATTCTTGATTGATTGTTTAAATACTGACCGATGATTCATGATAATAATGAAACAATGGTATCCTATATCATTCAATAAGATAATATTACGATATTTTTATTAGAGTCTCACTATTTACTAGTATGCAGATTTGTGAATCTTGAAACTTTGTACAAGTATATGTATATATATATATATATATATATATATATATATATATATATATATATATATATATATATATATATATAAATGAACACTAGAACATTCATTCGAAAAATTCAAATTAATCAAGAGAATGTTATAGTAGAGCAAGATATGTGAACGTGTACGATGTGATGTCTCCATTATCCTTCAAGGGATAAATGTTAGAGAAATATTGAAATCGATGCCACACTTGATGGAAGTGCGAGACTTATATGTTTCATATAATAAGTGAGGCAATGCTTTCAATCTCCAAGCATCTTCTTGTGACTCCAAGTGAACTAACTAGAGTAATGAATACCCCACAATTCCATCTATAGGAATCAGTAGATAGACAAATATCATCATATGATGTTTTCAAATGTCAATAGGTTGCGTTAGTAGTACGCTCGCGGTTCATCCCGTATTTCAGGGGCCTTTTCGGAGATATTTTTGTACTTATATTCTTATTCTATTATTTATATATATATATATATATATATATATATATATATATATATATATATATATATATATATATATATAGTAGTAGTGAACATTTCAATTATATTGTTGTTTTGGAATTATATATATATATATATATATATATATATATATATATATATATATATATATATATATATATATATATATATATATAATTCAAAACAACAATATAATTAAAACGTTCCTCAACTTTTACCTTCCATTCAAATGAACACTGAAGATGTACCACCATTCAAACATCTGTCCAATGAGTATTCAGTGTTTCAACGCCCCTTATACAAAATATCGAATTTCATGATGTTATTGCATTACCAGTTTCACATTATTTCGAGCCACTTAAGTAACGGATACGTGTGGGGTAAAATTGAATGAAGTCATGTGTAAATTGTCTGTTCTTCGTGTTCTTAGTTTCTTTCTAATTGTTAGTATTCAAGACGGTGAGTACTGGTGATAATTTAATGATATGGTACAAACTTCCAGAATTAATTTCTTTTCCTTAAATTGGAACAAAATTCATGTTAAAATATTTCAGTGTTAGTCCTTCTGTAAACAATATAATCTTTCAGTATCAATAAATGTTAATTAATTTTAATAAAATAACTTTTTGTATTAAGCATTATGCTTGATAATGGACCAACAATCTGAAATAATTTTTCTTTTGATGCGATTTCTAATAATTTCAATGAATTGAAATTTAAATGGATGTAAAATTTGAGTGAAATATTCAATTATTATCGATATTCAACGATTTCATCAAATGATGGGGATTATAAGGATAATAATGATAAAAGCATTCATTCTCAAAATCCAACAAACTTTTAAGAAGAATACGTCAAACTTAATGTCACTGATAATTTGATTAGGACACACGGTATTCAAGAAATTCCTGCACAAGAACGACTCAATATTGACGAGATATTAAATATTTTCTCGTTTGAAACGTTTGAAGCTTTTCCTATTCTAATACTTTCTTCGTAAAGTATTAAACAGTTTAATTTACATAAGTGTTACTTTCTGTTATTTATTGGCAGAGAATGACTAAAATGTATTGCAGCCTGAAGGATAGGAACTTCATCCCAATTATTAATTAGTCTCAAAGCCTTTATATTTATATATAATTTATATATATATATATATATATATATATATATATATATATATATATATATATATATAATATATTATATAATTATTAGTGCATATGGTTGGAATAGTAGTCTATCTATAGGTGAAATGATCACGCTCTTTGCTTTATATTCACTCGAGCTTTCGAGGACCAATTGTTGTCAGGAGCAGATGAAGAATTGGAAATGAATTTTCATACAAATACAGAATGTGGCTAGCTAAATTCCAGAGATTTTAACAGAAGATGGTGAATTATGCCAGAATATCATATAATTGAAAAAGAAAAATAGTTACTCAAAATAATTCAGATTCAGGTTGAATGAACCCTCTAAATAACAATTGTAGATTGACATGCAAACGCTATAGTCAAAATAAAATAGCTAAAGATTTCCCTAATAGTTGGAGATTGGGGATTAAAAAGCTTTAACATTTTCGTATATAATAATAATATTATGATAATAATAAATTTTCTTTATTGGCGAAGTCTAGCTGGAAGCTACTCCACTTAAGCTTCATATATAAAAATAACACATGAAATACCCAATAAATTAATAGCAAGAGGAAGCGAAAATAACAGAAACAAGATATTCAGAAAAGAAAACATAATATTATAAAAAAGTAACAAATAACAAACAGAAGTAGTCAAAATAACAACATAAGTAAATACCGAACAATAAATAATGATAAGTATACATTTTGAAAGGGTGCAATAATCAACTCTGATTGCTGAAACATAAACAAGAAACATTTACGTCGCAGAAACAGCCGTATAAAAGTCCTATGGATCAGATACATGAACAATTTTTTGAATATAGACCGAGAAACCATAGAACTAAATGTCGACACCCCTAAACATGTCTAATTTTGCCCGCATGCAAAATTATGACCTCACTTCCTGTTGTAATTTCAGAAATTATTATAACTTATAAGATATATGAAAACAATCAACATGAAATTAAAGTTTTCGATATATTGAGTTTTCACAGGTCGACAAGCTCAATTCATTCGCGACCGTGAGTCGACCACAATCAAACGTAATTTTTCTTAATTGATCAAATATATTAATTTTTTTTAAGCATTCCTAAAACTGAAACCCCTCTAACTACTTTTAAAAAATGGTTGACACCTTTCATTTACCCAGATCCGACTGTTGACCTAATTTCAAGAATCATATCACCTATACAGATACGTATAATAGCTTTATACTCTTCAATATTAACATATAATGCTAGATACATAGATAATTATTTTTTTAAATTGTTTCTACATTAAAATAATAAAAAAAAATAGTCGACAATATTATTTCACCCAGAAAAAGTGGTAGACTGATTTTAAGTAATTGAATATATTTTGAAATTTAAAATTAAAATTATTCATTATTTATAAAACATTTATATTTTATTTGCAACCTTTTTTCTCACAGGAATTCTTGGATACAACAACAACTCATCACATATGGAATAAAGGATACAGAAATGTGTTGTAAGTGTTCTAGCGAAGTGTAAGTGTTGTACCGAAAACTATAACACGGCAAATGAATGCAAATTATTGATTAGATGATTATTCAATACATAAACATAAGCTATTTGATTACTTAAAATCAGTCGAGAACTTTTCTGGGTAAAATAAAAGAGTCCACTATTTTTAAATTAATTTAATAGTTGTAGAATCTATTCAAAAAAAGAATTATCAAAGCATCTAGCAATATATGTTAATATTGAAGGATATAAAGCAATTATACGTATCTGTATAGGCGCTCTGATTCGTCAAACTAGGTCAACAGTCGGATCCGGTTAAATGAAAGGTGTCACTATTTTTTTAAAAGTAATTAGAGGGGTTCTAGTTTAAGGAACGCTTAAAAAAATTAAGGTATTTCATCAATTAAGAAGAATTATGCAAAAAAAACCTTTGATCGTGGTCGACTGACGGTCGCGAATGAATTGAGCTTGTCGACCTTTGAAAATTCAGTTCTGCTTATCGAAAACTTTAATTTCACGTTATTTTTCTTCATATATCTTATAAGTTATAATAACGTATGAAATTAAAACCGGAAGTGTGGTCATAATTTTGCATTCCGGCAAAATTAGACATTTTCAGGGGTGTCGACCTTTAGTTCTATGGTTTCTCGGTTTATATTCAGAAAGTTGTTGATGAATCGGATCCATAAGACTTTTATACGGCCGGCTATCGGACTATTAGGGAAGCCTGGCCGATAGCGTCGAAGCAAGAGTGTTAGGATGTCTTAAATCGCGGCTGAGCATATATATATATATATATATATATATATATATATATATATATATATATATATATATATATATATAATATAAGTAAGTAATTTTTATAAGAAAATGAACACTAGAACATTCATTTGAAAAATTGAAATAAATCAAGAGAATGTTATAGTAGAGCTAGATATGTGAACGTGTACGATGTGATGTCTCCATTATCCTTCAAGGGATGAATGTTAGAGAAATATTGAAATCCATGCCACACCTGATGGAAGTGCGAGACATATATGTTTCGTTCTGCAAGGAACTCGTCAGTCGCACCACGTCCATCGAAGTGAGGCAACGATTTCAACCTCCAAGCATTTTCTTGTGACTTCAAGTGGAAGATCGTAGAATAATGAATACTCTACAATTCCATCTATAGAAATATAGAAATCAATAGAAAACGTCTCTCTCAGATTAAAGACACACCAAGCATCGAAATTTCACATATCTTCTATACCCGTAGGTATCTACTAAATTGCAATGTCTATTCGACAAATATCATCGAACGATGTTTTTAAATGTCAATAGGTTGCGTTAGTAGTACGCTCGCGTTTATTTATTTCGATGCCTGGTGTGTCTGTAATCTGAGAGAGACGTTTTCTACTGATTTCTATAGATGGAATTGTAGAGTATTCATTACTCTACGATCTTCCACTTGAAGTCACAAGAAGATGCTTGGAGGTTGAAATCGTTGCCTCACTTCGATGGACGTGGTGCGACTGACGAGTTCCTTGCAGAACGAAACATATATGTCTCGCACTTCCATCAGGTGTGGCATCGATTTCAATATTTCTCTAACATTTATCCCTTGAAGGATAATGGAGACATCACATCGTACACGTTCACATATCTAGCTCTACTATAACATTCTCTTGATTAATTTCAATTTTTCAAATGAATGTTCTAGTGTTCATTTTCTTAAATAATTCATTCAGTGCCATAAGCACAAAAAATTCAATTTGCTTATATATATATATATATATATATATATATATATATATATATATATATATATATAATTTAGTTATTTTTCTATTTTATTTAATAGTCAATGACTCTCGATGAATGTTTAATTCTGAAACAAGAATTTATTCAATAAATACAATATTAACTTAATTCTAAAATATAACAAACCTGAAACAAGAATCGAGAATTAAATGTCGATTGAATATTAATCTTTAGCTCTTGCGTCCACAAAGTATACAAACAGAATAGGAGGTTAAAATAATATGTCGCGCCTTAAGTACTGTCAGACCGTTCACAGAATAATATGAGTATCACAGAATGATACGAGTACAGGTACAAGGATTACAGAATTTGTGATATGGTCTCTACCGTAACATAATACACTAAATACTATAACGTCAGTGCATAGTGCACTAAATGGCGTTACATCCCCCCCTTCCGGGAGTCACTTTGTGTCAGGAACAACTTCGGTGTTGTGTTTTCTTCTTTCTTAAATGTTTATGTGACTGGAGCTGCAACAAAAGGTGATTCTGATTCTTCAATTAAATCCACATTTAATAATCCTGAAATTTGGTTTCCTGTTTCGATTTGATCTTTAATTGAACATCTGTATTGTTTCTTTGATTAAAATTTCTTTCCAAGAAGCATATCTGTTTATCAAGGAATTAATCTTTTCTTTGTTTTCTTCATCCAAATGATTTGTTTTTTTTAAAAATTTTCTTTAACTATAAAATTATTGAAATTACTTTCTATTTCTGGAGCTAGTATGTTTCTAGCTATCCCATTAAATTCCTTTTAGTAATGTCTGTTTCTTCTTTTTGTGATATTGTAAAATTAGATATTCTATCATTCAAGTCTCTCTGAAGTTCCGTAGTATTAACTGTTTTTATTCGATGTTTATTCCAACAATCATCCTGTTTGTGAAATCTGTTTGGTGAACCCAACTTCTCACAAATCTCACAAGGTTTCTTTTCAGATTTAGGATGAAATTTTTCTTTATTTCCTAGCTTTTCTTTTGAAACTACATTCTCTACTTTAACAGAAGTTGAACTCCGAACATTTATATCGAACTTCCTAATTTCACTGATCAGGTGCTCTGTACTTTTAATTTCGTTATCTAATTTTTCTTGAATGAAGTTTGGTAGACCGATAACAATCAGGTCAATTCTAATTGCCTCAGGCATCTTGGGATCTCTTGATAATAGCATTCTCTCTTTTTTCAAAGCATATTCTACCATTGATCCACCTTTATGTCTAAAATTATAAACTAAACGTGCACTTGACCAACCTTTTTCTGAGAAGGTTTTCCTGAAAGAGTCCTTAAATATTACCCATGGTGTTTCCAAACCATATTTTATTCTAGCTGAGGTATACCAATCTTTTGCATTTCCATCTAAAAACAATCTTAATACTTCAAACATTTTCTCCTCAGCAATTTCAAACCTTATGCATTCATTTTCAAAATTTTCTAACCATAATTCAGCATTATCATTCCTACCGTTATAATTATCTAAAATGAAATTCTTAGAAATGTCATTAAAGCTTAACTGTGGCCTGTTTGAACTAAGTGTCTCCACTATTTTTCTAATTATTTCTGGAATATCTAAAGATGGATTTTCAGGTATTTTATTTATTCCTTCTTTAACTTCTTCTAGGTAATAATCTTTGAAAACCGGATCAAAATCAGAATCCAGGTATAGACTTGCTATTTCTCTAGGTAGTTCTATTGAAATATTTCTAAACTCACCACATTTCTTTATACATTTACAAATCTTCTTTATTTTGTTGATGGTTACCAATTCTTCATGAAATTTCAATTCTTGATATTCCACAGGAAACAGGTATATTTTTTCTCTTCCATCTGGACGAATGGTTTTTATTTTCTGAATTATCTTACCATCAACTGCTTCTTCGGCTTGAATTCTCAAGTGGACCAGAACGGAATATTTCTTGTTTTGAGACATTATTACTTGACGAAAATTCTCGATTTATAATTTAGTTATTTTTCTATTTTATTTAATAGTCAATGACTCTCGATGAATGTTTAATTCTGAAACAAGAATTTATTCAATAAATACAATATTAACTTAATTCTAAAATATAACAAACCTGAAACAAGAATCGAGAATTAAATGTCGATTGAATATTAATCTTTAGCTCTTGCGTCCACAAAGTATACAAACAGAATAGGAGGTTAAAATAATATGTCGCGCCTTAAGTACTGTCAGACCGTTCACAGAATAATATGAGTATCACAGAATGATACGAGTACAGGTACAAGGATTACAGAATTTGTGATATGGTCTCTACCGTAACATAATACACTAAATACTATAACGTCAGTGCATAGTGCACTAAATGGCGTTACATATATATATATATATATAAAACAATTTATTGCTGAGATAAGGAAGAGAAGAAGATGACAAAATAGGAGTGATAGATTGTCCAACTTCGAGCAAGCAAGTTCCTTGATACAAGACCACGCTCTTGTATATTTACGTAGTCCATATATTAACTTATAAGAAGATCTAATAATCTTTTGTAACCTACGCCTAGTGAGTGAAGAGGCAAGAGTAGTAGAGGATCAAACCATGATTCAAAATTCACAAGAATACATATACAGATGTAGGTATGAATCGAAACCTTCATTTCTTTTCCTCCAGTGAAATACGAGATTGGGAGTACAAGGTTACAAAAACGACGTCGGGTAGAAAAAAACTATGATCAAGCTAATTCATCCGAAATAATTCGTCATAACCGGAAATTTAAAAACTATCACGTAATGAACTTTTATCGTGAACAACCTATTATATCTGGTCACAAAGTCACCAACGCCATCATATTGCACGTTAGATATCCGATTATTCAATTGGCAATTCGTGAACGAAACATTTATCACTAATTCTCGTTCCTCTATTGTCACAACTATGTTGAATTACTTTTAATTTGTACCCGAATGAACATTACGCCTTCGATGTCTCTTGTTATCGTACATCGTAGACGCCTCTGAAACCGAACTTCAAGGTTATATTATATTAATTACCATTATTTTGTTCTCGCAAAGTTAACAATAAATTTTCAACGTGAAGGCAAAATGACTAGAAAATTGAAATTACCGATGCTGAAGATATCGAAGGTTTTAGCGTTTTCGTCATGATCGTTAAAATTTCAAACCGATTCTAGGTGGATATATTTTTTAAGGTTCAAAATATTTATCTGGTAGTCAGTTACGATAATATTGTGTACTTTAGATAAAAATTGGTGAAATATCAAATTGAGTAATTATAGATGATTTCTTTGAAAATAGAATTTAATCCTATTTCCAATGAATTCGAAGCACTCATACACCAATCTACGAAATATTCGAAAAGTTCATGAAGTATGGTAATACAAAAAGTGGGAAACTAGAGGCTAGTTTCCCAGTCACCAGTTTGTCTAAAGTGCGCACACACGTCACGAATGACGGGATGTAATGCAAATTCGATATTAATATAAGCACTATGGATATCTATTATTTATTGCATAATATGACATTTTTGACGGAAATGTATTTTAAATCTATGCACTTATTTATTATTATATTTTAGAATCGATAAATGCTTCAAATGATCATATTATCGCCAAATTCCATTTTCGATATACAAAAATATATTATTTCAACTTAGAAGAACGTACACTAAAATCAAAAAATTGTTTGAAATTATTTGCAGGAACTTTCGAAACGATTAACGATAAAATATGGAAGCCAAATAATAATATATTCAATAAAAACAATTGGGTTTATCCTGACCAACAAGATGATTGTGGCAAAGTAGAATTTGGTAAAATAAATACGGCTGGAATATTTATCGATAAATTAACAGCCAAAGAGTTTATATTACCGATATCTGGCGATATAATTTTACTCGAAGGAGGATACTTGGAGTTGGTGAACTGGGATAGCGAAAAAAAGACTAACTGTGAGTTGAAAATATATAAATTTTTTTTTACTATTCAGTACGAAAAAATTACTACGAAATATATTTCATTATTTCAATATCAATATAAAATGTTCAAACATGACAAATTATACATAGTAAATGTCTTGAGCTGAAATAAAAAAAAACTTCATTTATATTACTTGAAATTTCCTACCACAGTCAGTCTAGAATCTTCAATTCTAGAAAGGTATTTCTTTCTAGAGATGTCACAAGTGCAGTCATAGATGGACGTAAATCAGAAATTGCAACTTGTTTAAGTTGCAACTAGTTGCACAATTACATTGTGCAACTGGGCAGAAAAAAATTAAAAAATTTTTTTTTCTTTTTTTTTCGATTCCAAAGATCGTCAGTTATAACCTATCGACGCTATGAGAGAAAACAAATGTTTGATATATTATCTACTAATCCATAAACATTGTGAACCTAATTCAAAATAGATTGAACATATTGACATGAGCTATTTCAGATGCAGTTGAGTTTAACTATTTGTCCTTAGATCTCAATGTATATAGCTCGATATTAACGTTAATTTCATGTGAGTGGACTATAAAAGAAAATTTTTCTGCGATAAAACGAAAAAAATTTCATGATACTCCGTTGGTGAAGCACTTTTATCAGATCAGGTTTTTTATTACATTGAATTATATCATCTTATTATTGGAACTTTACTCTTTAAAGTACCAATAGTTTCATTTTATGAATAGATAGGTTTAAGCCTCGCCTTAATACCTTCTTCAGAATATTTTCTCTGCTTCCACCTTATATTGCAACGTTTTATAAATTGTGAAGTAATAACTCTCCCTTGTTGAGAATACAACATTTTTCATTACATAATTATTCTTTTCTACGCATATACATGGTGCGCCAGAGAAACTTACTTATTTGAAAGGTCATTAAAAACAAAAGTACTTCAATTATTGTGTTAAATTTTTTCTTATTTGAGAATACAATATGCCAATTTTTTTTTCATGCAGTCTTGAAAATGACATCGGATAAATGGCGACCCCCATTGCGCTGATACACTGATGAAGTCCATTTTTGCCGTCGCGAATGTTGTTCTTGAGGTGTGCTATGGTCCGTGGTCGATCGACATAAACCAGAGATTTCAAATAACCCCATAAAAAGAAATCGCATGGAGTCAAATCTGGAGAGCGTGGATGAGGCTGTCGGGGAAATGTTGTCTCAGCAAATTCATTGACTCTCGTGCTGTGTGTGCTGTGGCTCCATCTTGCTGAAACCATACGTTCCTAACGTTAATTTCTTCGAGTCTTGGAAGAAAAAAGCCCCGATCATTTTCTTGTAACGAGCTCCATTCACGGTAACTGCGCGTTCATTTTCTTCAAATATATAAGGACCAATTATTCCCATTACCGACATCGCACACCAGGCAGTAACTCGCTTCACAATTAAGTGGCTTCTGGTGAAGCTCACGTGGATTTTCACTACTCCAATAACCGCTACTCTCTAGACCAGAGCATAATGGCAACTGACTGGAGGGAGAAACAAACTCGGGAATTTAACCCTCCAGATGCGCCCCCTTTCGCCCCTCTACCCTCCCAACTCACCGCGCGGGAATTTTTTCAAATAAGTAAGTTTCTCTGGCGCACCTTGTACTTTATAGGAATAGGAAAATTAATCGAATAAAGATAGATGTATTACAATCCCAACGTGCCGAAGAAATTATTGAAAAATTTTTCGACTAGTCCATGACATCATCAAAATGTGTAATTTTTTTATTTTAAAAATGTTCAGCCCTTGAACTAGTTTATATTGTCCGGTCTCCGTGGCTTAGTCGGGAGAACACCCGACTGTGGTGCGGTAGAACTCGGGTTCGAGCCCCGGTGATAGGCATGGGTGTATGTGTTTGTCTATGATTTGAAGTAGTTAAAAGATGATATATGCTGGGTAATGTACATTGATTACAAGCCCAAGTGCCGTTCGGAACCTGCGTTAAACTGTAAGTTAATTCAACATCCAATATCCTTTACATTACAGAAACTCCTTAAATCAACAACAAATTTCGGATATTCATGTCGGACTAGCTGGTTTCTGAACCATTAACTTCATTCTGATTATCAGAAAATAAATAGAAAAACGTATTTATGAATCAGAAGTGTCATTATTTTATACCATCTCATTTTGAGTTGTTTTTTTTGTGACGTTAGATCTTAAACTTCATTTGCGCCTATCAAGCTCTTCAACTCAGTTCCAAATCAATATTCTGATTGTTTACATTTATAATATACCTTTTCCAATGTATATCCTCATAATAACTGTTTGCAGGTTTGACATTGAAAGAACTAAATCACAAAAACTATTTGAATCCAGATAATTGGAACAGTATATTGTCAGATAATCCAGCGGTGCCGGACATCGAAAAAATTCCCTGTTCGTATGACAATGTCAAGTTTCCAAATGGTATTTACTCAGCAGTTAATATGGGAGATATTCCTAGAATGCGAAGTATATCGAGTTTAGAGTTCATAAATGAATCATTTGACCGGCCCGACTTAGAGGCATTCAAGGTTTCTGATATTGGTCAGTCTATAAGAAATCAAGATAATCAATAACGGGAATAATTGTGTCGACTCAATTTCCAGGAGTTCCGTATTCTATGAAAGTATCGACCGTATAACAATCACAAGAAGGGTTTGTTATGATTCAACAGGTTGCACTTGTAATAGAGACAACACTGTGAAATGCCCTCCAAAGAAACAGATTGAGTGTTTGACTCCAGTTACACCATTTGGATTCTGTCAAAAAATCTGCGGTAAGTGTACCTTCTCAAATACAACAATAACGTTCTTTTCGAATATTCTATATCCGTTTACCCTCAAAAATGTTTTAAATATAACTTCATATGTATAGTGCTCGAATATTCATTATTTTTTTATATGCGGAGTCACGTGTAAAAAAATTCAAAACCATTTTCACAATAGTTTCTTACAGTGGCATGGACATGAGTCCTTCCAATTTTCAATCAACATCGGGAGGAACATCACATGGATCCATCCAAATCTAGGCTATCGCTTGATTTATAATCGAAGCGGATATCGGTGTTCAAAGAGCCGCAACTTCAGAACACTGAAAAAAATATTGAGGTTTCAACCTCCCATTTAACGTTAGGGGTTTCAATTTATACTGCATCTACCAGAAACAACTACCGCCAAATCGCACCTGCAAAGGTACTTCTGGTATCCACTGCTAAGCATGAAAAAATCTACAATGCATAAATTGGGCATAATGAAACCAAATCTACTCGTTTTGAAATGCTTGTTATTAGTCACGATAGCAGCACTAATAAACGTCGTTTTCAAAAAGTACCCTGTAAGGACGTTAACTGCTACATTCCAAATCAAAAATACACTTTCCGTGAATACCTACTACTTCAACACTTCGTGTAAGTTGGTGCCATTGTATAAACCAAAATTTCTTTTGTGAACGTATTTATAGGTTACCTTTTCAATATTTCAAATCCCTTCAGTCTAGAAAAATTCGGTATGTCAAAAACTGGAAAAGGTATGTTCTCACTCATAGAAAGAAATTGAGTTCCTCAGTCATCTTGAGCAATACTACAGGCTGTGACGATTATCTAGATCTAGGTCCATCGCCTAGACTTAGATACCAAACCACATTCATTACTGAACCACAGTCGTCTCGAATTCAGTCACGTAAACTTCGAAATACATCCATCTCTAACATAATAAGAGAACAACTTGCAACACATTTTGCAGTACCCAACACTCATTTTGGGAACACCATTTTTATCATGGCAATTCAGAATATGTGACAAAATGCAGATGATACAGACTACGTCAAACAGTATGGTTTCAAAAGGCGCATACATTGATTACCTTGATTGATGTCAAGAATGGTACACCGCGAAACCCTTTTTAAAATCATGAATTAATTTGGGATTGAAGAATTATGGAACAGACACTCATAAGGAGAACTTCCGAAGTAAAATTAATGGGTCCAGTAGCAGATCCCTCTGAAATCGAAACCAGTGTGCGGCTGGACAACAGACTTGCAATAATCCTTTTCAACATTGTTTTAGAAAAGATCAGTAGGGAATGAGAAATTCCCCATAACATTTAATGAAATTTCCCATAGGAGAAGAACCTCGTATAAAAGTGGGTATCAAAAAGGAAAATCGGAAAATGTCAAATGTCCCGTTTTTGAAGACGATATTGCTAAAAATACAAACAACAGAAGCGATTCTCACCGTAAAAAATATCATGAAATGGCGTAGTAAACCGGATTACAAATCGCCTATGATGAAACCAAGTACATAGGAAGACAACCGAAAAATTAATTTCCTCCAGTCACAAAACATGAAATTCTACAAATCAGCCAATTTATATACCTTGAAAAAATTATACACTTTCCGGGATTAAACCTAATCGCAATGAACAAAGAAATACCAAGCTCCAAAGATCCTAAAAGCTAACATGGACGTACTTTGAAAAAATGCATTTCGAAAGGTTTAATATAAAAAGACATTATAACACAACGAATATGAATATATACATTATATAAAACGATAGGCATTATAACCCAAAGATTCTTCAAGAACCTATTGTAACAATGGATATTGTTTATTAAATATTAAATAATAGTTAATATCAAATTAGGGAAATGGAAAAACAAGAACGAAAAATTCTAAGGAAGATTTACGGGACAATCAATAGAAACGAACATTTGAATGAAAAAACCTCAGAATGAAATTCATCAAACAACAGTTACAATAACGGGAGAAATAGGAAAACGACGAATTTAATCCAGATATCTACAAGATCAAGAAGTCCAGAATAACGAAGAAACCACTCCGCATAATAATAAAGAGTAAATACGGTACACAGTGGCCAAAATAAGTCCAAAAGAATCTGCAACAGATGAATATAAAAAATCTTCAAGATCGCACAAAGTGTCGGTATAAAATCGCACATTGAAGTTTGAGCAAAAATCAGCGCTCAATCATTAATCCAACCTAGAATAAAATGGAGAGGCGAATGAAGAAAGAGCATTCTGGGAGGATCAAGTGTTTTTGGGAGGCAAAAAAAGCTGAAGCAAAGGCCTTGAAAATTACGAATTCAAGTTTCAAGTTTGCGAATTCAATCCCTCTCGTAATGGGGAGTAATCGTTATATAATAATAAAACTTATATACAATTATACATTTATATAAATATACAGATATAAACGTATATGTATCTATAATAAATAATTTATTTCATTATCCAGGAGCTTTCATAACGTTCAGATCTGAAAATGGATTTTCTTTAAAACGAATTAGAGCCGTTTTGGAGGATTATGCTGATGTCAAAACGCACGTAAGCAAAATAGCAGATGATCGCATTCAGGTAGTATTTGCCGAACCAACATATACTGGAGAAAGCGTAGAGTATGCCAAGAAATTTTATGAAAAACTTCAACAAAGTGAGTAAATTATTCATAAGATGTTTCGAAAAATATACGACACGCGATATTTATTGAAGCGTAAGCCTTGACATTTCAATATAATGAAATGCGGTTGAAATTTAGATCAGTAGTCGTCAATTTTTGCAAATTATTCGATGTGGTTTTAAGGACATTCTTCGTTTAATTCACTCAGACGCAACTGCTCACAAATCTTTTGAAATGTCAGTGAAAATGTATTCCACTAAAAACATGCAAGAATTGATGCTTGTGTCATGAATCATACGTCAATGGTTGCAGAAAACTATCCAATCAATTAAATCCAATAACTTGCTCCATTTTCTGAAAAGGTCGGAATTCCAAAGTATATTTCGAATTGTGATTTATAAGTTGATAAAGTGACGCATTGATTTTATTAATGAAATTGAAAGATATAAATTTATATAACATAAACCGCTTAAAACTAAAATGAATTAGATACTTGACTATTAAGTATTTTGTTGTATTATCAAGAATTTGAAAGTTGGATTAATTCTATGTTTTGCGAAATAATTTCAAAATAGAACAGACTATTCTTTATATAATTGGTTACAGTGGAGCCCCGATAATCCGGCCCCTGGCTTATCCGGCACCCCTTGTAATCCGACTTGGTATTTGACATATATAATGAAATATAATTTTTACTTCAGAGTACATACATATATATCATGTAGAATCTCACCATTGGATCTGTCGGATTACAAGGTACTCTTTAAAACCGGAGTACAACAAGTTAAAAAAACCGGATTTTAGGGGATCTAAGGCAGTACTCAATAATCCGACAAATTCGCTAATCCGACACTGCCCTGCAAACTGTTTGTTGGATTACCGGGGCTCCACTGTATATGCAATTACTGAAGTATGTTAGAAAAAAATTTTTTCGTCAAACTTCCAAATGTTCTGCACAAGGAGCTTACCAAATACGAAAACGGCAGCCTTTCTAAAATATGTTTTTTTTTCACCAAATTATCACACCTGTCATACCTGCGCAGTACCGAACCTACCGCGACTTCGCTAAATACTAATTCGCTAAAGTCCCATTTCATGTAAGGTAGGTAAAACTGTCTCACTGAGAAATTTTAAGGCTTTCCTAAAATGTTGTCACATGTGTACAGGCTCTTAGATTAGGACGTTTGTGCATATGAAATGAGTTTTAGCGGTTATTAAATTGAAATTATGAAATATCAAGGATAACGAGCACAAAAATTGAAAATGACAAAAAAACTTGAATATATTATCAAACTTGAAAAATTGAATTGAGTTCGTTATGCTATGGAAATTAATAATTCGATACAATAAAAAATTCGAATATTGGTTCTTCACTTTCAGGAAATGAAGCACAGTGTTAAATGATTTTCACAAATAAAAATGTGAAAAACAACAACGCGTTTCGCTATGACAATTCATTAACTGATAAATCTGAAATTTGCAAATCATTCGACACCGAGTTTCATTTTCTAAAAGGGATTAAATATATTAGAAATCTTTATTATTATATATTAGAAATATAAATTATATTAGAATTAGGTGTTAGAAAATCACTATGTGATTTCCAGGAAAACTTTCTGTAGTCTAAAAACTTTTCACGGAATATGCGGTAATTATGTTTTATAGCATATTTAATACAAAATAACAGGAAATGCAGATAGAAAAAATAAGATTTTCTGTTAATATAGCGCAAAATATTCTGAAACAACCGATTTTTTTACTTCAAATTGGAGAAACAATAAACAACCTTAGATTTACAGGAATTTACATTATTCTCTGTCTGGTTACCTGATGAGTTAGTAGCTATAAACTATTTCCATAATTTATATTTTCCAGTTGTTATTCTATCAGAAAACACTTGTTATTCTAAAGAACCTATAACAATATAATTGTGTATATATGTGTCCTAATTTAATTTTTTCAGATTCGAAGACATTCAAAATCACAAATTTAGGAAAGCTCCATATTTCAGGCGTGCAAACTAGAGGAAATTTTTCAATTTGGATCGTTTTGTTAATGAGTTTATTTTTTGTATTTGGATTGTTCGCTATTATATTTTATACATATGGATACTATGAACTGCCCTTTGGAATTAGGTATGTGTTTAATTGAACTTTTAACATTCTGAGTTAGTTTTGAAGTTTTTCATGAGCTGAAAGAAAGTGTACTTTAATGTTTTGACGGTCATATTGAAAAAAAGTGGAAGGGATGAACAATGTACACCTCGAAAGACTTAAGTAATGAGATAAATTCTGATTTGACACTACTGAAAATTATATAGATATATAATAACTTCCTAAATAATTATTTATTCGTAAAATAAATAGAATAATTAAGAATTCTATGAATTAATATGGAGCTACAATGATTACTTTTGAGTACGACGTCTCAGCGTTTTTTCAACATTACATTCACATATTGCTAGTTTTCACGCACTTATCAAAATTTAACTATACGCAACATCACCTATTAAGGGTTCTTTTCTTTATATGACTTTTATGGTTATAAATTTGGTGTTTCTGTTTTTACAACTTACTAGTTGAAGGAAATTTGGGACCTTTTGGTATGAATTAGACAGTTCACAGTCCAATTAGCGAATGCACTCCAGGACATTGAATATGGATTGAGAGGATCCATAATCGATTATCGGACTGAGGAAGGCCCAATATGCTATAAAAATATCTCAGGAAAAAATAACAGATCTGAATAAAAGATCACTAAAACAACTGTGGGCTAACAAAAGGTGATTACCAAAAGAAAAATTGCCCGTATTTCAGACATTTCTTGTTTCTAAATATAATGAACTCATGGGTGTTGTAGACCGCATGTTTAAAATATTACCGCTATACGGTATGAGATTAAAAAAACGTGGTGAACCAATTTCGCTTTCTCCATAGACACGAATGTTCATAATGTCTAACAAGTCTATCGAAGAATTGCTGAAACAGGAGTAATGGACTATCTACCTTTTCGTCGGTACGACAGTTGTTCGAAGCGGCCACAAAAATCGCTAAAAGAATTATATAGACGCGTTTCAGACAACAAACGTTATAGTCAAAAAGATCATTTGATTGTAGTTGCAGAAAATTTCTAGTAAGCCTTATGTTCCAAAAAGTGAACAAGGTCTAAAGTGGAAAATATTATTGAAAAACAATATAAAACACAGGACCCCAAACAAAGGACCGTTGTGAACATCAAATAAGTCATTTTAAAAAATATTCGTTTCAGAGAGAATGAATAATTCAGATAATAAATAGTGAGCTAATGGAAAAATGAAAAGAACAATAAAAAGATATTGACTTCACGTTTTTCAACAGAGCAATTTCAGTGCAGCCAAATCGTTCATTAATTTTCTTTTATTTCAGTCATAAGTCATAAAATATAGGAAAGAAAATATTAGGATATCGTATAATCATAAATTTAACTTACAAGATTACCAATGTTATACAATAAAAACTATTGTAATGATAATTAAAACATTTCTATTGATTTCATTAATTTATGAACCGTTCAAGTCATGAACCTGAACCGTTCGGCGTAAAGCAGGTGTCCATATAAGATGATGTGACATATTGAGAGTACTTTAATAAGTTTTTATTGGTCGTCATAAATTTAAAATAATTTTCATCTCCCATCAATCGGCATTCTTCAGAATGAAACGTGAGCTACTAAATACCAGAGTTCACGTTTTACGCTTCTTCTAAATAAATATTCTTGCAGCATCCGAATGCACCCACTTCAACTAATAACAAGAATTCAACCTCTTTCACTGACGGAGAAGAAAGCTGTTCTTTACATCTCCAACATTCCTACGTTATATTGCACTCGTTAGCACGTTAATTTCTGTATATTATCAGTAAATCATTTCTAAATAGTTAAGATGCAAGTCCATGAAGGAAGATCTTAAAATAGAAATAGCAGCGAGTTATTAATATTACATTCCACATTTTGTATGATTAGATCTGTGCTACAGTACTATCGTTGGAATTTTTTTTGGCCGAAAGAGTCATTAATATTTCATTTTCCAGTGCGTCCAGTGTCTATAAATTTAAATCACGTGTTACTGTTATCGTAAGAGGGCATTTAAACATTTAATTTGCAGAAGATGACTTGTGCAAAATTGCAGATTAATAAAGTGTCATATTGAGTTAACAATTATGGAAAAAATTTCAGAGCTCCTTGATAGTTTTTTTTATAGTTAACATGTTCAGTTGATGAAAAAGCACATTGGTTTCCATAAAAGGAAAGAACGATGAATTTCATAGCAGTTATTCTGTATAGAGCGGAATTAAATATAGTAACTTGTAATGACGCCCCACGAAAAACAATAAGAACCGATTCTCCGATGTTTATATTTCGTACCAAATTTCCTTTCATGATGGATCGGAAAATAATATTGAATTTGAGAATAGGAGTAAATTGTCGATTTAATGATCACTTTCGAAAAAGATAACATTCGAGATTCACGAATCTCGACACCATATATATATATATATATATATATATATATATATATATATATATATATATATATATATATATATATATATATATATATATATATATATATATATATATATATATATATATATATATATATATATATATATATATATATATATATATATATATATATAATATATATATATATATATATATATATATATATATATATATATATATATATATATATATATATAATATATAAAATATATATTAAATTAGTTGTAGTTGTATTTAAAAGTAGTAGGTAAGTTTGTTGGAGATCTACAGTATATAGCGCAACGTTAACAGCAAAAACTGAATTGCTATAACAGTCGTTTATTTCTGAGAATACAAATATTTGATTATAATTTGGTACGGGTATACATAAGTTTTTTATAATATAGTAAAAATATATCAAACTGATCTTATATCAATATTTAATTCAGACTCACTTACTATCCAATGAAAATAATAAATTTCAAAGTATTGACACAGCTAAAATTTGTCGGGAAACGTTTACAGGAAATAATTTTTTTCATGTAAACTAATTATTTGATTACTATAAGTAACTAGTATATATATAATAAATTCAATGGACTGGTAATTTAATTATAATTGTTGTGGGTTATAGGCAAAAATAAGAGGCCACTATCAATAGATTTTATCCAATTTGTCTGCCTGGTCTATATTTCGACTGTGTTTACAGTCTTCATCAGGACTCTTTTTATCAGTGGAATTGTATAAACCTTTTTCAGAATCCTGATGAAGACTGTAAACACAGTCGAAATATAGACCAGGCAGACAAATTGGATAAAATCTATTCATAGTGGCCTCTTATTTTTGCCTATAACCCACAACAATTATATATATATATATATATATATATATATATATATATATATATATATAATATATATAATATATATATATATATATATATATATATATATATATATATATATATATATATATATATATATATATATATATATAAACATAAGTTTTAAGGTTTCTTGGGAATGAGCATAGTTTAAAATTGATGGAATAATTGTTTATTCTACATATGTTTCGGCTCTAGGCCTTTTTCAAGAATATTACAGGTTCATGTTAGTTGGAAATTGACTTCAATTTCACAAATCTTTCGTAAAACTGTGTAGTACGAGAATTATGGTCTATGGGTAACATCTGTAGATTCGTTTGTTTAGGACATGCGCATCTTCCGATGAATTCTTATCTTTGGTTTCATTTTTGTAACAAACATATATAAAAAGACGAGTTAAGGTGAGTATGTAATTATTAATGAAGATAGGTTTACAAGATGTTCGCTTGGAGTCAACTATCGTATTATAGTTGACTCCAAGGAGTAGGCAGGTTGAGAGTTCGGAGTTAACTATTACAAACGATTTGGCTCGTAGAGTAGGCAGATTGAGGCCACGCAACCGAATTATTTCTTATCGTTCCTAGTTTCCCTCATTTGGTTCGTGGAGTAGGCAGATTGAGGCCACGTAACCAAGTAACCTTTCCTCATTTTCCTTCATTCAGTTCGTGGAGTAGGCAGATTGAGGTCATGTAACCGAGTAACCCTTACCTTTACTAATTTATTCCAACTGCTGAAGATGGCTTCACAACGGAAGCCGAAACGTCGAGATTATATAAATCTAGAACGCGGCTCATTCCGAGAACCAAGTTTTATACATACTGACCGCGGAAACCTTTCTGAACATCTCATATATATATATATATATTAATATTGTATATGTATATATATATATATATATATATATATATATATATATATATATATATATATATATATATATATATATATATATATATATATATATATATATATATATATATATATATATATATATATATATATATATATATATATATATATATATATATATATATATATATAGAATTAGGGTAGCTAATAATCGGCTGGTGAAGTGTTTGAAAACTCATTTATTCATTACAATTCTCGATATTTCAACACTTTTTTCACTGTTTTAGGAGAAAAAACAAGCTGCAAAGTAATGACTGCAACGATCCAATTTAATATGTAAAAAATATTAAATATAAAACTACTTAAAATAAGAGTTATTTGAATTATATATAAATTGAAATTTCTAACCACTTTAGCTCTAACTCTTTATCAACATCTAGGGTATAAGTCCAAATGTAATAAGAGACGTTTGTTGAATAATGTTAGTTCTGTTATTATTACTGCATAAACTCTAATTGTAAGTAGTTATATATTTTATATTTTTTACTTATTGAATTTGATCATTGCAATCATTATGCAAGACACAAAATAGAGTTGAAATATCGAGAATTGTAATGAAAAAATGAGTTTTTAAAGTCTTCACCAAACACGGTGAAGTCTATATTTATATAAATAATCTTCATCATTACAGATTTTCTGCGCCTACTTCGTTTCCCCTTTCTTCGACTTATAGAGCCCGATTCAGTTCAAAAGAAGATGAAAGCGGTCTTATTTTCGATAACCAATCTCTCGTTGGGTCAGTGATGAATTTGAACCAATCATTTGACAATCCAATGTATGGTCAGGTATCAACAGCTCCTGACATAAATGGAGACGATAGGGTGAGTAAAATGTTCCAAGTAATTCCGCAATATTCGATTGTTTTTAGAATAATACACATATATTGTTCCAATAATCAGTAAATTCAATGGAACAAAAAATAGGAATTGCTCGAACTTGATAATGATTCAAAAATAAACAATTAAGCATGTGTCACACTGGTAGTACAGATTAGTGAAATTTCCATAGTAGATAAGGTGATGAAATAATCATTTTCACGGATACTGAGTTAGAATTCTTCAATTTCACTTATCGGATTATTGGATATTAGTTCATGCTATGAATAACGCTGATATTATAAGATATTCGATTTGTGGTATCAATAACTTCGAACCGAAATTAATGATTTTTTGGCAATAATTCCAATCACAATCCAAATCAGACAGACAAGACCCCAGAAAAAATCTGTTAATGGTCTTGAATGAACAGCGTAGCACCGATTCTGAATAAATAACATATTTCTTGTTATTTTACAGTAAATATGTTATATGAATTGAGCCAGTAAACTAAAACAAAAATAATAACCATGAACTTACTTTGTCACTTTCGTTTCATAAACGACATAATCTGCTCGACAAAAAAGTGTAAGCAGAACGTTTCCTCAGGACGAAGGCTAAAGTTGAATTAAATGAATTCATGGAAAAACTTGTGGAGTCTATTAAAAATAACTGTTCTATGAAAATATATTTTGATTATTCGACAATTCAAGAATCAAGCTAAAAGTAAATATTGAGTTAAATTTAAAAAATGAAATGGAAACTACCACATAAAAATATCATATTCTGAAAAAATAATCATAATTAAAAAAATTATTTCTGAAGGTTGCAATGAAATTTATATTTGCAAATTGAAACGTCTGGCAACGCTTTATTGTTTGTAGGTTTACGTCTACATTGCTTCTTTGTGTGGTAACAGTCGAAAAGATACCATCTGGTGTCCGAAATTGCAACATCGCTATCACATTCTGACCTCACAATTTTGGGCTTTTGCCAAAAATTCGTTCTCAGTCTCTCAACAAACATGGACCGCCTGATTTCGTATCAATATAACAGATCTATTGTTTCCGCGGCCCCGTCGATTGTTTTTATATTCGGAAGAATTCACATGGAATGCCATGAAATCGGTCTTCCGTTCGAACATTTCTCCCACAGATGACTTAATATTATTAATTCTGATTCTTCTTCTCCTTTCTGTGGAAATGGTATTTAGTTCCGGTCTACTTTCAATGTCTATGTTTCGGATAGTTCCCTCCGGTGATAGTATGCCAGATATTATCGGCCTTTTTAATTATGGGCTCCTGAATATACTATATTTTACACTCAAACATTCAAGTATTCGATACTTGCGTGAGCGTTCAAGTATCAAATTAGAAATTTATTTTTAGATTTTATTACCAAATAAATATCAATTCTGGTTTACTTCATTATATTCAAACTAATCAGTAGGAATATAGACGAAAATGAGAATATCGGATACATACGTATCTCAAAAAAAAAGTTTTAAAAAGTGCCCGAATTTGAGAGTAACTGTCACTATCAGCTATGAATGTGACCATCAATTATACAGCTATTTTACCTAAAATTCTATATTTCTCCATATATAAAGAGATAGAGTTACTGTTGTTTAGTCGATTAATTAATTTAGAGATTTTGCAAAAGATTCTGAAAAGCAAAGAATTGAATACATGGCACCTACCCTATCAAACACTCTCCCTTTAAACAAATCTTTAAGTCGAGAATTTGAGTATCTCGAATTCACATTCAACACTAGAGCAAACACAGAAGCAGATCTATCCTACATAATCAGAAGAGTATATAATGCTAATATCCGCATAATTTAGCGTTTTTATTGAGTCCGCAGAGGAACAAATGAAGCGAAAGCTGCAAATAGTCCCAGTGTCTAATATGGTGTGATATAAAGGAAAAAAGTGAAAGAGTAAAGATACTGCGTTCATCATTTTCAAATAGATGTTCCGGGACATGATTGACGTCCATGTGTCAAATCATCACGTCCAAATCTAAGCTGTTTGTTTTGCCATTTCTTGAAAGCAAGTTCAACTAAAAAAGACAAGAGGAAAAGGACGAAGACAAAAACCAATATGAATACCTATTGACATGCTAGATAAATGAGAAAATAATTCGCAAAACTATATTTCAATTGTCTGATGATATTGTGTTCCACTTTAGACGCTTTCATTTCTTTTTATACTGAAATGAACTTTGAAAGGTGTAATATTTTTGTAATCGATATTGTCTACTGAAATCTATATATATAAAAATGAATTGCTGTGCGTTAGTCTCGCTAAAACTCGAAAACGGCTGAACGGATTTATCTTACCTTAGTCTTGAAATGTTAGTGGAGTTCCAGGGAAGGTTTAAAAGGCGAGAAAAAATCGAATAATTGCCGAGAAAACTCTAAAAACAGCACTTTTCTATTTCCCATACAAACGTTTCTAAATAAAATGTGGAGTCAATTTGAACTTTACTACTATCCGATAAAGTTCATATCAAATTATTCGCGTGCGCTTTGGAGGATTTGATGTCGCGTTCCGAAACTAAACAAAAGTAAATAGCGAACGTGATAGAATCGGATAGTCACAAAATGTAATAAATCATCAGTAGTACTGATTTTCAATCAATTATCAAATTTGCGTAACTTTATTTTAGCTAACTTCAGTTGTTATCTTATCAGACAATTTTTTTAAGTTTGATAAATCTTTAAGTTTGGTCACAACTTGAGTTTCAGAACGCAACCATAATATTTGACAACCACGGAGCTAACCTCAAAACACGGAAAAAAGTTTTCCTATTAATAAAATTGTGTTACTATCATGGTTGCGATATTTTATGAGTACATCTATGTTTGTAAGTGACGATTACCGCTTCGTGCGTGAGAATTTTTTGCTTTTGTGATGCTTTGTGGTAGTGACATTCCAAGTACTTTTTTGTTGATATTTTGGTGATAGTGACACTTCACTGTTAAGTGAGCGCGAATTTTCTTCACTTTAATTTATTATATTACGTTACGATGCCGAGAAGAAGACGACCTGACTTAGGTCGTCGCAGTCAGTCAAATGTACGAAGAGCTACCTCACGTGTTAACCTTACTGATGACCAGAGAGAGACAGATCAAGAAAATAGTCGTATTGCTATGTCAGAATTGCGTTCTTTAGTGAGTGGCAATGAAGTAAATAGGCTCAGAATGCAACAAGTTCGTGCACATCAATCACAACAACAGCAAGCACGACATAATGAAATTGAGCGAATCCGCAGACGCAGTGCTTCTGTGATTCTTGAACGAGCTGCATTCCACTATGATCCGGAAATTGATTATTGTGCCGACAAATCGGTAACAATTCACCTCGGAATTAAATATGTGTCCGCCGTCGTTCAGAAATCAAATTGAGAGAATAGTTTAAAATGAATAACCAGTTAGAATTTTTATATCTTTGTTACTACATATTTACTCTTAGGGGGTAAAAAATGAACTAAATTTTGGCTAACTACAGTTGTTTAATATCTATCAGATTATTTTCATATAGATTGATAAATCCTGAGGTTGTTCACAAATTTAAATTCAGAAAGCTACCATAATATTCGACATTTGACAACCAACTAATGTATCGATCTATCCTCTATGACATAGAGTCTATGAAGATCGATACCTCATACAAAGAGTGCATCCTTCTATATTCGTGAGTGGCGATTACCGCTACGTGCGCGAGAACTTTCTTTACTTTGGTGATCTTTTGTGATAGTGACATTTCAAATTATGTGCTCTTTTTTTTGACCTTTTGTGATAGTGACAATTTACCTCTAAGTGCGCGAGATCTTTTCTCACTTATATTGATTACAATTTACAATGCCGAGGAGAAGACGACCTGACAGGTCGTGGCAGTCAATCAAATGTGCAAAGAGCTACCTAACGATATAATATTTTATATAACATTCAGATTAAGTTTCACTGAGTGAAACTTAACATATTAACTGAACGAGTATGTTCTGGGCGGTTATCCCATTATTGAGAGTGATAACTTAATTTCTAAATCAATTTTGAAATGGACGAAATATCAAAATGCATCATTTCTATTTGGAAATTTCTGACTTCAAGTAGAAATTATGCCTTCTGACATTTCAAAATTATTTCAGAAATTGAGGAAGTTCTGATTTAATTTTGAAATAAATTGAAATCAGGAATTTACATTTACAATTGGAAATAATTCATATTGATTTTACGTTAATTCAAAAATTAAATCAGAAATTTAGGTTTTATTCATCATAAGGGACTAGCCACCTGAAACTTACGTAGAGTTAATAGTATTTCAATTTCAATTTATTATTAATATAATAAATAATATTATAACGGCTGGATCGACTCGAGTGAATTTTTGTATATGCACTAATTCGTTTATCCTGATAGCTTGGAATGTCATGGCAGGACAACGTCTGTCGGGTCCGCTAGTAATTTTATATTTCCATTGTAGATACTGAATAAATGAGTACTGCTCCTGAAACGTTTTCGACTGCGCAATGTAAATTTCTTCAATATATATATATATATATATATATATATATATATATATATATATATATATATATATATATATATATATATATATATATATATATATATAGTAGTAAATACTGAGACTCTCAATCGAAATATCGAAATATTTCAAATAAAACTCTCAAGGAGCTGTCAACACAAATGTTGTCAACGAGAACGACCCCATCACTCTCGAGAGTGAATATTAAGAGCGTTTCGAAAAATCCATCGATCTTGTTGAATGATAATAGGATACAATTGTTTCATCATTATTATGAATCATCACTCCATATTCAATCTATCAATCGAGAATCAATGACTTTCAAAACGAACATAGGTCCTATACCAAATTGAGGGAAATTTTACCCAGTGAAATATTCACGTAGGCTCCCTCTATCGGAGAAAAGACTTATAAACTCTTCCTAGCGTTCAAGATTCCTACTCATGACAACAGTAGCGCGAGTGCAAGGCTTTGTTGATATTTCATTCGAACACTACAGAAAATTGTCCGCAATGTGTACGAATAATCTCATGCCTAATCGTTCCAGATCACGCCCCAGCGGATAAAAGTATAGCTAGTTTAAAGATTCACAGGTCATTCGGTACTAGTAAATACTGAGACTCTTAATCGAAATATCGAAATATTTCAAATAAAACTCTCAGGGAGCTGTCTACATAGATGTTGTCAACGAGAAAGAACCCATCACTTTCGAGAGTGAATATTAAGAGCGTTTCGAAAAATTCATCGACCTTGTTGAATGATAATAGGATACAATTGTTTCATCATTATTATGAATCATCAGTCCATATTCAATCTATCAATCGAGAATCGATGACTTTCAAAACGAACATAGGTCTCATACCAAATTGAGGGAAATTTTACCCAGTGAAATATTCACGTAGGCTCCCTCTATCGGAGAAAAGACGTATAAACTCTTCCTAGCGTTCAAGATTCCTACTCATGACAACAGTGGCGCGAGTGCAAGGCTTTGTTGATATTTCATTCGAACACTACAGAAAATTGTCCGCAATGTGTACGAATAATCTCATGCCTAATCGCTCCAGATCACGCCCCAGCGGATAAAAGTATAGCTAGTTTAAAGATTCACAGGTCATTCGGTACTAGTAAATACTGAGACTCTTAATCGAAATATCGAAATATTTCAAATAAAACTTTCAGGGAGCTGTCTACACAGATGTTGTCAACGAGAAAGAACCCATCACTTTCGAGAGTGAATATTAAGAGCGTTTCGAAAAATTCATCGACCTTATTGAATGATAATAGGATACAATTGTTTCATCATTATTATGAATCATCAGTCCATATTCAATCTATCAATCGAGAATCGATGACTTTCAAAACGAACATAGGTCCTATACCAAATTGAGGGAAATTTTAGCCAGTGAAATATTCACGTAGGCTCCCTCTATCGGAGAAAAGACGTATAAACTCTCCCTAGCGTTCAAGATTCCTACTCATGACAACAGTGGCGCGAGTGCAAGGCTTTGTTGATATTTCATTCGAACACTACAGAAAATTGTCCGCAATGTGTACGAATAATCCCATGCTTAATCGCTCCAGATCACGCCCCAGCGGATAAAAGTATAGCTAGTTGAAAGATTCACAGGTCATTCGGTACTAGTAAATACTGAGACTCTTAATCGAAATATCGAAATATTTCAAATAAAACTCTCAAGGAGCTGTCTACACAAATGTTGTCAACGAGAACGAACCCATCACTTTCGAGTGAATATTAAGAGCGTTTCGAAAAATTCATCGATCTTGTTGAATGATAATAGGATACAATTGTTTCATCATTATTATGAATCATCAGTCCATATTCAATCTATCAATCAAGAATCGATGACTTTCAAAACGAACATAGGTCCTATACCAAATTGAGGAGAATTTTACCTAGTGAAATATTCACGTAGGCTCCCTCTATCGGAGAAAAGACGTATAAACTCTCCCTAGCGTTCAAGATTCCTACTCATTACAACAGTGGCGCAAGTACGGTTAGGCATGGGATTATTCGTACACATTGCGGACAATTTTCTGTAGTGTTCGAATGAAATATCTACAAAGCCTTGCACTCGCGCCACTGTTGTCATGAGTTTAATACACTTCCGAGGCGACTGACGAACCAGAATCATTGTTTTGAATATCAAAGAGCTGAAACCACCGAATTGATTTCTGAAAAAATTACGATTTGACTTTTTATATTCATAGCAATTTATAGCATTGTACTAATTATTAGTTTTGACAAAAGTTGCAATTCGCAACGAAACTTAAGTCAACTAAATTAAGATTTTTTTCAAATAAAAAAAGCCTTTTATTTCGAAAAATATTAAAAGAACTAAACGTATACAAAAATTAATTAAAATATAAACCAATAGGTAACATATATTTCAACTATAACTATTGGAAATTCTAACTATTAACATTTACTTACATATAATAACTCTTGAATCTATATTTTTTATGTCCGCTTTTATACAGTAAATTCAACGTGTAGTTAATTCTCATGTTCCCATGTCATAGATTGAATTAACATTCTGAATTGCCGAATTAAAATTTTTATACTAAAACATGAATAGTAATAAGTACCATTTCTAATGTAAAAAAACACTATGTTATCTCGGTGAATTTAGAAATTCTCCTGAGAGCTATACTAAACATTGCGTTTCTGTAAACTTCTCACTAGTATGCAATTTTCTACACGAAAGATATTTCACTATAATATTCCACACAGTTTCACAATTTCTCAAGTGAAAATTAGTAAGTTACGAGATCTACCTTATATCCTGATCACCTAAAACTCAGATTTGTGAGAATATCAATGTGTTAATGATAGATTAACGAAAAGATGAATTATTCACTTTGATCCAGTGCCCAAGAAACAGTTGAAAAATCTTATAATTGAACATAATAATTTATTAATAGATCGATTCAATATCTTACAATTTTTGTTTCTTGGTCACTTTTTCGGTTTTACTATTTTCGATAGGTACTAACTATGCCTAAATGGTATATGAATTTGTTTTTATATAGAGCTAAATTTGTTTTCAAGATATTCAATCGTGAAAACCTTCAACGAGATCATCCAGACAAAAATTAATTTCTTCTCCAAAATTTAAATAGCCTATTAACTCACATTTATTATCCAAAATAATCGACAAAGTTGAAGAGATTTGTTAGTCCAAGAAAGTGAAACATTGATTAGAATATCACTTTCTAGTTCACAATATTAAAATGTGAAATGCACATATTTTTGAACCTTATAGTCGATATTGAAATATCTAAGATTTGAAGATTCGAATTTGAAGGTCAAATGTTTGTTTGTAGAATACACAATCTGAAATTTTATGATGTATTCAATAATTAACAAATATAAATACATAATAGTATTGACAATAGGAAAATGAAGATAGTTGTCTTTCAATAATAACAATAATAATAATAATAATAAAAATTATGTTTTAATTGATCATCAAGCTATGACAGTTTTACTTATACAGGGTGTTACATACCTTCCGCAAAAGTATTTGTCAAATCAAAGGAACCCTGCCAAGTATCTTCCAATTACATGTTTTATACAAAATAATTACGTCTTGTACTGCTGATACGAGTAGCTTACTGATAAACGAAATAATTTTACTTGCCGATCAACAAAAGGAATGCACAAAGAACGCTAATGAGTTGTAAGGAACCACTGATTTTTGACTCAGTAATCTGAAAACATGTATACTCCAACAAAAGGAACCTCTTTATGGGACAAATCGATTACAAAAAATCATTTGATTCCGTGCCTGATGATTGATTGATTCAGGTGATGAAGATATACAAAATTGACCCCTCTGTAACCAACTACCTAGCCTTCTTTGGTTCTGCTTGGCAATGAATCCTCTATCGCAGAGACTGAACTCTACCAACAACGGATTTTCCATCTAAGCTAATGACCAGCACCAATCAACAATTGGATCAGATTAAAATTTCGCTATATATTCAATTAAAATAATGAAACTCAATTTCTATTTTTGAGGAATTCATATAGCCAGCACTCGTTATATAAGAGCGCTCCTTAAATGGTTTTTCAAATATATGCAGTAAATATACCTGCATATACAGTTCAACTTCAGTTAGAGAAAGTACTTTTTCGTCGATTGGCCGTTCTATTGTTAATTACAAATTAATTAGAAATGATTTGAAATTGCATCTCTTTTCATCATTTGATACAATTGTATTTGTTTAGGAACATTCATTACTAACATTAATAATATTGATCACCAAATATGATATTCACAAAATAGTATAAATCTATTGAAGTATTCAAATCATCCTTGTTTTGACACATTTTTTGCCATTATATAAGCTTATTTCTTGGAAAGGGCTAGATATCTACATAGTTGAATACACACACACACACACACATATATATATATATATATATATATATATATATATATATATATATATATATATATATATATATATATGTGTGTCCACACAAATGTTGTCAACGAGAACGAACTTATCACTTCCGAGAGAGAATATTAAATGCGCTTCGAAAAATCATCGAACTTGTGGAATGATAATAAGATACAATTGTGTCATCATTATTATCAATCATCAATCTTTTTCAACCACTCAATCAAGAATCGATGACTTTCAAAACGACCCCTGGACCTACATCCGAATGAGAATATTAGTTAAATTCAATGGAAGATGAATCAACTCTGTGATAGTTCATATTTAAATGAGAGGTAATAAGAATTAATTGTATAAAAATCAAGAATATTCTTGATAATGCTGTGAAAGACGAAACTATTGGAATAAAAATTGTTCAATCAGTGATTTTTAGACAAGAATTCTTATTACCTCTTATTCAGAATATTAGTTCGTGAACTATTCACGTCAGCTCCCTCTATCGATGAAAAGACGCATAAACTCTCCCCAGCATTCTAGATTCCAACTCATGACAACATTAGTAGGAGTACGTAGAGGCTCTGTAGATATTTCATTCGAACACAACATAACTTCGTCTGCAATGTGTAAGAATGGTCCCATGCCTAATCGCTCCAAATCAGACCCAAGCGGGCAAAAAGATAGCTAGTTTCGAGATTAACGAATATTAGTCAGTACTGAAACTTCTAATCGAAATATCAAAATATTTCAAATTAAACTCTCAGGGAGCAGTCCACACAAATGTTGTCAACGAAAATGAACTTATCACTTATGTTAGGTTTTAAAAGTCATCAATTCTTGATTAATTGGTTAAATAAGACTGATGAATCATAGTAATATTTTATAATAGAATTGTATTTTATTATCACTCAACAGGTTCGATGATTTTTCGAAGCGCACTTAATATTCACTCTCGAAAGTGAAAGGTTCGTTCTCGTTGACCACATTTGTGTAGAGAGCGCACTGAGAGTTTTATTTGAGATATTATTATATTTCGATTAAGAGTCTCAGTATTGACTTTAAATAACTTATCTCTTAATCTCATAACTTGTCTTAAATATCTCAATAACTCTTAAAACAGTATATATATACAGGCTGGTCCTCCGGGAACTCCATCGATCCATATAAGGAAAAGCATACTTGGGACATATCTGAAACGTTTTTAGTAAACTGAAGTGGATGGGGACCATCCAGCTAAAATATTTTCAAGATGGGGCACTTCCGGTTATACCGGAAGTAGATGTCAACTTCCCCATTTAGAATAGAACACCCTATAGGTTATTGCATTTTTGGATTCCTGGATTTGGATTTTGGAATTGGCTATCATTCGAAACTTAAGGAATTTTTTTGCCACATACCATGGAATTAACGGTTACTGAAAATACTTGATTGTATTGTCAGTAACCGTTAATAGCACGATGTGTAACAAAAAATCTCTATTGTCAATATTAACGCCGGGAGGATAAAATTTTTCAAATGAAAATTGTTTAAATTTATTTATGATTTATGGAGAATGTGATAAAGTAAATGACAGCATATTGTTTTGTTTGTTCAACGACGTCATAACCAACTCATATTAACTGAACCTTTAGGCGCATAGCTCAATAGTAGTACAAAAATGCCAATTATCTCGGGAATTACAAATTTTCGGAATAGATGAGCTTATACAAAGTTACCCTTATTTTTAATGCTTTATACGATAAAATTATAAAAATAGTGGTTTTCTATTTGAAAAAAGCAACTTTTGCCGTTTCTTTAACTTCAATTTTTATTCTTATTTTTTGACTAGGTACTCACATTTTCGAAAATATTATACAAAGGCTTGTTAGGTCGATCCTCTTCTACATGAAACCGAACCCATATTAGATAATAGAGGATTAATTGCGTATGAGAAAAATGGATAATTCTGTTTTGGTATGAAAACCTCATTTTGAACATAAAATTTCAAATACATCAAGACTTAGGTATAGCACATTATACACAAACTATATATAGAATTTTCCGAGGAATCCAATAATGCAATAATATATAGGGTGTTCTATTTAAAATACGGAAGTTGACATCTACTTCAGGTAAAACCAGAAGTGTCGCCATGACCACGCTGTATAGTCAAGACTGAGATTTTCAATCGGAAAATAAAAATAAAAAATATATATATATATATATATATATATATATATATATATATATATATATATATATCAAGAGTATATGCAATTAACATTTCGACTCACCGTCTTACTTCATATATCAACGAATACAACATATCTTCTTCGATTTGTGAAAACAGTGTCATATATGGAACGACATCATTGTTGTTCACACACTTATTCACAGATTCATATTTGGAGCAATTAGTTTTTAAAAATTGCAACGATTCAGCTCAATCAACTGACGCTTGAACTGAATTCTGTTATTATTTGGTATCATACTTACTTAAAAGATATTTGAAAATTTCGATCTAGTGTCTAGGTAAATAAAAACCGTTACAGTAATAAGGAACTGCTCTATCCGTTCTCCTGACAATTACTCGATTCAAACACGATTAGCATTTCTATATCGGTTGTTATTTAACCTCGACTAAGGGTCAGAAAGGCTATGAGGTCGAACTTGTAATACTGGAAGCTATTTACGGTAAACAAAAATGTATCACATATGTTAAACAATAGCTGAAATCATCTAGCTGACAGTATATTAAGTGACTGACTATACCGATCTAGACAAATATCACTCACTAGAAGGGGGAGTTATAAGATGCATGACGACATGCAAATGCATCGAAATAATAATGCAAAACGAAACCGAATTAATTTTGCATTATGCATTTGTTATCGCCAGTATAGAACTGAAAACTATTCAATCCGTTTTTTTTTTTGAAAAAAGAATTTACGAATTGTTGAAATTGTTTTCTCCACAACAAATATACAGCATAGTAGTAGTAGTATGAGAAAAGTAGAATAACTTCGACAAACGGAAGGATAATTCTCTAGTTTTGAAAGAAATTCAAATTAATAATTGATGAGGGCGATACTTGATGTAAATCGATAATCATAATAAAACAATATTGTTAAACTGATTTACACATATATTAAAAAGAATACTGCATGACGTACGTTTCGATGAGATTCACGTTTTCAAATGCTACGTGCAGACTAATTATTCTATTTATATAATAATAAGTCTGCACGTAGCATTTGAAAAAGGTGAATCTCATCGAAACGTACGTCATGCAGTATTCTTTTAAATATATGTGTAAATCAGTTTAACAATTGTTTAATTATATTAAAATTTTCTAGCCTGAATTATTTTTCCAGTGAAAACTACAAAATTCTGGAAAAGTTCTAGGAGCGGTAACTGAAAACTTTTCGATGTGTATATAACTCTACACACCTTTTTCAAAAATTATTTTGGGTTTGTATAATTCTTTTCACACTTGAGCTAAAATTTTCCCGAAAGACTCTGAACCTATTTTGTCAAGATTTATCACATGAATTCATGGACATTTTTTTTTTGACCGCGACATTTCTACACCCTTATACTCTTAGACTTCACGATTTCATTGATATCATATTTTTTCACTAGAAACTAATTGAAGCCAATCTGTAGGTAACTCAATAGAGCTAATTTCAAATTACCGTGCATTTTCGACGCTATACATCCAATATAATTACAGAAAATAATTAATATGAATGAAATACAAGAAATGTACAGAAATTAGTTACAATTCCAAACTGTCACTTCCTAAGTTCACTCCAGTTTTCTTAGAGTTTCTAAAAAAATCAGTTTCCATAGTTTTGCTTTATTTAGGTCGGTAATGTTCATCTGCGTTGTTTTTCAGCAGAAAGAATCGATGTAAAAATTTACCGTAGTATGGATTCATTATTTTTCCAGAAAAAAATTCTTCGTTTCGAAGCTGTGGATTTCACTTTCGTATAATTTCTGATGGTGTGTTTGTTCAATGAGCGGAAGCGAAATAATAATCGGTAAATTTCCGAAAGCATCATGAAATGAGAAAGAGGTGAATCTTTGAATAAAAAAATATTAGCTGATATCTCATCTGATTATAGTTTATGAAGCTACACAACAATGTCTATTTTAGGATTTAAGATTATCAAACCTTATTACGTTATTCGTGTTATGATCTTGGGACAATAGATTTCAACTAAGTCTCTCTAAACATGTATGTGTTTTACATAAACCGCACATTTATAGTTTTAATTCTGTTCTGTTACAAACCCTGTCAACGACACATTAGTTCGGAAAAGTGTAACTGAATTCTTCGTGAATCTTCGGACAATGGTGTAATTGGTGATATCAAAATTTCATCAAGTAGTACAAATTTCTACCTTGTACGATTAAAAATTTCTACAAAAATTCAAATTTATGAGCCGTCATTAATTTTATTAAAATTGCCATAAACCTCTAAATTTTTTGCGAATACCGTCATCTTGTTGTTATATTCAAATTGTAATGTAGCAAGTTAATGGAATATGCGATAAGGAAAACTTTTGCAAATATAAAGCATAAGAATGTTTAGCGGAGTTCGTTTCAAATTAATAGTAACAAAGTGGCTCACTGAAAAATATATATAAAGTACATACATGATGCGATTTTTTTAAGCTGATGATAATCAGCTCTAGTAAGCTCAACTAATTCCAAGTTATTATTAATACCACAAAATCCAACTCACATGTATATAGCTTAAATGGAAGGGCATGGGTTTACTCTCACCTCCATTATTTCGTAGACCTCTGTTTCAGATAGGGTTTTCTTTTAATGTTATTAAAGTATAAAGATCACCCCTTCTAGATGAGTGACAATTGCCTACTATGAGTAAGACTAAATCAAGTTTTGTAGGAATTTGCCGTGTTATTTTTTCTAATAGCATGCTGATGGATCAACCTGCGAAAGAATTCGATAAAAATTGAAGTTTTATTTTTGTTTGAGGAATAAATAGAGGATTTACTCAGAATTGAATTCAGTCTTTTTATGAGAATTCTACTTAGGTATTGTTACTGTTGAATGAATAAGTGAAATTGCACAATTCTATGAATGTTCCAAAATAAATACTATCATGATTTATAATTATTTTATATCGAAGAAGATAATCACTTTTGAAGAATACATTTGAAATTATGTTTGTATGTAAACAGAGGAAGAAGGATGGTTAAAAACATCACATATGTGTCATAGTATTTCTATGATATGAATCCTTATCAGACACTTGAGAAAAAAAAGAAATTTCTATATGAATTAGATGGATGTTGAAACCACCATCACTCAATTTTCAATTTATCTCATTCTTGAGAATTTCAAATAGTTTTCTACGTTAATTTTCATCAACTAATCCTCTTCCGAGTGAATTGAAATCCAAATTCATAAAAACAGTGGAGTTTAAAATTAAAAGATATCATTCATAACTGCAGCCTTTTTTTATTATTGTGCTTACTGTCATTTTGATGAATTCAATTCATGTCTAATGTAATAAGATTCACAGAAATTTAATATTTGAATATGAATTGAAAATTGAATTGACAAGAACTTTTAATAAAACTTTTCTATTTTTTGTCGATAGCATTTGAACTATCGTCTCAAATATTTATCCTAGACAGGTACATGTTTCCTTTTAACCACTTGAATTCTTTTAGGACATTGTGAAGGAAGCAGCTTCAGGAAAAAAAGATACAAAGATAGAAAACCAGAGTGATCCTCTAAAAACCTGAAACGATTGAATGAAGAGCTTAGAGATGAGATTGGCACCGATTTAGCACCAGATGTATTGGAATCATTAATGAAAGTTACTCCTATTTTCTACGAAGTTGAAAAAGCTCAATCACTTGATAATGTCATAGAAGAGGAAGATGACGACTTTGAATGAAACTAACCCATGAAGAATATCTAACAAATTATACTTTACATTAACATTCAAGTTATTAACTTCAAATTCAAGGAAATTTCAAATTCACATAAAGTTGAAGAAACCAATATTTCGACGTCAATAGTTGTTCTTGAATTTTTGTTCTCGATCCTACAAAAGACCTATTGTGCCCTTGTTTACAAGCCATCTTTTGTTCAATCCTCCTTCAGTAAGAAGAAGATGCAATGAAATATTCTACAGAGATAATAATATATTGATAATACGTCAAAATATAATTATTTTTTGATTTATTCAGTTGACGTCAACACAAACACACACACACACACATATATATATATATATATATATATATATATATATATATATATATATATATATATATATATATATATATATATATATATATATATATATATAATATTTACGAATTATTCAACAGTGGAGCTGGCTATGTGAAACATGTACAATGTGATGTCTCTATTTTCCTTTGAGGAATTTGTTAGATAATAATGGAATCGGTGCCTATATTCGTTGGAATCAGAAGAGTGTTACTTTTCGAACTATAAGGTACTCATCAGTTACGCCATTGTCCAACAAACCAAAGTCTCGTAGTACGAAAGTCTTGCGATTTCAACAAATGTAGGCACCGATATCAATATTCCTAAAAAATAATTCTTTGAAGAATAATGGACACATCACATTGTACATGTTTCACATAGCGAGCTTCAAAAATTTTTTTGAATAATTTCTAAAAAAAAAAGTATCGAAATAATGTTGTAGTATAGGTATACAATTAAAATTGAATATTTACATGTGTGATGATATGGGCATGATAACAGATGTAATGAGAGTGATGTAGTGAGAGCAGATATTAACCTGCTTTGAAAATGATTTTTTTTATTCTGTTTTCTGAACATACAGTTAACAACGGAGGGAGGTTCTGTGACTCTGATGATTCTAGTTTCATTTGGTTTTTCTTAGTGATTATATTTATGATACAAATAGTTTGGAATATAAATAAAATGGTATATAAAAAGTTGCAACAAATAGTTAAAACCCCTGATTAGCTGTATAGATGATTTTGTGTTAATTATCATTTTCATTGAACAAATAAAGACAAATTGCTGTTGAAATAAAATAGGAAGGAATTTTAAAACATTTTAAATAGGCATATTGAGCTATTAGCTTAGCGCAAGAAGTAGGTAAAAACACCATTCAAGTAACATAATAAACTATTTTTGATTTCTATCAAGTTCCATTTGAAACAGGATCGAAAACAACTAGGTTGAGAAGTGTCTCTAGCACTCTATTTAATTAAGTTCATACTAAATCTCCATTTCATCAATATAATGGTAAAGGAAACACTTTTTTCATATTTACACAACTTTTATTTTAGAATAAACTAAATTGATGTGCGTTTCACTTTCACAATAGCCTATTCGGGCTTGTAATAGTCCGATAACATTCTTTGTCTTCGTTCGGATTTTGAGAATTTTTACAGCATATTTGGTTGAAGTACCTAATTTTAGCCTTTATTACATAATATGAAAAATAGTTATGAGGATGAACAAATATTAAAAGTTTTCATTCAAAGAGATTCAAATACAGTTAAGGAACATGATTTTTCTGTCCTAACTCATTTCAATCAGTACTTGTTTAAATTTTGCAGGGAGAAATAATGAATTTTATTTCAATGTGCGTTAACGTTGAACGATAAGATTATTACCATAATAGTTATCGGAGGGAGAAATAATGAATTTCATTTCAATGTGCGTTAACGTTGAACGATAACAGTATTACCATAATAGTTATAACAACTCAATAATTTATAATTCACCGTTATTCATAATGTAAATTTCTATTTCATCCAGATTTTGAATGTGTATTCAAAATCTCTGCTTTATTATCAAAGCTGTTGCCATATTCGACTATCAAATAAATTTCTGAATAAATAAGCTTACTAAAAATCGAACGGTCAACACCCATTGAGTTCAAGCATGAATATTTATTAAACTATCGTTATTATTTTAGCGTAACTATTCGTTCTTTAAATATATTCATTAAAATAGAAAGTCCAGGAAGATGTGGTGTGCTAGGTCATATTTCACCATTAAATGAGTTTGCAAAATGATATATTCCAAACAATTAAAATATACTTTAAGTTGCGACATACCTTAATGAAATATTTTTCGCTATTCATGGAATTCGAAACTTAAATGTTATATTTGGCGCTAAGCATAAAGTAAATATTTATTTGACTTTTATGAATGCTATAAAAAGGATAATAGAAATGATATAATAAGGTAATAGACGGAAATTATTCATAGAATCTTTTTTACATATTGTATCAATTTATTTTAATTCAGAGATTTTTAACGTTCTAAAATGTTTTTTACTAATATAGATTCTAAAAAGCTCCTACTGAAAATATATAATTGGGAACAGAACAGTGGTAGAGTGATTTACGTTAATGTTTAAGATGGAGGCCTGCTAAGCAGAAGATCTGGTTTTGAAACCCAGGTAAGATATGGACGTAGGTATAAGCGCGCTCATGAGTTCAATGGTTTGCAAAATGTACAAATGGTTTGTAATGTACAAAGTATACTAGCCCAAATACGAAAAAAAATAATAGTGGTAATAAGGTACCTGTAAAAATAAGGTCAGGTTGAACGATAATATATTGTATTTCATGAAAAAATCTAAAAAATGAATAACATTCTCATACAATAATATATAATAGAATTTCATTTATTATTGAACAGAATTTCAATTAATAACACAAGAAATAATTTTTCAAGCGCAATGAATTTAATTGATATGGGCTTGAAGGATATTGGAGACATCACTTGTTTATATTAAATAATAATTCATTCCTATTCCTATTCATTCTAAAAGTCAGAACTCGCAAAGGCGTCGTCGATTCGGACTACTATCTCCACCAAATAAAAACGAAATTTTAACCCAATAAAATTTAAAAATTTTCACCAAAAAATTCAAGTCGTATCCTTATCCAAATGTTTCGCCTTTGCAGACAGACAACAGAACTGAACTCATCCTCGCCGTAGAAAAACTATATGAAATTACGCAGAAAACCGGGTTAAAAACTTCTTATCATAAAACCAAATACATGGAAAGAAAACCAAAAACTAAATCTTCTCTAATAACAAAACATGGTGAAATTCTGCAAGTCGGCCATTTCAAATACCTTGGAGAAGTTATACAGTCCTTAGTTTCAAACCGAATCAGTAATGAACAAAGAATTACCAAGCTCTAAAGGGTTTACAAGCTAACATGGTATAACACAGGGATGGCCAACAGGTCGATCGCGATCGACCGGTCGATCGTGACTGTTAGTCCAGTCGATCGCGGCCCGGCAAAAAATATAAATAATTAGACCAGACTGCGCAACGTAATTATCAACTACTGCAGCATCATCTTGTATCATTTTCAATCGCTGTTTCGTCACGGTATTTATCCTCTATTCTACACAGTATAGTGTTTTGTTTTCGGCACGCAATGACCAATAAACGGGGCTTGTGTCAAGTGTCAATCTCCAAATACTGTGATGTGCCGTATAGAAACAATAAGTAAACACTTAAACGAACAACTGCAAAAAGATATCGTCCTATCCTTTGCTTTTTCGCTTCAATTTGACGAGTCAACAGATATCCCTGATACTGCACAATTACTTGTATTTATTCGTATGGTCTTCGAAGATGTCTCGGCTGAACAAGCACTGCTAAGTATGATTTCCTTAAAGGGAACAAATTGTGGCCTTGATATATTCACGGAATTCAAAGCATATATTTGCCAGATTAGTTTCAAGTCTCGCAGAAACAAATCGAACACCTTTTGATTTTGCAGAAGGTGAATAAGTTACCCTTGTATAAACTCCTATCAATGACAACTGATGGAGCTCCTGCAATGACGTACTCATGATGGTTTTATTGCTCTTTGTGACAAGGACGAAGATTTTCGAGTTTTCGTTAGCTACCACTGCATAATTCATCAACAAGTACTGGCTAGTAAGAGATTAAACACGAAACATGTGATGGATATTTCTTTCCAAATCGTGAATTGTACAAAGGAAAAAATCCCTCCAAAGGCGCCTCTTTAAACAGCAATTAGATGATAAGGAACCAGAATTGGCGTTGGATACTGACGTAAGGAGGTTGAGAAATAGAAAAACTAGAACGGAAAAGTCTTAGAAATACTTACAGGCCAATCAATAGAAACAGCAATTGGATGAAAAGACCTCAGAATGAACTGTATCAAAAAACACATACGATAGAAGAAATCAGAAAACGACCAGCAAAGTTCTATGCACATGTCTACAGAATGGAACAGTCCAGAATACCGAAGAAACTACTCGATATAATTAGGAAGACTGAATGCGGAACAGAGTGGCTAAAACAGGTCCAAAACGATCTACAACAGATCAACATCAAAAATCTCGAGTGTCGCTATAAAATCGCACAAGTGAAGTTGAATAGCACATGACAGATGAAAGGAAAAAGGGCATTCAGAGAGGATGAAGCGTTTTTGGGAGGCACAGAAGATGAAGCAGAAGTCCTAATAATTGCGAATTCAAGTTCATTCGCTCTCCTTAGCAATAACAGCCCGTTTTATTTTTAAAATATTGAAAAATAATATACATATATACTTATATATATTTCTTCTCCCATATTGGCGTATATTTGGATTGCTTGATCCATTAAGTTATTATACCTTGACATTTCTGCTCTGATAATGTGTCAATATAATTAAAATATGTTTGAACGAGATGGCCACGCCATTTACTTTTGCAAAGATAATATCATCTGATTTTGCAAGGCCTTCGAATTTATAGTCTGATAACTTGACATTATACATGTTCCAAAAGATACGATTCATAATAATATATCTACTATTCCGCGGTGAAAACTGCATGTCGTTCGATTGAAGTGTGATTCAAATTTCCTGTCTTGGAAACGATTAGCACATCGACCTTGCCAAAATATAAGGAGGGGCTTTAAAATATAAATGTAATAAATTCTACTTTAGAAGTTAGCTACAAACGAGAAATACTGTTGGAATATATCATAAAAACAAAGCAAGGCAAAATGTTACACACAATTAAAAATTATAAAATATGTCTCTATACTACACCTACCCAATTTCATTGAACTGGTTTTGAGCAATCAACGACGATTAATTAGTGAATACTTCACCTTACACTGAAATTATTAAAACACATCTTTAGAGATAATTTAACAAAATATAGACTAGAATCGAAAATATATTTCGCTAGTAAATTGGTAATTTTTATTTTGTGCTAAGCAATTCAACTATAAAAATAAAATTATAAATAGTCACTTCATTTGAGTAACTAAAATACTGAAAAAAACAATTATACTGTAATATTAATTAACAATAAATATGATACTAATTACAAATGTATTGATTACACTTCATTTTTAGATATCCTTATTCAGCTATATGGTCGAATTAATGAAAATATTTTCATTTTTAAGATAAGTATAACTCTGCAGTCAATCATATCATTTCCAAATCCAAATATTTTAGTATGTATATATTTGTAGTAATATTGTATATATGTATATATATATATATATATATATATATATATATATATATATATATATATATATATATATATATATATATACAATCTCAAAACTTTGAAAGATATGATTTTGACTGATTGAAGTCAATGAATGAAAATCATCACTTGACAAATCAATGCTGATTATCTCAAGTGTCAGAAGTCAAATAGCAAACAATTGAAAAATTGGGCCTTCAGACTATTTAATCCATCAATGGTAGAACTATCACATTATTTGCCTACTTTTTCAAATATTAAGTAATCGAAAGTAACTCTGCTCTCAATATGGGTCTACAAAAATTACCCAATGGGAATATCAAGAATGCAAAAAATAATACAGTAATCGACTGAAATTTTACGAACTCTAAAACTTACTGCAGAAAACAAAAGACAAAATGGACTGTTTTAATAAACTGTGATAAACACAACGTTCAGTTTGAACTTCAGAAAAGTTGAATGAGAAATTTTCGATTTATTAGTGATAAACTTTAGAGAGATTCACAATTTTACTGACAATAGTTAGTTTGAAATTAAAGAACGAAAGTGTGTTAACATCAGAGATATAACTATGGGTAGAAAATATGCATTAAATTGTCACGGCAAGTTATCTTTGAAAATATTCTCGAACAATACAAAATAACTGTTTTAAAATAAAAGAAAACAAAATAAAAGTAGCAAAACAACTGTAAAAACTTACAGGTTTCCTATTAATATAAAAAACTGAATAGTTTTGCCTTATAAGACATATAATGAAATCCCATTATACGTTTCCACATGACAAAAACTATGTTTAGGTTTCATTTAAAGGACAAAATCGAAAATCCAGAAGATATGATTTCCTCAGCCAGGAAATTTAACAATGCAATGAAAGAGTTAGCCCTCGATTCGAACGTACACATCAATACTATTGAATAACGGACACAATGTAAAATTATCAAGAAACTCGAAAACTCCAAATTAAAAAAAGCACCAAGATGAATGTGTGCATGCAAAGGAGAACAAACGTCAAATGGAAGAGAGACATAGGACAAATACTGGAGTAACACATGAAACAAAAGGAAATAAAACCAGAAAAACATATTAATAATTGAAATACATTCGAATCGAATAGAAAACGATTACGTTGAAAAAAGCAACCAGTAAAGAAGACAAAGAAAATAATTGCAACAACCTCATTTTTAGGCGAACCTGAGAGTTTATCTCTCCTATAAATTTTGTAGAGTTAAACAGATAAAGAAGAGTGCTAACAACACTAGATTTCCCTATATGAGTTAGATCAGTGTGAAATTTGCTTCTTTCTATTTTTGTTCAAGCTGTTACTTTTAAGGATTTCTGTTTCTTGTCTGACTGTAACGCTAGTGTGAATATGTATAAATACATAAAATTTGATAAATATTACAGAAGAGAAAATATAAATCCTACTCATTAATGAAATCTAACACCTTGCACCAATCTTCTTTAAAGTTAGAGGAGAACGAATAATTTATTCAGATCATGTGATAAATATGAAGAAACCCTTTTTCGCAAATGTCAGTGCTCTGATCAGGTCAGATTTCTGTCTTCGAAAATAGTGAACATCGAAGAAAAACTTACAAATGAAATAAGAATAACTTAGAATGATATATTTCATTGTGATTTAAACTTTTCAAATAAAAGTAACAATGTTTATATTTAGTGGGTTAAGGCACATAGTGGAATTGGTTATAATGAAATGGTGGATGAAGCCGCTAAATTAGCATCGTCGAATTCACCTGAACCGTATAAATGTACTTGGTCAGATATATATATTCGAAAAGATGAAAACTTGAAAAAGTGGAGGTCAGAACATGAAGGAAGTACAGTTGGTTCGATGTATAAGGCTATCCATCCTGTTCCTCCCACTAAGATCTGGTATATAATGATATATGTAATCACAAAGAATTTGTTAGAGTTATTTCTCGTTTAAAAAGCGGACACAGTCGACGCCCGCAATATTTGTATAGGATAGGAATGTCAGATAATCCAGTATGTAGTTGTGAAGAATTGCACCTCAGAAAATTTCATGTTGTCATGCAATAATTTTCGCAACAAAATAAGCATATTGCTCAAGAAATTGAACAAAATTGTTAGATTTAGTCAACCTTTTAATCTGTGTTTTATTTTGTCACTTAACAATATAGAAGTTTTTAAATTGATTTATGATCATATTAAAAGTATAGGATTGAAATGTTAGTACTATTACTAATCGATATCCATTAAATTTTAGGCTACTCTATATTTAATTCCCAATGCGGTTTCCTATCCAATCCGTGGCATAAGTTCTGTTTGAGTATGAAGATGAAAATCGCCTTGATGAACCCCTTGGTGTATTGTGTCCTTGTTATACCTATCCTCCTTCAGTGGTCTGTTCTTCTTCTTTGAAATTGTTATATATTAAAATATCCTATTGGCCAATGATCTATAGTTAGTCGAAGTCATTTTACTTTTAATTAAAAAAAAATGTTTATATAAATTAATTGATAGCGACAGAAATAATTGATAGTGATAAGTATGATACACTAAAACTAGAAATACCCCGATATGAAAATCAATCGAAGAACATACGATGATCAGCGATCAAACTAAATAACTTCTCTTTATTTAAAAATAATTACATAGAGATTAATAATAAGTATCTGCCGGATATCTCCCGGAGTTTCTGAGATGATGTGTCCAAATTTCCTATGAAAATATATGTATAACTACACAATAACTAACTATTGAACCCTAAACTTGATGCAAAGTGTTGGACAGTTAGCCAATATAATAGATTTTTGCAAGAGTTCTACCACATTGCAGATCACCACATTGTAACATTGAATGTCAAACATTAGCATTCTATTTATAGAACTTGTTATTTTTAGATGAAAAGAAATGATATCGCTGCTCTCCCATGTGTCTTACAACTGTTCCTTATGTCTATGCGTTTTCAATCTAAGAAGAAAACGAACATATGTTTTTTTACGGTATCTTTGTAGTTTGTCTTCGATTATGACTAGTTTTTGTAATAACTAGGTCTCTGCGGATAGGATGGTTTGTGAATAGTCTTGAGATATCTGGGCCCACGAGAGATGGGCTCAGATCCATCTGATGACCAGATGAGATACATTTTTCTCGAAATTTTGCTAATTAGTGAACATGTGTTCATAAACATGGTCGCATTAATTGCTTATCTCAAAACTCTCTAACTATTCTCAATTTTGTTTATAAAAATAACAACTGAATTAAGTCTGCAATGTTAATTTACTACGTGGAGAATATGCCTAGGTAGGATTGACTACTTATTTCTGGCCATAGCTAAGTGTTTAGCAGATAAGAGCCGGTAAATCAATATCGGTAACTAAACCGAGGTGTCAATCAATCGAAATTGGTATAAAATAAAGGTTATTCATAAATAGTATAATAGTATATACATGTTTGCACCGCAAATAATCGGACAAAGTATAATATTATTGTCGTACCTTAAATCGTCGTACCAGCGATAAAAGAGGGTAAAACAAGGCCGTTCAAAGTATTTTCAGAAGTCTACAACTGCAGAATATTGAAAATTATTATAAATGTATTGATTGAATGAAACTAAAATCTATAAAAACAATATCTACTGAATATTGTTTTTATAGAAAACAATATTCGAACTCAACATTAAGTTCGAATTAATAAATACAAAATAATTGTATTTCATACATTTATATGAAAAACGTTCATTTCAAAAAAAAATAGAATAAGTATAAAAATCTATATTTTATTAATCTGATAATTATATTCGGAACGAAGTTTATTATCCGCCAACTGCAATCCATTTATGACAGTAATTAAACAGGGTCAGCAAACGAACAATTTCGTATGATTAACAGCTCGGTTAAGTAACCTATATTGATTTACCTGTTCATCCTCCTTGCCAGGTAGCTATAACCGGAAATGAGTAAGCAGGCCTACCATATTCTCCACACAATAAACAAACATTCAAGAATAAATTTTACTGACTATAAATAAATAGAGAACTTAAAAGTGATACAAAAGATGTATAAAATCAATTTAATTAAAACAGCCATGAAAGTTTTGCGTTAGGCAAGCTATCACAGGTCCTTTAATTGGTAAGAATATGTCACATCGGGTATCAGATGGGTCGAAGTCCATCTCTCACAGGCTCCTCCTGTAACTATTAGAATAACATGTGTTCAGTTCGAACGTCAAGGTTAGTATGGACACTTGTGCATATCTATCAGTGTAAATAATGATTAATTTAAAGAGAATGTACTCATATTACAAATGTTAGAGGCGTACGGAACCAGGGTTGAACTATCAAACCACCCTTCCCTGAAATGTATGCAAATATTATGTTCTATAGCTCCTACCCAAATTTTTAAAACTCTTTATTTAGCTTTTAAAATTAATATGCTATCCATTTAAAGTAATAGTGTTATCGCTTTCCACCGATTCCATTCATATAGGTATACGAAGAAGTAAAGTAACTATTTCTTCTCATTACTTATACCGAGCAAATCCAAAATCAAATTCCGTATTTGATTTTGGATTTGAAACAAGTAATACGTAAATAGTATAAGAAGTAATACTTCAACAAATTAAAGAAAAAAAAGGTTTTAGGCGAACTAGGTAATTAGTTTGAATTATAACTACTTAGTCAAGTGAACATTGCATTTTGAAATAAATTTTCTTCTTTCTCGTAGGATTCATCAGTGAAACCCTATTATGACCTTGACAAAATTTATCATTAGCCAGCAAAAAGCTTCAAGAGAATTAACTTTTAATACAGGCAATTTGTTTACTATACAAATTAATATTGATATAGTGTTTATTGTGACCTCCATCTCAACTGAGAAAGAATTACAACGCAGAGAAAAGTGTACAAAATAGTAATAGGATAACACACAGGGATACAATACGCCAAGGGGTGCATCATGACGATTTTTCTTTTTCTTACACAAACTTTAAATAGGCCACGGAAAGAAAGTGATTTTGTACAAAGGTATAGTTTTACAGAGGAACAGACAACGATGCTTATAATTTCAGTTCAACAGATTCAATAAATTTGTAGAAAATATTATAAACTCTTAAAGAAGCTAGGGACAAAAGAAAACCTATATTAAAAGGTTGATAAAAATTCAAAACTTCATTAAGATTGTTGAGTATTTCATCTGGTATCATCTTGGTAGAACATTGTTTGAAATATTGAATAAAAAATACTTGGATTGGTTTCACAAAAATTATATTAACTAAATACTTGCTCTTGACAACTGTTTCGGGATGTTAGCCCTATATCAGATAGTAAACTGAAGCTAAACTAAACAGCTCAGATTTTAAAAATGGGGCAAGTAAACCCCGAAACAATTACCAAGCAATTAATACAATTTTTGTGAAACCAAGTGTTTTTTATTCAAAATATGGTAAGCATCTACCGTATTATTCCAGGAGTGCAATTTATCACCTATGTATTGTGTTTTTTTTTCGAACCCCTAATGAAAGTAAATGGTGAACAATGATCTACATGTTCCTTAGTATATTCTCATACTCTTAGGATTTTATATATCTCACTCAGCTTTTTAATATCGGTTTTGTCAAATGTCATCAAAGTTTGTTATATCTATTTTACGAAATTCAAGTTTTTTGTGATGTATGGTTTTTTAAACATTTGTGCAAGGAAACTCAAATTTTCACTTCAACACGTAGGTATTCATAAATTACAAAAATTTTCATTCGTTTAAGTTCTGCCTTTGTGTATCTTTGGTATATATTATATATATATATATATATATATATATATATATATATATATATATATATATATATATATATATATATATATATATATACATACTCGGAGTAATTAGTTTGAATTATACCTACTTAGTCAAGTGAACATTGCATTTTGAAATAAATTTTTCTTCTTTCTCGTAGGATTCATCAGTGAAACCCTATTATGACCTTGACAAAATTTATCATTAGCCAGCAAAAAGCTTCAAGAGAATTAACTTTTAATACAGGCAATTTGTTTACTATACAAATTAATATTGATATAGTGTTTATTGTGACCTCCATCTCAACTGAGAAAGAATTACAACGCAGAGAAAAGTGTACAAAATAGTAATAGGATAACACACAGGGATACAATACGCCAAGGGGTGCATCATGACGTTTTTTCTTTTTCTTACACAAACTTTAAATAGGCCACGGAAAGGAAGTGATTTTGTACAAAGGTATAGTTTTACAGAGGAACAGACAACGATGCTTATAATTTCAGTTCAACAGATTCAATAAATTTGTAGAAAATATTATAAACTCTTAAAGAAGCTAAGGACAAAAGGAAACCTATATTAAAAGGTTGATAAAAATTCAAAACTTCATTAAGATTGTTGAGTATTTCATCTGATTTATGCCGAAAATTACTGCATGCAAAGATGAGATGATCCAATGAACCTATTTCCCCACAAGAGCATGAAATAGATTTTAGAGAGTGTAGAACTTTTAACCTTGAATGAATACTGATGACGGAGGCAAACTTTTAAAATATATGTTTTTTTTTCTGAATGAAGCGAAAGTAATAACCGGAATAATCTAACTTAGATTTTCACGAATTTGAGTCTTACTTACTAAAAGTCCGTAGGGACAACTCAAAGTTCAGAATTTATGAAAATGGGTGTCTTAAATTACTCAATAAAGTAATGCTTCATAAAAGATTTCATGATTAATTAAGTGATAAAGAAGTCCTAACTACTTACTGACTTCTTTTTCGATACATAAAATGTATCATCTTCAAGCAAGAGTATTTCCTAAAACATGAATCACGCTCATAAAACGCAGCGACAACGACCTTTCGCAACGTTGCCATTCCTCGAATCTCGAAGATGCTGCTGGTATATGGGTACTAAGCGGAGTCTTCACTCTTTTAAATGTCAACTTTTACTTTCTCAGATATTCCGTTATGAAAAAACGAAGATGTGATTTTGATCTTGATGTTATTATTGTTTTGCGCCATTATAATTTACTGTTTTATTAAATTACTCGTTAGAGTGAAGTTGGCAAAAAACAATAAACCGTAAGAAAGAGTGTATTCTTCCGTTTCCGTAGTCATGAGCAATTGGAAAATGATACATCGTTGAAATTGTCTATCGATTGCAAAGAGTTCGAAAATTAGTATTAGTAATAACACAAAAAACATTAACTATTTTTTGCATTTATCACTTTTAACGTTTATAATTTAATATAAAGTTCTAAAGATCTTTAGTAAGAAGTAGGTAATAGAACCGGTTATTACACCTCGTGTAACAATCATTAATGGACAATGTACGTTTTTGTTATTCTAGTTCAATGCACATATTTCAATATTTATTGTTACATTGACCACACCTACTTGATAAATCAACATGATGCAGCATTGTGAACCGCTACTTCTTTCAATTAAAAAATTGACAACAATACACAATATTATTATTCATTATTGAAACAATAAGTACTTAATAATTCGTTTGGTCATCATGTTGAAAAAAATATTGATTCCATTTCCATTCTGATGTGTTTTGTTAGTGTCATAACAATATTTTAACTGCTTATAGTTAAAACGAATTGTATCATCAAAATGATAGCAAAATTTCAATTTGAAGAAAAATTTGTTATAGTTTTTGATGAAACACTGCTTGAACGCTGCGTATGGCTCCTAAGTTTATCAATAGTTATAACATTAACAACTCAACTTCTCAGATAGGTATAATATAAATATATCAATATATTTCGGTTATCTACATCAGGGGTTACCAAACGACAGACCTCGGTCCGGATCCAGACCGCCAACCTATGTTATGCGGACCTTGTGTTGTGTAACAATACAAAATATTTACCTAAAATTATGTAACTTGGATATGTAGATATGTGATTTGTGAATAAATGTATACTTAAATTTTCTCAATGATAAAGACAACGTTACTTCCATTGCTTGCTTATGAGATATTTTTAAACAAATCAATGATCGGATCCTTTAACTTGAAGTCAAAGAAAAGCTTGTATGTGAGGTCGTAACATAAGTAAAAAACTTGATAATTGATGAGGCCGATACTTGGAGAAAATTAATATCCATAATGAAACAATATTTAGAATTTTCTCATAATAATATAAATATCTACGCATGACGACGTTTCGAAGTACTACTTCTTTATCAAATGCTGGATTAATACTATCTGTAATTTCACAAAGTCAATACTTATAGCTATTTACACAGAACATACCAGGTATGTTCTATGACTAACTTGGAATGAGGACCATAGAATACACTGATATTTAACAAAAGGATCGTATACCTAGAGATGAACACAGAAAATCAATTTCTTAAGTCAGGTATTCCAACTAAATGTAGGAAAGATACAAATAAACAACTAAGATTTCTAAGAACAAATAAAGGAAAGTTAAAATTTTTGAACATAAAACATAAAATTGAATGTAAATCAACTAAAACCTAGGTAATCAATCTGATCTGCTAACTGCAATATTCTTATTGAACATATTAAGTAGAGGGCTAGTGTTAATCTCTAACTGGCTATTGAGTAAATATCCCGAATTTTTTAATTTATTAATACGTAATGATTCTAGAAAATTTAGCTTGGAACCTTTATTCTCTCTATTTAATATTTCAAACTCTGAACTAAATATATGACTTTCTTCTAATAAATGGTTAGCATAATGGAAATCTGTTTTCTGTTTCTCAAAACTACGTTTATGTTCTTCTTATATAAAACGTTTCACAACTGCCACATTTAATTTTGTATACCCCACACATTTGATTTTTATTAATTTTTGATTTATTATTTTTGATTATTTTACCAATGTTTTTAGTGGTCCGAAAAGAAATATTAATCTTATAGCTTGCTAAAAGTGATTTTAATTTTAAACTAGGTGTCCCCATATATGTTAAAACAATATATATTGTTTTAATTTTTGACTTTTCTTTAATAAGAGGATAAACTTCTGAAACCGCTTTTTTCAAAAGTTTTTTGTTTATTAAGTTGTTCATTATTTCGGGTTGGTATTCATTGTTTGACGCTATTTGCATAATTAAGCTTTTTGCTTTGTTGAAATCAACGTTCGAAAGCGGCAGGTTAACAAGTCTATGAACCATACTATTAAATGATGACTTTTTTGTTGTATGGGGTGAACCGAACTATTATGAATTACTGTATCTGTGTGTGATGGTTTGTGATAAATAGAGAACGAATGTTTATTATCTAATGTTTTAATTGTTAGGTTTGAGAAATCAATTGAGTTGTCAAGTTCTTCTTTCAATGTAAATTTTGTTTTGGGGTGTATCGAGTTAATGAAATTTTGAAAAGAATGAAGTTGTCTTTTCGAACCTGTAAAGCAACAAATAATATCGTCAACATATCTGAACCAATATAGAAAACGTTGGCTCAACGAATGGTCGTTGATAGTATGCTCTAAATTGTCCATGAATATCTCAGCACATAAGGGACTAAGCGGATTTCCCATTATCAGACCTTCAGTACTGCTAAAAATCTGACCGTTAAAACTGAAATAGTTTTGTTCTAGACATAATTCGAAAAGCGAAAGAATGTCTGACTTCATTATTGGATCTACAAAGTTATTATTGAGTGACTTTTCTATAATTTTAATACATCTTTCGGTGGCACACTTGGGAACAGTTTAACGACATCCCAAGACAATAATTTTGAATTTGCTGGTAGAATTACATCTTTAATATTGCGAACCAATTCGTACGAGTTTTTAATAGCGCATAAAATTACAATGTTTTTTAATAACATCAATTAAAAAATGTGACAAAAAATACGTTGGGGCGGTTGTGAACGAAACAACTGCTGGACGAATAGGGTATCCTGGTTTATGCAATTTAACTAAATAATACAATTGTGGGATTAACGGATTAGATACCTTAAGTTTAAACTTTTCGTTATTTTTAATTAAAATATTGGAATTTTCTAAAGCTAATTTTACGGTTTTCTGAAATTTATTTGTCGGATCGTTTATTAATATATTGTAACTAGGTACTTACAGTATTAATCCAGTATTTGATAAAGAAGTAGTACTTCGAAACGTCGTCATGCGTATTTATATTAAATTATGAGAAAATTCTAAATATTGTTTTATAATGAGTAAAAAACTTTCAGCGAAAACTCGATCGTTCTAACATCGATTTTGAGGATGAACGCCTACCCTTCCGTGATTAATAAAAATCTACAGTGGCAACGAGCTTGACGTCGACCAGTCAAGACGTTGAGAATCTCAAATCAGAATTTGAAAACAAATTAACAGATTTTAAGAGGATTGAGATTGTCATTGACATTCCCAGTAACTTTTACCCTCTGAATTCTGACTATAAATGGAGTAATGAATGTGTAAATATTTTCGGGGGTAAAAAGCTGCTCTTCAGATAGAAATGATCGATTCTCAAGAGAATAGTTACAGTTTTTAAAAACTGAAACAAGAACTTTCTTCTCGAGCGATTTGAATGAAGTTTGTTTGTGCTGATAAAGAATCTGGAAAAGGAATTCCTGAACAGACTCGCAGATGAACATCTCCAAGAATTAATGACAATAGCCTGCACAAAACTTACCCCAAACTTCGAGACGGATAGTCCAAGACAAAAAATGTGATTTTTCTCTTTGATATTGTAAAAACTTTTCTACTTACATGGTTTTATTCATTAAGATAATGAACCTGACCGTTTTTTAAATTTGTTTCATTCATCCATCGATATCTAACAAAAGTTGAATTTTGAATGTTCGCGGATATCTTGGTAGAACATTGTTTGAAATATTGAATGAAAAATACTTGGATTGGTTTCACAAAAATTATATTAACTAAATACTTGCTTTGACAACTGTTTCGGGATGTTAGCCCTATATCAGATAGTAAACTGAAGCTAAACTAAACAGCTCAGATTTTAAAAATGGGGCAAGTAAACCCCGAAACAATTACCAAGCAATTAATACAATTTTTGTGAAACCAAGTGTTTTTTATTCAAAATATGGTAAGCATCTACCGTATTACTCCAGGAGTGCAATTTATCACCTATGTATTGTGTTTTTTTTTCGAACCCCTAATGAAAGTAAATGGTGAACAATGATCTACATGTTCCTTAGTATATTCTCATATTCTTAGGATTTTATATATCTCATTCAGCTTTTCAGTATCGGTTTTGTCAAATGTCATCAAAGTTTGTTATATCTATTTTACGAAATTCAAGTTTTTTGTGATGTATGGTTTTTTAAACATTTGTGCAAGGAAACTCAAATTTCCACTTCAACACGTAGGTATTCATAAATTACAAAAATTTTCATTCGTTTAAGTTCTGCCTTTGTGTATCTTTGGTATATATTATATATACATACTCGGAGTTTCAATTCCGAAGGCTGTCCAGAACGAACAATGCAATTGAGTAAAATAACTGATGAAAAGATATTCCTACCTCAATGTCTCATAGTTCCCAACTTCGGAACCATAATTTTATCACAAAAAGGATATGAAATGCACAAAACAGCCATCGCAAGTCATAATTCACAAAATATACCGGGAACCATAACTCTGAATTGTTTTTGATTTAATCTGATATTACCTACACATGCATCGTATTTGTGTACACAAGTGACAGCACTCCCGTCCACCGCACGTAACAACACTGAACTGGTCTGTGGTCGTAGCGGTATACTGTCTCAAGAAATATCTGAAGATAACTTGATAATCGGTAACTAAGTTGGACTGGTTGTTTAGATACACGATGTCTTTAATGTATGCGCATGCGTCCTCTTAAGTATATTACAAGAATAGCATTCAATCTGCTCGGTTTATTAAATATGTATTATTCTATTATTAAAATAATTTAGTTTAAATATAGGATTTTCTTCGAGCAATGTATAACAAGTCGGATTCCACCTAAACCTTCGCAAGGAACGATTCTTGGATCAGTCTTTTCAGGTTAGACGGTTGAAGAAATTATATGGGGTGTAAGACCTATGAAAGGTGATCGGTTGACTGGTACCTGGTGCGTATTGTTATACGGCACCTGTCCCATTTTAATTAATGTAAAGAAAGAGGTATAATGATGGGTTTTCGAATGAGTTTACTAAACGACGGTTCAATAATAGAAATCAAATTTTATAAATTGAATTTTTGTTGAAAATCATTACAAATACAGATTTCGTATTGAGGAAATTTATTTTATGAGCTCCGCATATCACGAACTTCAAATTCAAACATTGTTGAATTTTTCTTGTATGCAAACAGATAATTATCAAAAATTATAATTTTTGATTTGAAATTTTTCAGGAGGCTTAGTGATATTTCTATCATTCATAAACACCTACACGTTTTTCCATTATTTTTTATATATCTGTTATTCTTACGACCATCTTCATAACATGTACGTAATCCATTCAAAACATTCCGATTCGAACTTGGTTTATATCATAATTATGATTTCTCTTCTTTGCATTCATCTCTTTAAATTTCACAGCATCTATAAAATTTTCAAACTGATTTTCAGATACCTACTCTTAACAAATTTAACATATGCTCTGTATACCAAGTCGAGCAAAAAAGCTACACCATCCTCATCAAGAAGCAGTTCAGCCAATTTTCGACCCCCTATAACATCGATGTTGGTGAAACCAGAAGCCTGTTTAAATTATCAATTATTTTCAGTCCCCAAGTAGAGATTGTATAAACAAGGTTTTTTCAAATTTCATTCAATTTGAACCATTAATTTCAGAATTATAAAAGTCAAATTTTCTTAATTTTGTCACTCACTAATCAATCATCAAAACGTTAGGTAGCTCTAGCAGATAAAGAAGCTCCAAATTTGAAATAAAATCAGATTTAGTGCATAAAATAATATAAAATTGAAATATTTTGTAATTCGGTCAGTTTTCTAGATACACTAATTGATTAATAATCTTGTAATCCCATATAAATATGTATATATGAATAAAAACTCACATTTGCAGTGAATGAATCAGGGTACTTTTTATGTATAATAGAACTATCACCCAAATGAGATGAGATGCCATCAAAAACAAAACTTGCAAAAACAACCAAGTCACACAACTCAGTTCTGGTACCGTAAAAAATTGTGAAATCTATGTGATACTAAGTCGTATAATTTATTCAGTCTCTGCTTAAGGGATCTTATGGTTATGGGTCTTAAGTTATTACGTAATAAGCTAATCCAACGTCATCTTATGGTGACCATATCAATATTAAAAATCTTTTTATTTCCCACAAAAATAAATTTACTTGGCCATCCATGAAAACACTCCATGTAACACACAAGTAATACATATTATATTAAATAACATTGTTTAGCGGGAATGCCAAGTCAATCTATTTTTTAAAACATAAAAAAAATTTCAATATTGATATGGTCACTAGAAGATGATCGTATGTTAGGTAATCACGTGATAACTTAAGACAGAATGTCGTTTAAGTACAGACGGAATAAATTAACTTACTTGATATACATCTCATAATTTTTTACGGTAGAACTGCATTGAGAGACTCATTAACATGTTTTGTATAATGCGAATACTTGAACTGCTTCTTGAAATATTTAGGTTATATTTTTTTTACGAAGTTTTTATATGTTCAAAATATAAAATATAAAAATAACACTCCTGAAAGAGTTTAGAGATAGAACCAAAAAGAACAAAAGCAAACCTCTTAGAGTATTTTTATTGATATTATTAGATAATCACTTGAAGAATCGAAAGTAGTTAATTCAAAACCAATTGGGTATAGGACAAACAACGTTGAAATATTCTAGGTGGTGTATAATTATGAAACCGAAGGAGACGAAGAGTTGACATGAAAATATCTGAGATTTGAAAGCATGAATCAATATTTCTCATATTTCTGGGAGCAAGATAAATTCGGTGATACAATTTTAGTGCGTAGGTACTTTCATATGATGCAGGCTTTGTAAACATTAATTTTGTAACGTCCAACAAACGAAGGGCATCCACTTCAATCTTCAAATATCCTATTATGGCTATATACTCAAATGTCATAAAAGCACATGCATACATCTAACAATGAAAGTTTCACACGTCCTCAGCAGTTGAGAAAAATTTTTATCCATTGAAAATATTATCAATATGTATATATATTATTATAATTATTACGATTGTTCCCCATGAGGAGAGCGACTGAACTTGAATTCGCAACTATTAGGACTTTTGCTTCATCTTTTTTGCCTCCCAAAAACGCTTCATCCTCTCTGAATGCTCTTTCTTCCGTTCATCTGTCCATTTTGCTACAGGTTGACGATTTAACTTTTGCTCAAACTTCAAATGTGCGATTTTATTGCGACATTCAGTGCGATCTTCGAGATTTTTTATATTGATCTGTTGTAGATCCTTTTGGACCTCTTTTAGCCACTCTGTTCCGCATTTACTATTCATAATTATATCGAGTAGTTTCTTCGGTATTCTGGACTGTTTCATTCTGTAGACATGTGCATAGAACTTTGCTCGTCATTTTCTGATTTCTTCCGGTATCGAATTTGTCTTTTGATACAGTTCACTCTGAGGTCTTTTCATCCGAATGCCGTTTCTATTGATTGGCCCGTAAATCTTTCTGAGAATTTTTCGTTCTTGTTTTTCTATTTCTCTAATTCTTGAATGACCGTTAATAACCATTTTTTCAGATGAGTAGATTGCTTCTGGAAGAATCGTTGTGTTATAATGCCTCAATTTGGCGCCTCTCGAAATGCTCTTTTTGTTATAGTGAGCCCATGTTATTTTGTAGGCCCTTTGGAGCTTGGTAATTCTCTGTTCATTAGGTATTCGGTTTAAACCTGAGGACTGTATAACTTTCCCGAGATATTTAAAATGGCTGACTTGCAGAATTTCACCATGTTTTGTGATAAGAGAGGATTTATTTTTTGGTTTTCTTTCCATGTATTTGGTTTTATCATAAGAAATTTGTAACCCGGTTTTCTGCGCAGTTTCATGTAGTTTTTCTACGGCGAGAATGGCTTCAGTTCTGTTGTCTGTGATGATAGCAATATCGTCTGCAAAGGCGAGACATTCGACATCTCTTCTATTTTCTTCTTTGATACCCACTTGTATGTTTACGTGAAGTTTCCCATTCCCTAATGATCTTTTCTAGAACAATATTGAAAAGGATTGGTATAAGTCCGTCCCCCTGCCGCACACCGGTTTTGATTTCGAAGGATTCTGATACTTCGCCCATAAATTTTACCTTGGAAGTTGTACCTATAAGTGTCTGTTCTATAATTTTTCGGGTCTTTCGATCGATTCCAAATTCTTTCATGATTTCGAAAAGGGTTTCGCGGTCTACCGAATCATATGCTTTCTTGAAATCAATGAATGTGATCACTGTATTTCTACATTTCCTCATCTGTAATATCGTCTTCAAAGTCCAGATCTGTTCAGCACATGATCGGCCTTCTCTGAATCCAGCTTGGTATTCCCCAATTAGTGGATCAGCATGTTGTTCTACTCTGTTTAGGAGTGCTTTGAAAAGTATGTTGTACGCAACCGGGAGTAAGGAAATTCCCTGTAATAATAATTGATATCCATTTTGTCCCCCTTTTTGTGCAATGGATGATCAGCGCGCATTTCCAATCCTCTGGTATCTGTTCCGTTCTCCAGATTTCTGATATTGAGTGATGAAGTTTTTGCGTCAAAGTAGTATCGTTGAGTTTCCAGAGTTCCACAATAATTCCATCTTCTCCTGCTGCTTTGTTGTTTTTGAATGGCTTGATAATTGCCGTAATCTCTTCCATATCAGGGGCTTGCGAGTCTGGATGCGTAAAACACGAAAAGTCGAACTTAAGTTTTTCTTGGGGTGGATCGCAGTTGAGAAGGGCGCTGAAGTATTCGGCTAACATTTTGCAGTTATTCATTGTGTTAGTTTCCAACGAGCCATCGGATTTTTTGAAAGAAAGACTGGGCGCTTGGTATCCTCGCAAGTATTCTCTGAAAGTTTTGTAAAAATCTCTAGTATTATTATTGGTGAAATCCTTCTGTATTTCGTGACACCTATTATTATCATATCTCCGTTTTTCTGTTCTCATCACTTTGAAGTCCTGTTTTTGAGTTATAAGGAAGTTTTCCCAGTTATACTGATTTATATGGCCGTTAAATTTTTTCCATGCAGTTATTCTCTTTTCGACTGCTTGGTCGCAAATTAAGTTCCACCAGCGGTGTTTCCTGGTGCGAGGAGGCTGTCCTAGTGTAATGGCTTTCTGAATATTCTTTGTAAGGATTTCCCAATTCGACGATTTTTCCTGATTGATTTGTGCAATGATTCTTTCCTTGTGAAGTTTCAGATATTCGGGATCCAACCTAACTTTTTTGGGTGTCAATTTTTTATTTCTATTGGGTTGAAATTTTGTTTTTATTTGGAGGAGATAGTGATCCGAATCAAAGACGCCTTTGAGACGAGTTTTGACATTTAAAATTTCCTTCACGTTGTTCTTGGAAATTGCGTCATGATCAATTTGATATTAACCCTGCTTGAGACAGGGCGATCTCCAAGTAGTTAGCTTATGTGCAGGTTTTTGAAATTGACTACTCATGATTTTGAGTTCGAATTTCCTACAGAACGCGATTAACCTTTCACCGTTCTTGTTAGTACGTTTGTGTTTATTATGGGGACCCGTAGTATCTCTGAATTTCCTTTTCTTACCTAGATGTGCGTTGAACTCGCCTAGCAATATTTTCACGTGGTGTTTTGGTATTTTATTGGTTGTTTCTTCCAATGTTTCCCAAAAATCTTGTACGCTTTCCGGAACGGTTTTGTTGTGGTGATTAATTACACGTTGATTAGAGTGTAAGCTTTATTAGCTGATTCAATAGAAAGCAACGAGACTCTCTTGTTGGGCGATGTGAAATTAATAACCGAGTCGAGTATGGAATTTTGTATTGCAAATCCGATACCTATAAGCCGTAATTTGTCCTTTACTTTCACGACAGGTTTCCCCATGTAGATTCTGAAATTATCGGTATCGGAATGATTCTCGTCCATGAAACGTGTTTCTTGGAGAGCGGTGATTTCCAGATTGAACTTTCTCGTGGTGTTGGTAAGCTGCTTCAGTTTACCTGTTTTAGAGATTGTATTAACGTCAATTGTACCGATGTGATGTTTTTGTTTGATTTTGAGATTATCGAAGGTTTTTGAGAAGCTCAGATTCTTCTCCGCATGGTGTCCCTGATCCCCCAGAATCCGATGATCAGGTGAAGCCAGTCTTTCGACTGGTGCCTGGGGTAGTGATTTTTTGATCTTTTTTTCCATCATGCGTTCAAGTTGAATTAAGCTTTGTGGTGGTCTCAGTTGAGACCACAGGGTGTACGACTCGATTTTTGAGTTCGGGAAGATTGAAATACAGCCGCCTCAACTAGAGGAACAGACGTTAACCATCGTCCGTCAGATACTGAACAGACGCCAATGGATTTGTTCAGTTAGTTTTTAGTCCGATCTGTACCTATATCAGTGTCTCCTATATCTAGGAGGCTTTCCGCTATGCGCCACCCGGGGAGGCGCCCGATGGGGTACTAACAACCCCACATAGAATATATATATATATATATATATATATATATATATATATATATATATATATATATATATATATATATATATATATATATATATATATATATATATATATATATATATATATATATATATATATATATATATATATATATATATAAATATATATATTCATTAGTTTTGATCTTGAAAGTTGTAATATAACAACGAAACGTCAACAAAAATAAATTTTTTCATATTAAAAAAAGCCTGTTGTTGCTAAAAACTTTCAATATATATATATATATATATATATATATATATATGTCAAAGCGTGAGCTCCTGGACGTGAGTTTTTTTAAATATCCATATGTCTATAAGGAACTAGACGGACAATTTCTGCAGGAATATTGTGAATAGATGGACCATTTTTTCAGCAGTATTTCTAATAGAAGAACGGAAATATTTATATGCGTACGCATCAATAGCGGCACAAATTTGAAATCGCTGTAAGTTCGGTCATTTTTGAAAAATAAACTGCGAATTTTTTCGTTTTGGAAACACGAAAATAAAGATTAATGAAATGAGGTATTATATGGTAGAATGCTGAATAAAATATTTTCATTGTTTCTGAGTATCATGAAAATGAAGTGCTCAATCAGAACTAGGCTGAATCAGGAATGGATAAGATATTTTTCGAGGGGAAAGTTTTTAACTTAATAGTATATTTATTTCTTGAGTTTTTCCCAAGAAAACTCCACGGGGACATTCGATACAAAACAAAAATCCGTATTCTGTATTATTTCCACTAGGATAAAATAAATATGCGCGAAAAATGAGTAACTATATGGAAGATGAGGGATCAAATTCAAACGGAAAAGTTTTATTCAGAAGAAAGAAATCAATAGAAATAGAAAAAAGCAAAAGAATACTCAGTCAAAATATAAGGACTCTCACAAACATTTTGGAAAGGTTCGGGACACTTTATCCCGACAATGAGAAATGCTATATATTATATGGTAATAAGAGAACATCCAAAACTGATTAGCAATAATGGTATCTACAAGATTTAAAGATGCTCTGCAGGGGTGCAAACCTGTGAACGATCGAATAATCCTTATAAGCATAGCCTTAAAAGCAAAACTATGTAAATTATTGAACGAAACAGAAGAAGATTAAGAGAAATTCTGTGAAAAACTGAATATAACAATAAGAAGCCACAATAAGAATTCACAATAATACAAGGACACGTGAATGCCAAAGTAGAACAAGCGAAAAAATTATCGCACCTAGCAACGGTAGTAGGGCTTTACAGATTGGGTGAAAAGAATGAGAGAGGTGAATGAATATTGCAATTTGCCATGGGCAACAATTTGCTTTCAGCCAACACAATTTTGCTGATAGGTACAGGAAACAGATCTACTACAAAATGGTCAACTCTCGAATTAAGTCATCAGATTTCATTTGATGCAAAATGCGCATCTGATCATCGAATTAATAAGGCTGAGTCTAAAAAATATAAGATAAATTCTGTCAGATAAAATGGACAAGATTCAAAGACAGCATACAACGAACTATAAAGCAACTTCAGAAGAAGTCGAAGCATAATGTTGAGAACTGACCGAATTGACATTGGATAACAGATGACACCCTAAAAATCGACGAAAGGAATAGATGGAATAATTACAAAGAGAAATAGAAAAAAACGTTCAACTTGGCTGAGAAATCCAGAAAAATGCCTAAAAGATGAAAATATATTCATAAAGGATATATGTGATGAGATTGAGGGACAGAATAATACCAACCAAACTCGAGACCTCTTTCAGAAAGTCAACTTAATTGACAAGGTAATTTAAACAGGAGTTGAATTGTTATGGAAAAATATAAGGTTTCAATGGTCAACACATGTCATAAAACTAGAAGAGAAAAGTGAGGAATCGAGCATTATAAAGGAGGAGATATGGAGGAAATGCAACACTTGAAAACAAACGAAGCTCCAGGAATAGACGAAATAATGGCAGAAATAATGAATAAATTAGACGCTAACAGAATATGATTGAATTTAGACGCTGAAAACGTTCTGTAAACGTTTGAAAAAGTCGAATTTCCGGACGACAAGCGTTAAGTTATGACAATGAATGTGGAAATCAAATTGAACTGTTTGAATTATCGTATAGTTATCCTAATATATTTGCACCAAGTAAATGCCAATACCATTCAATATGCAACGGTCATGTGAATAAGAAAATGGCCCAGTGACTGGAACAAATGGGTATTTATTTCCCTACACAAGAAAGGCTCCACTAAGAACTGCGAACACTACATAACAACTTCACTAATTTCATATGCGAGCAAAATTCTGTTGAGATTAATAGACCGAAGATTAAATTGTTGTCTGGAGTCTCAACCAAGCTTTGTGAAAGAAAGACAAATATTATAAATGAGAGGTAATAATAAAAACTTGTCTAAAAATCACTGACTGAACAATTCTTTATTCGACTAGTTTCGCCTTTTACAGCATTATCAAGAATGACATTCTTCCGATACTATATTATATCAATCGAAATAATCTAACTCGGTCTTTTTGAATCCTTTTGAGTATGAAGATGAATATTCAACATAAATCAAAGACTTGGTTTTCAAGAAAGAATTGTACTCAGCTGGTGCTATGAACAATTCCAAGTGGATACTTCGGAAGATAAGGAATAATTTTTCCCCATGTAATTTTGAGGATGGAACTGAGGAATATATTTTACCATACTACGTTCAAAATTGGAAACTTCTATAATTTCTGCATCCAATCATTTTCGTCATATATATTCATTCGATTTAAAATTCAAAATCAGCTACTTTCATATATGTAATGTTAAAAAATGAAACATCTGTGCATGGATATAATACTTTAAATAGGTACTGACAGTTTTCACATCCAAAGTTGTGAGCTTTATACTAAAAATAGTATATCCTATCACGGAATTAATGCTTTCAATAATTTACCAAATATCTTGAGAACTTGTACTAGTGTTAAGATATTCAAGTGTGAGCTAAAAAATTATATTTCAGATAATGAGATAGGTATGTATTTCAAAATTGACTTTTCAAAATATGTAAATTTTTTGTATAGCATGAGCTAAATAACTATTATTATTATATTTGAGCATTCATTCCGTCATAACTTAAACATCTTACCGCTAGTATACGATATGGAAATGTCTCGGTTCGATGGGCCAAAGTAATAAAATTTATGGCGATATTTTTCCTATCTTTGAAATACGCATCGTTTCTGTTTACCGCTTTACAATCTACCCTATTGTGCGTGAGTTTAGTTTACATTTCATCTACAGATGCCTGGATAGTTTAACAACCTTTTCATTCAAATAGACATTTCAAATACTTATTTCATAAAATATTATTCGAGAATCAGAGATTTCTTTAGTCAATATACTAAATATATTGACATTGTACGCTATAATTCAATAGTTCTATATTTGAAAGAAATACTTCGTCAGAATAAACCATGAATGAAACTCAAATATCAAATTTCAGAACAGACATGCCATGGAGTTTCTGCCTCTATAATACTGAAAACCCTTATAAAAAGCCCATTTATCGACTAGATATGTAACGGTTGCACATCTTTTCTTTCTTCGTATATACAATTACCCTGACGAATTTTTTTAAACAGAATTCTGTTCGAAAGGCTGAGTTTCTTTGAGTGTGAGAGTTTTAATAACATTCCGCTTACAATACTTCTGAAAATTTATAAACTGTTTCAGTCAAATACGCATTTTCTGATACTCAATCATTTCCTAAAATATTATGAGAAATCAGAGATTTAATTCAATAATTCTTTATTCAAAAAGAAACTATCAGAATATTCCATGAATGAAATTCATGGATTATTCTAAGTACCAAATTTCTGGACAGAGATGCTATACAGTTCTTCAATTGGTTTATGCCTCTATAATACTCAAATCATCTACAAAAATCCCATTGCTCCACTAGACATTTTATAGTTGCACATTTCCTCTTTTTCCCTCTATTCAATTTACCTGATATATACATAATTGATTTTATATCAAATTTCTGAAGTCAGAATCCGATTTGAAAGTGTCTCATAATATAAAACAATCCTATACATTAAAATAAATAAAATTATTCACAAGTTGAAATAGTGAAACAAAATTTTATATAATTTTCGTTGAAACAAATATATGTTCATTCCATTTGGTAAGAGATACTGCGAATCAACCTCTTTTTGTTACCTACATGTAATATCTCTATAAACTCACAAATGTATTATTTTCTCTGTTTCGGCTAAGTTTCGAATATGATAATAGATATATTATCTCCAATAGAGATGAAGGAATAATATCACATGTAATATTTCAAATAACTCTGAATTTTCATTTTATTTCGAACTCATAAATCTGTTAATTATAAATATGGTATTTCTGAAAGTAGTAATATTCGTAGATATTCCAAAAAATCATTGAATTTAATTTTTTCAACTGAGAAGTTTTTATCGCTATGTGGCTTTTTGACTCTATCTTATCGAAATACATCTTTTAAACTTTATTTATCAAAATGTTTTAACTCCATTGCATGCACGCTTCCAAAAATTATAGATTCAACTTGAAAAAATAATAGGTCTGGTATTACAGAATGGTACAGAAAACATAATTACATGGTACAGAAAAAATAATAGGTCTGGTTGAATAGAAGTTTGAGTACCTATATCCTCTGAAACTGTTTCCATGTAAACAAAACATTTTGAGAAATAAAGTTTCAAAAATATGTTCTACTTTCAGCTAAATAAAAGGTACAACTTGTCTACATAAGAATTGGGATACCTAAAATGCATTCGAACCTGATGTTTTCTTTATGTTTGTCAAGACCTGACAAATTTTCGTGTGCAAGTAATAACCGAGACTTAATTTCAGAAGAATCAATTAATTCTTTATTCTCCTCAAAACTCTAAATATGTTATTACAAGTTACCACATACAACATAAAAACGAAAACAGGTTCAGACTTCTGAATCTAAATTATGAAATGAAAGTAGAGTTATCGTTTTCTCGTTCAAATATAAAAGCAAGTTTTCAAAAAACACTAACCTCAAAATTCGAAAAAATGTAGTTGATGTTCTACTTTTCATTGAAATTGGTATTTTTCAATACTCATTTCTTAAAGTAATATGCGAAAATCAAGATTGTCGCATCTAGAAATGCAAGAGAGTTTTTAAGTCAATGTGCTTAATAGATTCACATTAATCGCTATAATTCAATACTTCTATATTCCAAAAGAAAAACCCAATACATTAGAATTACTCTCAAGTTGAAACAGTGAAACCAAATATGGAATAAATTTTCTTACAAACAAATATTTTCGATGCAACTTATAATAGATGAGGCGAATTAACCTCCTTCTGTGTCAACCTGTACATGTAATATCTTCTTCTACCGGTACCGACTTCCCAATCACGTCAGTCAATTTATATCAGTACTTGTGATTAAACTCACGAATGCTTTTTTGATTTCTATTTTAACTAAGTTTCGAATATTAAGATAGATATATTGATCTCTAATAGAGATAAAGCACTACCTACATGTATTTTAAATAACTCCAATTTTCTATTTTATTTTGAACTTATATATGAATTTATTCAGCACATAGGTTAATTATAAAAATGATATATCTTCATTCATTCTTTATTCTTTTTAAAAGCTGTAAGAATGTTATTACAACTTTCTACTTCTTTTTATTGCGAATTCTGATTTTCTGTTTCGATCAATATAATAACTTAAAAAAATTAAACATTCAAATCTGAATCATGAAATATGAGTAAACATTTTTACGCCTAAGTATAGAATGAAGATGTCAAAAAAACCCAAGTTGAATTTATCGTACAATTAATATGTTCTTCATTTTGTAATGCTATGTTATATATATATATATATATATATATATATATATATATATATATATATATATATATATATATATATTATATATATATATATATATATATATATATATTTTATCTCATATTTCATCGAGAATTATTATAGTGTACTCTTTTTACAAAAAATATCGTTTTATATGTATAATAGTTAATGTGCTTTGTTTTTTACTTCATCAAATTGTTATTGTGCTGCCAAGTATCTAAATTATTGGAAGTGTGTCGAGGCGAAGGGCAGGTTGAAAATCACTGTCCTTTTGTACCCAAAATGTCCAAAGCGTAAAATATGAGATGTAAACTCCAGGGACGTCTCTAGAATATCTGCCGCCTGACTATATAACTTTTCCCTCGTGTTCACCGAATTGATCCTAAAATCTACATATAATTGACATTTCAATGTATAAGTCGTAAATGAGTTCGATGCTACAAAACGTATAGTTGATACTGCTATTCGTTACCAATTGTCCAAATGAAGTTGGATAAAGTTCATAGAACAAATATGACACTTTTCTAAATTCCATGGTCTATCTAGATTCTTGGATCCAAATTATATATATATATATATATATATATATATATATATATATATATATATATATATATATATATATATATATATATATATATATATATATATATATATATATATATATATATATATATATATATATATATAAGTAAATACTGGGACTCTTAATCGAAATATCGAAATATTTCAAATAAAACTCTCAGGGAGCTGTCTACACAAATGTTGTCAACGAGAACGAACCCATCACTTTCGAGAGTGAATATTAAGAGCGTTTCGAAAATCCATAAACCACGAGTCCCATAAATCACATAAATCCACGAACCCATCACTCTCGAAAGTGATGGGTTCGTTCTCGTTGACAACATTTGTGTAGACAGCTCCCTGAGAGTTTTATTTGAAATATTTCGATATTTCGAAATAAGAGTCTCAGTATTTACTAGTATTGAATTACCTGTGAATCTTTGAACTATATATATATATATATATATATATATATATATATATATATATATATATATATATGTATGTTTCGTATATTTCTTGTGATAACGCATATTGTTTGAATGCAGGAATACCAATCGTTCAAAACTAGGGTTAACAAAAACGTAAAACTTGCGATGTGGAAGAAACAAAAATCTGAATCAATCAGAATATATAAAAACATATAAGATTTTCTTATGATAACACATTTTGCATATTTATGTATAATGTCACATGCTTTCAATTAATACAATTTAAATGTTTCACTATTAATGTGGGATCAATGTTTCCTTTTTACTCTTTTTGTCATATTTGACTTTACCATTAATTTTATCATCAAATCTTTCACTTAACTTGCACCTCCCTTATTCTAGTTCGGCACTGGCTTAACAGATTATGTTGTATATCCTCCACTTGCAAGCAAGGCATTTAAGAATTCAGGTAGTTGGAGACCCATCTGTTATGTTTGTATCTGCAGAAAGCACTTCTTTTCATACTGTAGTTTCAAAGTTATACAGTTAACTGATTCCTATTTTATAGAAACTAAAGACCATTATATTTATTTCATTCCAAAATTTCAACACGACTGAAGTTCAATTTTGCCAAATAAATTTGTTAATTTCTTACATTGCAATTAATATAGGCTGCAAATTGCTGAATCATATTTATAAACTGGCACTTTGTTATGTTGTATACCTACATTCTTTCCTATTATTATATAGCAAATTCATTACACTCTTGTTCAATATGCGCGAAGCGTATATTAATTAATCCATCTACACAATCTGAAATGACTAGAATTCATCAGCACATTTAGAAAGTATTTTTATAATTTATGTGTATTATGAGACATTGATAGCAAAACTCGGATTTTGGTGATGGTTCTTGGATTTTATTCGCCTCTTTGTCGATTATAGTTTGGTGAAATATTTGTTTTATATCAAGTTTTTATATGACTTTACTGTAACCAGTATTCCGAAAATTCACAAAAAATATGTAACTACATGTTGAAAAAAAATTATATGAGAACTTAATCTTCATTGCAGAATATGAAGCAAAAGTCATAATATTGCATTATTTCGCTCATTCCATTTCTTTCAAGTTAATCAAATTATGTACCCATATGTGAGTTCTGAAATACTTTCCTCAAAACTTATTGGTTTGGTGAACTGAAATCATTAACTGAATTAAAATTGCTTTGTTAGTCTTATAGAAAAAGGTATATGATTTCATATAATTTGTAACAATAATTTATTTTCTAGATCTATAAGAACCATAAATAGAGGCTTATTTTGATATTGATTGTTATAATTATTATTACAATGTCTACATCTGTATCTGTTAAATAATAATTTTAAACAGCAAATGTGAACATATCAAAATAACATATGTCATTTGAAGATATTTTGATGGGAGCGTTATTATGTATTTAAAAAAAATAGAAATGCAAAATATTAAATAATCAATGTATTTGTAAAAATATTGTTGTATATTATTAGATACAGTTGTTCTTCCAAAATGATTCATTATTGATTTCATTAATCTCATATAATATCTATTATCAATATTAAGTTTGACAAGAAAAGTCAAGTGGCAATGAGACCGATACTTGAACGAGACCCTATGTTTCGGGAATTGACGAGATCGGGACGATATTTTTGATACTATTTCACATCTCTTCTCTCGTGTGAAGCCGTACTTAGGAATAATTGTAAACTCGCCCAGAAATTGGAAATGACAAAAGCTAAATGGTCATTCTATGCTTTTGATAGCGGTGCAAAAATTTGTCTACTATTTTCGAAAGGTGACTGCGAATTGTACCCTAGTATTATGCCAGCCTGAAATTACCTATCAGCATCTGCAATTTTTCAGTGCCTTTGTCAATTACTCATATAATTGACTTACCATTCTAAAACATACTTCTCGCGAGAAGAACAGAAAATTAAGCTCAGGAAAAAGTACATAAAATAAATATTTCTGAAGCTCTCATGTTTTGAATTGTAATCTTGAAATTAATTTGAGTTTTGAAATGAACTTTCAGGAATACGAAAATAAACTAAAAATAAGCGATAAATAAAAAATGGAATCGAAAAGCTAAAAATTATTTATGACGACATCTTTATCAAGTCAATTTCTGACCAGATTTGAATTTTTTGATTGACGTACCATAACAAAAAGAACTAAAGCTATAATTTCTCGTTTGAAAATGAATTCATTCAAAATCCTATTGCATTTCGACTTTTTCATGCCATTTTCTAATTATAATAATTAAAAAACGTGGATTTTTTAGTACTAACTGAATAATCACAGTCAAATATTTATATAAAAATAAAATCATGCTCAGGCAAATGTGAACTGTCATTTAGATTTACATTAGCTACTTAATCAATTAGAAATAGATACTAGTAAATTAAGTATTACCCCTCATACTGGGATACCTACTAAAACTACGCATGTCTTAAACATATTTCAATATAATTTCAGATTTCCTGCAAAGGTCCAGCTATTAACAATTCCTGCAAAAATATATATATATATATATATATATATATATATATATATATATATATATATATATATATTCTCATCTTTTGGAATCAATAGAAAAACTTGAATACATCCAACTTTGAATGTTTCGCACCTCTGTATCAATTGAAACAACTACTAATTTTGCAACTAATGTTGCGTCAATTTCATCCTTAGGTTGCGTTAGTAGAAAACTCTGTTATCCCTGTCAACAGGTCGCCACTAAGGGACTACTCAAAACACTAAGAAATCGACTATAGGAGTACACGAAAATGAATTCGTGTAGTATTCGTGGTTATACCATCGCACTTGTGAATATTCAATAGTTAAAGTATTCTACAACTGTCGATAATTTTTTACTAATTGACCACAACAATATTACATGAGTACCAATGCTGGCAATGTGAATCAAGTACTTTGTGATGCCTCGATTATCCTTAGGGGATAATTGTTAGAAAATATTGAAATCGATGTCAATATTTGTTAGAATCGCAAAACAACTACTGTTTCGTACTACAAGGTACAAGGTCATTAGTGGCGCTATTGTCCAACGAACGAAACACGTCGACTACAATTCACAAAAGTCAGCTCATTACTCAGAAGACAGAAATATATAAAAATGACGTATGCATAGATTACTTTATATATCACATATATAGGAATCAATAGAAAAACATGAATACATGTATACACTTTATGTGCATACGATATTTCTATGTATGTCTGTCTTCTGAGTCATAAAAGGATATTTGAGTATTGAAGTCGATGCCCTTAGTCTGTTGGACAATGGCGCAACTGATGAGAACCTCGTAGTATGAAACAGTAATTTTCTCGCGATTCCAACAAATGTAGGCACCGATTTCAATATTCTCTAACAATTATCCCTTGAAGCATAATGGAGTCATCACATGTTACATTTTTGAGATAGCCAGCTCTGCTCTAATATTATTCTGAATAAATCGTAAAAAAATTTTTCAAGAATTGAATATAATAAAAAAAATTATTGTTATAGTTATACTTATACATATATAGTTATATACTTTTGATATTAAATATTTACTAGTGCGAAGATATGAGCACGATAGCTATATTAATTCATTTTACTGTATTGCTTTAATTAGATTTTTGTAATAATACTGCATTTAGTTTTTTCAATTGCTCATAAATTTCGGGATTTTGAATTTATTCGAGTTTACTCTTTCTCGGGGTGGATTCTATTCATATTTAATTTAAAAGGCATTTTTTGATAATTTTGAATATACATAGGTACTTCAATCAACAAATTATTTTTGAAAACTAGAAAAATAATAGAAAAAAACTCTCAACTAATTACAACTAAATTCAACTTAATATTTAAAATTGAAATGGTCTTTGAATCAATTGATTATTGAAATTTAACTTGCGGTATCCCTTTCTTCGAGATCTCTTGATTTTTCCTGCCTCAGTATTCCAGAATTTTCTCTTTCCAATTTAATAAAATTTTCTGTAATTATTATTCACTGAATAGAAAAAGATTGAAAAATGATAATACAATTTTCAATCTTTTTTCATTCAACATTTTATATCAAATCCAAAACTGTCCTTAATCTTGGCTTTCCTCTTTCGATTGTTCTTAATTATTTTTCCTCTGGTTTGTTACGCAACAATCTCCGATGTGATATTTTTGACTGTCGTGGGTAAAACTTGATTTCTATCAACCTTCATTCAACTTCAATTCTCATTGTCTGTGGTGTATTTCAATCTCCAAACTTCATAATTTAGGTTATGATTGTGCAGTTATAACCAATTTCATATTTATAAATGAAATTCATTTTACAATATTCGATACAAAAATAAATCATTTAATAGGGTGAAAGGATGTTCGTGTGAAAAATATAACATATCGCAATGTTGTATCGATACTTTGCGATGTATTGAAAAAATATATCGAATTTTTCGATACATGAAACTTGTTAGTTTATAACATATATAATATATATATATATATATATATATATATATATATATATATATATATATATATATATATATATATATATATATATATTCAAAATTGGTTTTATTGCCTGTACGAGATAGTTATATTTATAATATTTTCAGCATTAACAGGCTATTTTCAATGTGAAAGGCTTTATTTTTGTTGACATATCGTTGTTTATCACAATTTTGTCAAAACTAATGAATAATTGAATTTTATGAATTTGTTCAACTTGATTTTGTGCGGTGATAAGGGGATTATATTGTTTCAATATTTTTGCCTTATTTCTAATAAAATTTGAATAAAAGCCAAATAAATGCAATTATTTTCATCATTCTTTTTAAATTGTTAACAATTCGGAATTTTCTGGATTATAGTTTTCATAATTTTTTGTAATTGGATAATTTATTCTTATATAGTTATGAAAAAGGCAGGATAGGAAATAAGAGAAGAACAAAAAAATGAACTAGTTATAAGAATAACTACCAGTTATAGAATAATACCTGATAATAACTGAGGTGGTTAGGATATTTGCTAAGAATAAAGGATAACAGACAAACAAAACAGATATGGGACGCAATATCGAACCAAAATAAAACGTTATAAATCAGCATCTTAGAAACAAAATAGCATAAAATCGAAAGGTACACCACATTTCTAAAACCAATTTCATCGATACTATTAACTACATATTTGACAATATATATTTTAGTTTGACTAACAATTTTTACAAATAAATTACAAAACACAGTTTATAACTGATATATTTTTGAAAAATGGGTATCCGAAATGCATTCTTAAGAAACTAATATATGGAAATGCTGAAGACTCCAACATTAATGTCAAATTCACAAAACTTGTTACATTCGTGCTGTGCTACTAAGTGTAGGTACAATATCTTAAGTAATTCTGATCTTTTCAAAAATTAAATATAAAATACCCCTTTTATACAACAGTAACATCATTTACAAACTTTCTAGTCAAGAATGTCACAAATATTATGCAGTACAGACATCACACGTTGAAACAGCGTTTTATACTACATAAGAGTGATTGTGGACAAGAACACCTGTGCAGTAGTAGAACATCAACAAACTGGTCACTACTATGATTATTCTAGGTGAAAGTATTCGAACGTGAGACCAATCTGCTCCTATAATTATAGAAGCAGATTGTTCCTAGAAATGTACCATATAAATAAAAAAAGATAACATTCTTTAAAAATCGGACACGGGACAGTTGAATAAATATCTTCACATAGCCAGTTCTGCTTTGATATTCTTTTGATCAATTCGATAAATGTTTTCGAATCAATGTCCTATATACTCTTACATATTCAATATTTACATGAAGAGAGATTAGCACGATAACTATATTTATGCATTTATTGGTGATCACTGCTAGAGACAATGTGTATGAATCGGAGGAACAAAAGCTGAGAATGAGTGTTCCTCACTGAAGCATTTTGGGACCTCTGATATTCATAATTTATATTAATGACCGTCCAAATGATGTGGGTAACGAACGTTTCCTGCGGATTGGTACTGTATTCCTATGATCTGAGCTTAATACCTCGTTCTCAAATTTCAATTGTTTTATTTGGAAGTATTAATCAGTGGTGTTTTAAAAATTAGTTACCTATACTTATACTGTACCTATGTATTGTTTACTACTGATCGTTCCAAAGTGGACTTTCCTCATTCATTCAAAATACATGAAAATGATATTTGTATACAGTACTCTACCACCAAAATGATGGATATATATATATATATATATATATATATATATATATATATATATATATATATATATATATATATATATATATATATATATATATATATATATATAAGGAAATGAAGTTTTTGTGCTTATGGCACTGAATGAAATATTCAAGAAAAAAGACATTAAAAAATACATTCATAAGTTTAATGCTTGTACAGAAGCATAAAAGACTTTTTAAACAATTTAAAAAGTTAAATTACACTTAAAGGATTTTTCCATATATGTATCCCGTTGCATGTTGTCTCTAACTGAGAGTAACTGTCGTTACATGTGTATGATGTTGTTGAATGAAATTTCAAAGTGTTACAAAATCATTCAAAGATCAAGAAAAGTCTTCAAGAAGAGAATCTACAATTTTGTTCGCGACTGTAAATAATACAGCTTGAAATAATTTTCACTTATTTTAAGGAAAAACTAAAACATTTAATATGTGAATTTTTGAATTACGATACTTCTGTATGTTCCAAGTACCTAATTGTATCACGAAAATCTTAAATAAATATTATTATTATTACTAACTATGTTTACACCGCAATTCAAAATAATTTCAAATTGTGGAATTGAATTTGGAAAATCGTAGAAGATTAAACCTTATATATGTACTCTAGAAAATAATTACGGGTTTACTTTATGCTCCAGAAAATCTCATCTCTATAGATTTTCACCTACAGAAGGAAGACATTTCCGTTAGTCATCCCTTGAAGTTATTCTGTGTTTCATTTCATAGAGTTAAAGGTACTCAAAATTCGTTTCTTTGTAGAACGCTGGTGATATTTAACTCTAGTTCTTACGATATTGATAATTTCAATGCTCAGTTCATCAATTCAAAAAATTTCTGAGAGTAACATTGTTCAACTTTTGTTGATTTGCTGATCATTTTGAATTTCATCTTCATTTCATGGAATTGGTTATATTTCCATTTTGATATGGTTCTGTATAGTATGCATTGTCAAACTGTGAATGCTGTATTGGGTTTGTACCTGTTTGTATTCATTTTGTGGCGAATAAATGATTAATATATAAGGTCACACGAGCGTTAACTTTGAATGTATTCGATTATTTTAAAAATATTGAAAACCTTAAATGAACACGAAATACTTAAAAAGCAATATTTTTATTAAAAATAGAAATGTCCAAATATACAGGCACATTTGTAATGACAATATTCAATTTAGTGTTGTATTGAAATTGTATCAGTTCGCTTCACTTTATATTTTTACCAATCATTTCACGGTGCTCCTGGTGGTGGAGGTGTAAAGTTAGAATCATCAGACTTGCACTCCTCTTCCCAATTTTCGGGTGTGACGGAAGCTGTCAATTCTATCAGTTTAGTGAGCGGGCAGAAGCTCTTACAACCCGGTATTGTTAATAAATGAGGAGGTAAATTTGTTGTATTCCTGAGAAATATCTGAAAAATATATTGATCAACATTTTTGTGAACGTGTAAGTGAACAACTGTTAATATTTAAATTGAATGAAACTTCTGAAAGTATTTCATGTATGCCAAATATAATCAAAATATATATACATACATGTTCAAGTCAATAAAAATACAATTATAAGTAACGAAAAAACTAGAAGTTTTTGGAATAAAACTCACTTCAATTCCCAATTCTCCACTCGCTTTATCTCTTGACATCTCCAGTAATACTGTGATCGCATATCCCGGTATCTGAGGATCCCAAATCTTTAAGGTACTCAATAGATTGGCTATGGTAGAATCGTGACCACCATACAAAAATGCTTTTCTCTCTTTCGGTGAAAGCTGTCCATCAGCTTTGGCTTTCCAGTCACCAATTAGCTTTTTCAAAAGAACACCTGTGTGATAGTAGAAACTAATATTATTGATAAAAGTTTGTGGTTGCCAAATAGGGTGGTATATTTATAAAACTTTACCTCCTTTAAGTCTCTTCATTTTCTCCGTGTAAGAATTAAAAACGTAAAAGAAAACTGTAGGTTCTTCTAATTTTTCTGGAAAATAATCCTTAGTCCAATCTGGTAATGTAAGATTGAAATTTTTCTGAAAAGAAGAAACGATTATTAAAACTTCGAAATCGTGAGCTTTCACATAGTTACTGTTTAGAATATTTCATCTGAATGGTGCGTTTACATTATGTTCAACTGATTCCAAGGCTCAAATGAAATATCTTTTAAAAAACTCAATAGTCAAAGATCATATTTGCACAATATGAATATCACACAATATGAATATCATCACGCATGGATGATAAAATGAAAGTTGACACTTAACTTCCAAACTTGTATGATTTTTGCTAATTAAATATATATTTTCGATTGCGTGGCCTTCCTCTGGAGCATAGAAGAAAACTTTACATTCCCGTATACGACAGCACGTTCTGAACAACAGAATTTTTGATGTATAAAACAGTCTCCCTGCAGCTGAAACCGATTCAGTGACTGTAAACCGTTTCTTTTTGAAAATTTAATGGAGATTTGGATTCTCACTATAAAATATTCACCAAGTTTTTATTACTGTCTTCATAATTCATTTTTTAATTTTTTTAATTTTTCAAGTATCAGTATTATTTATTTCTGCTTTCTCTATAACATAGTATTCTAGGTTTTCTGAAAGTATTCTCTTTATAGCTTAGCTTTCCATTTTTCGATTTTAGAATAGAGGTAATTCGTAATTTTTTGTTAACACGTTGTAATTAAAGGACAACTATCTTCTGCTCTCATTTGAATAAATAATATTAATTATACATACATCTTATTTATAAATACATATATTGATATAACACAAAGAAGTTGAAAACGGCTCCCCAAACTCTCATTCAAACTTTATAAGCTAATATAGGGGTGCAATATCATTATTGTATTTTATTGCTAACTATTTCAGTTGAATATGAACAATTTGACGAACAAATTTTACTGAATGCTCATCTATGCCTTCAAAAACATTGTTTATATAGAGCGAAGCAGTCATTATCTAAAATATAAAATTCTCTACTTAAATTCGGCTACTATCTATTTTTTGAACCCCTAGGTGATGAGGGGCGTACACCCGATAATTTTTAAAATTTTTTGGATAATTTTTTTTTTATTATCTGGCATCGAAAAGTACATACAACCCTAAATTTTAACTTTTCTATCACCAACCCCTGCCTTTTAATAGTGATTTTAATAATTTCATCATTTTTAATCCCGCTCGATAACATCAATTATTATCACTATCATATGGAGGGTCAGTTTTCCCTCCATGTGTCTAACGGTGTCACTTCTCACCCAGTAAACAGAGTAGGGATGACATCGAAGATGGTCTCCTATTTCTCTCAAACAATAGGCCTTCCCTCACTCCCTCTACAGTTTTCGGCTATTATTAGTGTTTATGCGTCAAGCTTAGTAACTATCTATCAGATAGTATCTGAGTGTAACTCTCATATCAAATATATTCTCAAGTAACTTTATTATTTATTTATTAGTAACTAATATTAATGAATATAATTGATTATTAATAAATAATAAAATTGTTAATTTTGAGTGTAATTCGCACCATCAGTTAAGTGATTTATATAACCTCTAAAATACTCAACACTTGTCACGAGTTCCCGCAAACAACGGGTATTGAGATGTTTGAAAATTTAAAAATATAAATTATTTTTATACGTTTATTATGATATCAAAAATTATTCTTTCCTATTTATAACAAAAATATTGTTGGGAAACGAATTCGGCGAAAGTTAGTTTTTTATTACAATTGGGAAATATTTTTTTTGTGTTTACTTATAAGAGCCTCTAACTACTACCTCTAACTACTACATAACTATTTATAACAATAATACGATATAATTAAGAAAAATAAAATTTTTCTCTCTCTTGAAACTATCTAATTTTTACATGTATATGTAATATAATCAAAAATAAAATAAATTATTAATAACTATAATAATTTTCATCATTAAATAATTCAATCAGTTCTTTTAATGTATTTTTTGTATTGTACAAAGAACAAGTCAACGAAACGCAAAAGGGCCAATTTGAACCGCGATAGAACTTTGAACAGTACTAATAATGATGAAAATAATAAAACCAACGAATTCTCGTTGAGAATTGCAACTTTTGACTGAATTGCAATTAGCAACGAAACGTCAACCAAAAAAATGTTTTTTCAATTTTTCAATTAAAAATGCTTTCTGAAGGATTATGTGTTGAAGATAGCTTGATAAACACGAGTATAATATCTATTTCACCGCACCTTGTATTTCAGAATGAATTCAAACGTATGCCGTGTCTACTAACCTTTTCTGAACGGTGTTTTCGTCATTTTCTAAATATAAGTAATTTTTATGAAACATTGGTCTCTCTTGATACGAAGGAAAGGTACTTTATTTTTGTTCATAGAAATTATTGAACTGTATTATTTGTCCTATCTTCCAATTAAAATTTCCGCTGTGAATAAAAAAACATTTCCCCCGAACAAGGCAAACTTTGATTGCCGAAATGTTGAATATTTATGTAGATGTAAAATATATATATATATATATATATATATATATATATATATATATATATATATATATATATATAACAATGATAAAAGGAGTATTGCCTTGTAGTTTAAATAGAGAAGTTATGGGTTATAGGCAAGAAAGGAGAAACCAATTTGTTTTGACTTTTGTTGTTACGGTGATTTACTCTCTCGCCTATGTGCTTTTTTCGGAGACAATTTGTTCTGTGCTCTTGTCATATCTGCTTGATTATTTATCTATCGTTGTTGATTAGTTCAAGATAATTTTTATATTTTTTGAAAATTTACATTTTAACAATAAAATAATTATTCTAAGAATTATATTTAATGCAGGCAAACTAAAATTAAGTAAAAGAAGAAACTTACGTTGAAAACCTACAATTTTTTTTTTTTTATATAACAGCCGTTTACATATGTTTCAAGGTTATTGCCTATCGTCAGAACGGCGTAGTTCAAGTTAAAGATGAAAGTACTTGAAGAGATATATAAAAAATTAATATATAAAACACGAAACACAGTTTCGTACACGTTTTATACACCCAAAACATTTGGGAAGAGTCAACACAACGTTGCAGACGACAATGAAATACCGTCCGGCTATTATGAGACTTTTATAGCTTCTGGAACTACCCAGATAATCTTAACAATAAAATAATTATTCTAAGAATTATATTAAATGCAGGCAAACTAAAATTAAGTAAAAGAAGAAACTTACGTTGAAAACCTACAATTTTTTTTTTTTATATAACAGCCGTTTACATATGTTTCAAGGTTATTGCCTATCGTCAGAACGGCGTAGTTCAAGTTAAAGATGAAAGTACTTGAAGAGATATATAAAAAATTAATATATAAAACACGAAACACAGTTTCGTACACGTTTTATACACCCAAAACATTTGGGAAGAGTCAACACAACGTTGCAGACGACAATGAAATACCGTCCGGCTATTATGAGACTTTTATAGCTTCTGGAACTACCCAGATAATCTTAACAATAAAATAATTATTCTAAGAATTATATTTAATGCAGGCAAACTAAAATTAAGTAAAAGAAGAAACTTACGTTGAAAACCTACAATTTTTTTTTTTTTTATATAACAGCCGTTTACATATGTTTCAAGGTTATTGCCTATCGTCAGAACGGCGTAGTTCAAGTTAAAGATGAAAGTACTTGAAGAGATATATAAAAAATTAATATATAAAACACGAAACACAGTTTCGTACACGTTTTATACACCCAAAACATTTGGGAAGAGTCAACACAACGTTGCAGACGACAATGAAATACCGTCCGGCTATTATGAGACTTTTATAGCTTCTGGAACTACCCAGATAATCTTAACAATAAAATAATTATTCTAAGAATTATATTAAATGCAGGCAAACTAAAATTAAGTAAAAGAAGAAACTTACGTTGAAAACCTACAATTTTTTTTTTTATATAACAGCCGTTTACATATGTTTCAAGGTTATTGCCTATCGTCAGAACGGCGTAGTTCAAGTTAAAGATGAAAGTACTTGAAGAGATATATAAAAAATTAATATATAAAACACGAAACACAGTTTCGTACACGTTTTATACACCCAAAACATTTGGGAAGAGTCAACACAACGTTGCAGACGACAATGAAATACCGTCCGGCTATTATGAGACTTTTATAGCTTCTGGAACTACCCAGATAATCTTAACAATAAAATAATTATTCTAAGAATTATATTTAATGCAGGCAAACTAAAATTAAGTAAAAGAAGAAACTTACGTTGAAAACCTACAATTTTTTTTTTTTATATAACAGCCGTTTACATATGTTTCAAGGTTATTGCCTATCGTCAGAACGGCGTAGTTCAAGTTAAAGATGAAAGTACTTGAAGAGATATATAAAAAATTAATATATAAAACACGAAACACAGTTTCGTACACGTTTTATACACCCAAAACATTTGGGAAGAGTCAACACAACGTTGCAGACGACAATGAAATACCGTCCGGCTATTATGAGACTTTTATAGCTTCTGGAACTACCCAGATAATCTTAACAATAAAATAATTATTCTAAGAATTATATTAAATGCAGGCAAACTAAAATTAAGTAAAAGAAGAAACTTACGTTGAAAACCTACAATTTTTTTTTTTTTTTTATATAACAGCCGTTTACATATGTTTCAAGGTTATTGCCTATCGTCAGAACGGCGTAGTTCAAGTTAAAGATGAAAGTACTTGAAGAGATATATAAAAAATTAATATATAAAACACGAAACACAGTTTCGTACACGTTTTATACACCCAAAACATTTGGGAAGAGTCAACACAACGTTGCAGACGACAATGAAATACCGTCCGGCTATTATGAGACTTTTATAGCTTCTGGAACTACCCAGATAATCTTAACAATAAAATAATTATTCTAAGAATTATATTTAATGCAGGCAAACTAAAATTAAGTAAAAGAAGAAACTTACGTTGAAAACCTACAATTTTTTTTATATAACAGCCGTTTACATATGTTTCAAGGTTATTGCCTATCGTCAGAACGGCGTAGTTCGAGTTAAAGATGAAAGTACTTGAAGAGATATATAAAAAATTAATATATAAAACACGAAACACAGTTTCGTACACGTTTTATACACCCAAAACATTTGGGAAGAGTCAACAAAACGTTGCAGACGACAATGAAATACCGTCCGGCTATTATGAGACTTTTATAGGTCTGTACATTTTAACATCAATATTCGGTTTCCTGTGCAATATCACATACATTTTAAATTTCACACATTCCTATTGATGGTGATGGCAAATGGCAATAGCTTTTTTTACCTAGTTAGCCGTAAGTTGTTAAACTAAATGTTATCATGATATCTGTGTAAACATCTGTTTTTAGAGTCCTGATGAAGACTTTAAACACGGTCGAAATATAGACCAGGCAAACAAATTGGTTAAAATTTATTTATAGTGGCCTCCTTTCTTGCCTATAACCCATAACATTTCTATTATATATATATATATATATATATATATATAACATTTCTATTATATATATATATATATATATATATATATATATATATATATATATATATATATATATATATATATATATATATATATATATATATATATATATATATATATATATATATATATATATATATATATATATATATATATATATATATATAAATATATATATATATATATATATATATATATATATATATATATATATATATATATATATATTTATGTGTGTGTTGAAGACTTACCTCTGCCAATAGAGTACTATAAACATCTTCAGCGTCTGCAAAATCCTTCATACTCTGACCTGTTAGCTTCGAAACAGCATCAAACGTGGGTCGGAATTTCTCTAACTTTTCCTTAACTTCAGGAGAATCCTTTGAACGAATCTGTTCGAGGGAGTATTGGGGACATGGTTTTCTAACCAAAAGAAGCTGAAATATGTTACTTTTATTAATAAACAGTACAAAATACAACAAGTCTGCTTAGCATTGGATAAGTCACCTGAACAAATCCAACAATATGATAGATTTTTTAAACGGATATTTCCGTGAAGTATAATTTCAATACAGAAGAAGCGACAAAAATAGCTTCATAGTTAGTCGATACTGCGATTCTTGAAAGAAATATTTAAATATGTCAGGCGAAACTCACAAAACACTAAAAGAATTGCTTTGCCTATTCATACTATGCTACCATTTATTGATAGATCTTGAATCTAACTACCTTCAGATTTGTTGAATCAATGTGCTTTATAAGTCATATTTTCTTTGTAAAATCGTGGTGTTCGTAGATGTTGAAGTTCTACCAAATCCAAACTTTTGCATCAGCAAAACATGCTTGAGGTAGGTATACTAAATTCCTTGCCATCTCGATATTCCATAACTGTATTGCATTGTAAAATATGTTTAAGCTGCTTGTACTATGCTAGTTAAGCTGTTTGTATCTATTTGTTATATGTGTTTGACCTTATACATCAAGTCATTTCTAAAGTAGGTAGGCGCCTTGCTTGTTCCTTCTATTCAAAGTGTCGATGTATGAATATTTCGCAAAAGTTCAAGAATACCGCCAAAGTAGAGACATTTTCATCTAGTTTCTTATAGATTTCGTATGCCATATTTCGTATTGCATCCTCAGTTGACATGCTCCTACAAAATAGACATCACGTCTCATTAAGAATGCTGCAGTAAACTGAAAATACGAGTTTTTGATATTTTTTCAACAACCTCCGCTTAGAGTTGAAAATCAACTCTTTTCATTATTGTTGCTAGGTAATTCATTATTGTTGCTATTATTTCTTTAGTTGTATTATGCGTGAACTGTTTTAAGCGAAATTTTAACTATGGAAAAAAAAACATTCTTTCAGATAAAGGCAGTATTGATTGCCGAAACGTTAAAATATTCTCATGTATGAATGTGAATACCGATATACCGTCAGTTGCTGATAAACTTGAGTTTCCAAGGAAATCAATCAAATGAATATGCTCAGAGCAATTATACCCTATTAGGAGAGAAATCCTGAACTTTAATTCATAATTATTAGGGTTTTGGTCACAGATTTTTTGCCTGTCAAAAACGCTTCATCCCCTAGGAATGCTTCTTCTTCCGCTCATCTGTCGATTCCATTTTAGGTTCGCACAATGATTTTTGCACAAACTGCGCATATTCGATTTTACAGCGACAGAAATAGTCCTTTTTGATCTCTATTAGCCACTCTGCTGCATTTATTCCTTGTTTTATATCCAGTAGTTTTTTAATATAATGGACTGTTTCATTCTGTAGACTTGTGCTTAAAACTTCGTTTTCTGATTTCTTTCGTTATTGTTTTTGTCTTTTGATAAAATTCGTTCTTAAGACATTTCATCCAAATTCCGTTTCTACTGATAGATTCCTAAAACTTTCTGAGAATTTTTCGTTCTTGTTTTACTATTTCTCTAATTTTTGAATAAGCATTGTTTCGACTGAGTATATTGCTTCCGAAAGAATCGTTGCGTTATAATTCCCTAATTAAATGCCATTCGAAATGCACTTCTTATTATAGTACGTCCATGATAGCTTGTAGCCTCTTTGGTGCTTGGTAATTCATTGTTCGGTAGCCGTGCGGTTTGATCCTAAGGACTGTATAATTTCTCCGACGTATATGATATGGCTTATCGATCATTTATATATATATATATATATATATATATATATATATATATATATATATATATATATATATATATATATATATATATATATATATATATATATATATATATATATATATATATATATATATATATATATATATATATATATATATATATATATATATATATATATATATATATAAGGAAATGAAATTTTTGTGCTTATGGCACTGAATAAAATATTTAAGAAAATGAACACTAGAACATTCCTTCGAAAAATTCAAATTAACCAAGAGAATGTTGTAGTAGAGCTAGATATGTGATGTCTCCATTATCCTTCAGGGGATAAATGTTAGAGAAATATTGAAATCAATGCCACACCTGACGGAAGTGCGGGGCATATATGTTTCGTTCTGCAAGGAACTCGTCAGTCGCACCACGTCTATCGAAGTGAGGCAACGGCTTAACAACTAGTAGATACCTACGGGTATAGAAGCTATGTGAAATTTCGATGCTTGGTGTATAGGTAATCTGAGAGGTGTTTTCTACTATTTCCTATAGATGGAATTGTAGAGTATTCATTATTCTACGGTCTTCCACTTAAATCACAAGAAGATACTTGGGGGTTGAAGTCGTTGCCTCACTTCGATGGACGTGGTGCGACTGACGAGTTACTTGCAGAACGAAACATATATGTCTTGCACTTCCGTCAGGTGTGGCATCGATTTCAATAATGGAGACATCACATCGTACACATTCACATACCTAGCTCTACTATAACATTCTCTTGGTTAATTTGAATTTTTCAAATGAATGTTCTAGTGTTCATTTTCTTATATATATATATATATATATATATATATATATATATATATATATATATATATATATATATATATTATTTCGAATGTTTTTAGTAATAAGAGGCTTTTTTTATGATATGAAAAACTTTATTTTTGTTAACGTTTCGTTGTATATCACAACTTTGTCAAAAATGATGAATATTTGAATTTATGAGTTACTATAGATATCGAAATGTCAAACTTATTTTCAAGAAAATTCAAATCAGTTTTTTGTATCTTCACTCATTGATTTTCATTATCAGGAATATTTCTGGCTCAGCATTCGCTTCAGAAGCTTTAGTCTTCTTCATCATGAGGAAACCTCTGAAAAACTCAATGTAAGCCAGAATTTTTCAGAGGTTTCCTCATGGTGAAGAAGACTAAAACTTCCGAAACGAATGCTGAGCCAGAAATATTCCTCTGATAATGAAAATCGATGAGTGAAAATACAAAACAACTAATTTGATTTTTCCGAAAAATAAGTTTAACATTTTGATATCTATAGTAACTCATAAATTCAATTATTCATTAGATTCGACAAAATTGTGATATACAACGAAACGTTGACAAAAATGACAAAAATTAAATTTTTCATATCAAAAAAAGCCTGTTATTGCTGAAAATATTCGGAATAAAATATCTTAAACAGGCAATAAATCAATTTTAAGATATATATATATATATATATATATATATATATATATATATATATATATATATATATATATATATATATATATATATATATATATATATATATATATATATATATATATATATATATATACATATAATAAGATCAATAAAACAAAAAAGTGTTTTGGTGCCCTAAATCCAACAACTGTTTTTGAATGGCCTCAATGTCTTCAGATTTTTCTAACATCTCTCGTTTTTGAGATATAAGTTGATTGGTGTTAGTTCTCATACTCAACAAAAATGGAGGAATAAAAATACAGTTAAAGGCGAAACTAGAAATTTTCTTCTCGAAAGCTAAATTTAATTAGCCACATATATACCGGGAATAGTACCAGAATTCACGTTCTTACACTAGGTTAAACGGCTCTGCTCGCTCATTTCATGCTCTTTATAATGCCTCATAATGCAGAGCTTTATACTCGAAATTGCCTACGTCCTCACCTACGTACTCCTTACGTGGTTCAACTACTGACTTTGAAGTCAGGAACATCGTTGCTTTGTCGTACCTAATTAAATATATTATGGAGAACAAGAAATTACTCCAAGACACTTGTTCAACCGTAATTACCAAAATGTATGTTGACCCATGGAATTTATCTCATTATAACATCAAAATATAACCACTCAGTTGTGTGAGATTGAAATTGAGATAAAAACAAACATATACAGAAATTGCCAAGACACATATGGTCAAGTCATAATCTTGCATTTGAACAACAAGAAACAATGTTTTTCCTATTTAATATTACGGTTTAGGTTCAACCTATGTTATTCAGTTATCTTACCATATCGTCCTTCAGAGGCTCTGAGTGGATGGGGATTGGTTGCCAATCTAGTGGTCCCCATATTTGGTCTCCTTTGGGTGGCCACATACCAGCATTTACTAGTTGCATACTCGCTTTTGTCCTATCAACGTCAGTTGATTGAGTGTAAAATAAATCTGGAGTGTATCGATCTCCCAGAAAAGCATTATATCTCTTCCTCAAAAATTTTCCAGTTTCGTATAATTGAATTTTTCCTACCTGAAAAATATTTTAATGAATTACATGTATGAAAATAATGATAATAATTGATCTTCTTTTCGAGGTAGGTAAGTAAAAGAGAGATTTCAGATTAAATAGAGTCAAGCTTTCAGAAGCCATTCATTTGCATGTAAGAGTGTTGATTTTATCAATTCAAATGACTTTTTTCGGTTGCGTAATTTATTATTTTATCTAATATTGTGTCTGTCTTTTATGCAAATGAAAAGAATAATGGGACCCAATAGTCTTTCTTGAGTTATGTTCTTATTTTGAATGAACGCTACCCTTTGTTTACGGTACATTAAGTAAGTGTTAAACGAACTTAATTCATTTCCTCTTATTCCATAGGAACATAGTTTCTCAATGATTAAGTTATGGCGCTGGGTGTCGAATGCTTTTGCTTGATTTTCCAACAGTAATTTTCGTTTCCTCTAGGTCTAGGTAATAAAGGATTTCTGTGATAAACTCGAATACAACAGTCTGCAATGATTTCCATTTTACATAACCGTGTTTTGAAGGAACACAGATTTCCTAGAAATCAAATTTCGATGAAATATTATTTGAGGATAGAGAATATAGTGAAAACTGGCCAAAAACATTTTCTGGAACATTACTGATACAAAACAATTTTTTTTCTCAAAATTTTTTTGGCTTCGATTTGAGTGATTAGTCAGCACAGAACAATTTGTTGTAAGAATGAAAACTAGTCTAAGGTACAGTCACGGATACAATTACGCCAAAATATTCAGGATGGCGATTCTCCTCTTCATATACACACCCATTTGAGCAGCGGAACAATACACACGGATGAAATAATGAAACAGAGGTAATCAACGTTAACTACTTCAATCTTCAATGGATTTTATATGTTGTATGTATTACTAGTGGATCACATACATCGATAAATTCTTCAATGATAGTAGAAATTCTAAATTGAATGAGTAATCTCGGTAATCCGTGATTGAAATTAGTAAAGTGCTTTCTATAATTACTCCATTTTACTACAATGGGTTCGACTCATTAGGAGAGTGAGGGGTGCGCAACCGGTGGTCGTGCCCCGGAAAGTTTCAAAGTTTTTTTTCAGTATGTTAGTCATATGATCAACACCACAACTCCCAAAATTTGAAAACTAAAAGCCAACATTGTAATGATTCAATTTTAATGTTTTTTTTTTTTGAGCATTTCAGAGTCATATGATCAACATTAGAACCCCGAAAACTCTCAGTAATGAGAGATTGCACCGTTACGCAAACTTCAATTTGAATAGCTTTGTAGTATTCCTAAGGCTTTCAAAAGTGTGCAGTAAAAGGTTAACTTGTACGACACCAAAATAGTTAATGTTAATGCGACACCGAAATTTTAATCTTTCACACACTTTTCAATCTGGCCTTCCAGTGACTGTCTCATATTTCCAACAGTTGTGATTATAATTTTTCACGAATTCATCTTGTGTGGTGTGCTGAGAAAATATTGTTGACGGAGAGTGGTAAAACTAGGTCCCTGGGAGAATTGTTGAAATGATCTCAATTACTAGCATAAATAATTTTCGAAAAATGACTATGCATTCTAAATTCAGCTTCAATTATGCTTTAATTGCGAAGATTTCTTTTCAAGTGTTTATTTCCACTTCAGAATAAAACGGAGCGTTGCCTTTAAGTACAGAAGAAACTAAATATGTATGAACTGAAGCTTCGAAAGTAACATATGATGTAACATGCATGTTGGAAGGAAGTACACTATTGACAAGAATTCTATGGAATTCAAAGACAGAAATTTAATAATGCAAAGACAGAAAAATAGTTTCCTTGAATTGTTTGAAAAGATTGTGTCTATGATCTTATATCAATCATTTACAAAACAATTTGTATTTCTTTAAGACTAGGGGAATCATACTGAAAATTTTTTTCTCTTACATTGGTTAATTGACCCCATCCAATGGGATAAAAAGTGTTGTTGATATATGGATCGTTTGGATAAGTTGAAGCAGGAGTACGAGCTCCATGTCTCATTATCTGAAAAAAAAATAATATTTTCGTGTTCATTTCACAAAACTGATTAATTTTAAATATAATTATAATTTATCATTCTCACACAAACGAAAACACACACGTATATATTGCATATATATATATATATATATATATATATATATATATATATATATATATATATATATATATATATATATATATATATAAACAAATATAAGATTTTTATTTATTTGAGTTTTATAAATACATCATATAAATATTGATATTATATGTCATTATGTAACGAAAAATGAGATAGAAGAGCAGAGTGTTGAACTGTCAATAACAAATATAGATTATCAAATTTTAATGAAATTCCAGTATATAAGCATATCATCAAATGGAATTCATTATATCTACAATACTGTATTTATGCTTGAAATTTTATACATTGAAGTATAATGCATGAAATATGTCTTTGTCGAAATAATCAGTTCAATGCCTTCGAAACATCACCTTGAGAAAAATTGAACATTGTTTATTTCTATTTATACTGCATGTATATTGAAGGAATTTCGATAATGAAATATCAGATTGTGCTAAAAAATATTCTATATAGGTATGTCATTTTGAATTTCTATATTATTAAAATTACATGAGAATTTCACCATAATAATTCCCCTTAATTGTGTTTTCATTTCATATAAATATTTGAAAATTTTTAAAGAAGAAAGAATCAAATTTATGTATTCTTTTTTTTTATTTCGAAAATATTTCCTTCAATTATCAATTATATATATATATATATATATATATATATATATATATATATATATATATATATATATATATATATATATATATATATATATATATATATATATATATATATATATATATATATATATATATATATATATATATATATATATATATATATATATATATATATATATATATATATATATATATATATATATATATATATACATAACAATGGCGAATGATAGCGAGAATAATATCGGTGATAATAAAAATAGTACAGAGCAGATATTCTGCAATTATAAACACTCTAAACGAGTGATAGTAACAAAGAAGGCATTTTGCATAAAATACAATCAAATTTATCACCCAGGATGTTTTCCCAGAGCAAGAACTCAAAATTCTGACCATGAATGCATGCTGGAAGAAGAAATGGCCGGGGTAGTTTAATCTCAGGAGGTGGAAACTCTCCGTAAGGAAAATCAACTACTGAGGCGTATAGTACAGAGATGGAAGGTAGGAATAATGCCTTAGAATTGAATGTGAAACTTTTATCTGAAAAACTTGAAATTACTGAGGTTGAATTGAATGATGATAAACAATCACAAACTTATAGTTCTCTCTTTTCATTGAAAAGAGATAATCAAACGAAAATTAATCCATGTGCATGTAAATCGAAATATAATGTAGCACAAACATCCGTGACACCGATCAAGGATAAATTTAATTCGAAAAATGTAAACAGAACGGAATCAAATCAAGTACCACATACGTCAAACATTCCACCTACTACGAAAAACAATATAATTACTAGGCAAATGGTGAATAGGCTGCTATTGATGAACAAAAGCATCAGGAAATACTACAAGAGATTATAAATCTACCGAATTCTCATCATAAAGATGATGACAATAGTGAGTTCACTGTAGTACGTTCAAGAAAGAAGCTATTTAAACAAAAAGCATATATAGGCGAAGGAGATAAAGGCAATAATAAGTACATCTTCGAAGAAAAATCAGAAGAAAAGAAAATTTGGCTTTTTTTTTATCAAAAGTCATAGAAAGCGTCGCTGCATCTACCATACAGAAATATATTCAGGAAAGAACAGAGGGTCAATTATCAGCAATATCATTTAAAGAATTATTATCAACAAGAAATCAATCTCAAAATAATGAATGTTTCCTAGTTGGAGTAGAAAACCAGTATAAAGACACCGTCTACGAAACGAAATTCTGGCCAAATGGAGTAGCTCTTAGCATATTCAGTATTGGTCACCATTTTTTAGAGAGTGGGATTTCCGAACAAATTAAAACGTAATTGAATATAAAGATTATGAGAGACTCAAGAACATACACCTTAATATACAAGGGTTAACAAATAAATTAGAAGCTCTCCAAGTAATTGTCAATTAGCACAAAATGGATATATTATGCATAAGTGAACATTGGATGACAATGCAAAATTTTAATTTACAAAATTCAAAAAACTACAAACTTGCTACCTTCTTTGCAAGGAAAACAGGGAAACACGAGGGAGTTCGTATCTATGTGAAAACTGAAATACAATATAAAATTCTGGAGGAGATAAATAGTTGTTCACTTGAAATGTTAAACGAAATAAGTCAAAACTTAGCTTTGAAAGTATACTACAGACCCCAACTTTCAGTAAATTTTAAAGATGTATGGTACCAGGTAGTACACTCCGTTTACAACCAGTTCAATAATGAAATAAATATTGTTGTTACTGGAGATTTTAATACAGATTTTTTGGTTCAGAATACAGAATCCATTGAAATAGTGAACCATTTTTTAACGTTTGGTCTAAAAAGGAAAATAAATACATATAAAAGGGAACATTATAATGCTTCAAGAACATGCACAGACAACATTTTTAGTAATATGATATACATTCAAGCATGCACTTATAATACAAATATATCTGATCAGTTACCACTAATATGTAAAATTGAAAAATGGAAAACCATCATAAAAGAGACAAAGGCAATTAGAAAACAATGTAAACAAAACATTGAAAAACTGAAATCAAGTCTTGAAACTGAAGATTGGGAAGGAGTATACAAAACTGATAATGTAAATAAAAAATTTGATCATTTTATGAACAAACTGGGCCTATACTTTAACAGCAGTATTCTAAAACCAATCAAATATCAAGATCTCAAACAAGTCCAAGACCATCAAAAACAGTTTTGCAAATAAAGGACACTCTAGATTATATTAGAGAGATATATATTTAAACTAAGAACCCAGAAATTTTTGAACAATTCGAAAATAAAAATCTTTCTTTATTAGACATGCACAATGGAGATGTGATGTCTCCATTATCCTTCAAGGGATGAATGTTAGAGAAATATTGAAATAGATGCCACACCTGATGGAACATCGATATGATGTACATCGTACACGTTCACATATCTAGCTCTACTATGACATTCTCTTGATTAATTTCAATTTTCCAAATGAATGTTCTAGTGTTCATTTTCTTAAATATTTCATTCAGTGCCATAAGCACAAAAAAATTTCATTTTCTTAAAAATATCGCCGAATAGGCCCCTGAAATAAACGCGAGCGTACTACTAACGCAACCTATTGACATTTAAAAACATCGTTCGATGATATTTGTCAAATAGACATTGCAATTTAGTAGATACCTACAGGTATAGAAAATATGTGAAATTTCGATGCTTGGTGCGTCTGTAATCTGAGAGAGGTGTTTTCTACTGATTTCTATAGATGGAATTGTAGAGTATTCATTACTCTACGATCTTCCGCTTGAAGTCACAAGAAGATACTTGGAGGTTGAAATCGTTGCCTCACTTCGATGGACGTTGTGCGACTGACGAGTTCCTTGCAGAACGAAACATATATGTCTCGCACTTCCATCAGGTGTGGCATCGATTTCAATATTTCTCTAACATTCATCCCTTGAAGGATAATGGAGACATCAAATCGTACACGATCACATATCTAGCTCTACTATGACATTCTCTTGATTAATTTAAATTTTTCAAATGAATGTTCTAATGTTCATTTTCTTAAATATTTCATTCAGTGCCATAAGCACAAAAAAATTTCATTTTCTTATATATATATATATATATATATATATATATATATATATATATATATATATATATATTTTACATTTATCGTACTCATTCATTTTCTCTAATTATTCATAATTATTTATCTAACGTTATTTCTGTGAAATGAAGTTATCTACCTCATTTCTAAAATTTCATATTTTGAATAACTTATTAGATTGTAAGTAGTGTTAGATTATTGAGTTCAGATTGGAACATTCCCCTGTAAGTTTTCAAAAAATGATCATATAAATATTAGAACGAAATCCAAGAAGTTGGTCAAGAAATTTCATCTTTTTCACAACTGATTGGTTTTTTCCAAAAACACGGAAATAACTAATTTAAAACAATACTTAGATAAATATAAGGGTTTTGATTTACCAAGACGTTCAATCTTTTTTACAATTGATTAGTTTTCACATAAAATACAAAAATAACTAAATCGGTAGTTTTTATACATAACCCTTCAATATCTTTCAAAATAGTAGATAAGCTTGGCAAAAATGCGTTGTATCCTTTTATCACTACTTTATTTTTTTTCAGTTTGTATATTATTGTTCTGCAAAATCTATGAGAATCTGTAGTCTCGAAAATCCACAGCTTCCCTAAATTTGAACAAGATAGGCATAAATGTCTCTTCCTGTTCTCAAGTGAGCTTTGAATTCAAACCATCAATTGTATGAACATCGAATATATCGATAGTTTTTTATAGATCGATCAATTCCGACATCGATATATCGATACCGGAATGGATCCATATACGAAAAAGAATATCTTGAAATTGATAAAAGAATATCTTATGAGTACTTATAATTGAAAAACTTTATTTTGTTTACCATTATTATGCATCGGTTAATAATCTATGAGTATTATTATAATGAAAAGAGCATTAATAGTATATACATAATTGAGGTCTAATATTAATGCTTTTCTGCATTATGTATATGCTCACAGATTATTAATTTAGGTATAGGTGATTGAAATAATGTTTTTAAATTATCAGGTAATACAAAATATTTACTACATATAATCAATGAAGTAGATTTTCAATCCATGGGCAACGGTCATTAATATCAATACTTTTATTTGATTGAAATCAATGCCCATCAATAATTGTGTCCGTGTTCTTCGTGTACTTCCAAGTATCATTCAATGATACTTCGCGAGCAATGTGGCAATAATTTTGAGCATCGGAGCAAAAATAATGAACGAAAACGTTATCGTAATGTATTTTTTAATCATTCGGTTAGTCGCGATAGACCTGAAAAAGCCGACTCTTGTATTATTGGCGATAATTATTGTGTACATGAAGGGTAAAAGATGTAATTCCACCTCTTTTCTTAGTTTGAAACATCGTTGCTTTCATAAGCATTCTGACCTTAGAAAAGTAAAATACTTAAGTAAATATTAAAAAAGAATCAAACAGCAAGTGAATCTGTGGAATCTATGCGACAATATTTTGGAGTAGATACTCGTTTTTGTTATTTTATTGAATTTCTGTGATTTTAGCATGAATAATCAGTTTTTTTTAGCCAATTTAGTCCTTATTTCACTAATTACAAGGCAGGTAATGTTCAGTTCTCTATGCCCAATCTTTTGCGTTTTTGAGGTATCAACATGTATTTGAAAATATTGATATAATAATATTTTATGGCTAATAAATGATATAATATCCATAACAATAGTTGAAATAAATTATCCCCTTTTCAAAAAAGTCGCGCACAACCAAGGAAGAAATTAAGGGATAAATTAGTAGCAAATCAGGTTTAGTGACGAAGAAAAATCAAGCAGATTTTCCAAAATGAAAGACGGAAGGAATGAAAAAGATGAATAAACTGAAGGTAATATAAACGATAATTTGAAACGCCTTTTAATTTTTTCATGGAAATTTTATATTTCTTTCAAGTTATTCTGATGAAAAGAAAACATGAGAATCATTTCAATATGGGAAATTTCAAACATGGATCATTGCGATTAAAGATCAAATTTAACTTTGTTTATCGTACACCAATAAGTTTTTTTGAGACCTGCAGAATTAAAACTTATATTCCTATCAATGACCTCCTGGAAATGTCTAGTTCATAGATCACAAAGAAGCATGAAATTGTTTTTCCAATAAGGAATGATATGAGTGTATTGGGCATTGGGCAATGTAGATTCTTTACTATTTTTTTCATAGAATTCACTTGAGAACGGTTGAAGTTACATTACCAACCGAAATGTCGTCTGAATTCAATTTCTGATTCAACCATCCGTTTATACATCGGCAGTAAGAATTTTTTAATTTTATTTAATATTAATTTATTTCATTTTCATTTTATATTTCAGCCCTCAGTACATGAATTATTAATCCTCTCCATTTTTTCAGGTTATTCCGATCAATTTAACCATTAAATTTTCATTTAATCACAATTTGTTTCAGAATTTGAAATTCAATTTATAAACAATGTAAGTCCAACAAAATAATGAAAGATATGAGTAGTTATCTTAGATAAAACAAATACTCTGCTTACCACATGCAACAATTCTAGCTGCTTATTTCCCTGACTTTCTTGAGTAATGGCTGTTGCCAAAATAGCAAAAACAACTGCCAAAAGCAGCACTCCACTCGTCATGGCCACTTTATTTCTGTGAATCTGGAAACAGTTTGATTTCTAAGGAACAAAAGTTAATAGGTTTCTTTCTTTATATATCAATTACAAATAAAACAGCAGAAAGCTTATCAATATTTACATTAATTATAATTAGGTATCCACTAAGTTTATCAATTTTAGGATAACTGGATCAAATGAATATAAAAAACACTGGACTGATTACATAAGAAATTGTCATAAATATATTTATAACGATTCATTTGGATATTTGTTATGACTTTTAATTATAAAAAAGAATTTATTATTTCTAAGGACTAAAAATATTCAAATAGTGAGAGAATATTAGGTATTTATGCTTAATTCGAGGTTAAATTTTTTTTTATCAAAAACACTCATTTTACCTCAAGAGGAAGCTTCCACGCATACAAATGAGTAATGAAATACTGTCGTAATGAATAAGGTATAAGACATTGAAACATATTGAACAATTTTTATATTCATCAGTTGCATATCTCATGAATAAATGTTCGTCCGACTTTGAAGGAAATTGTGTACATCGGATTATATTGATTAATGATTTACACTTTATTGACTACGTAGCATATATGCTATGTAGTCAATAATGTGTAAATCATAAGTTCAAGTGTTTGAATTTGAGTTTATATTCAATTATAATGGACTTACATCAAGTAAACGCCAACACTATTAAAGATATATATATATATATATATATATATATATATATATATATATATATATATATATATATATATATATATATATCATTGATATTATATATATATATATATATATATATATATATATATATATATATATATATATATATATTCTATTGTTTTAGGAAAGTTCATTAGGTAATGAGAACTTCACGTGAAGGGCATATACAAAAAAGAAAATCAGAATAAATGTCAAATGTCTCGCCTTTGCAGACGATAATGCAATCATCACAGACAACACAACTGAAGCCATTCTCGCCGTAGAAAAACTACATGAAATTGAGCATAAAACCTGGTTACAAATTTCTTATGATAAAACCAAATACATGGAAAGAAAACCAAAAAATAAATCTTCTCTCATCACAAAACATGGTGAACTTCTACAACTCGGCCATTTTAAATACCTCGGAGAAGTTATACAGTCCTCAGGTTCACACCGATTCGCTAATGAACAGAGAATTACCAAGCTCCAAAGGGCCTACACACTAACATGGGCTTACTCAAATTGAGGCATTATAACACAACGATTCTTCCAGAAGCAATCTACGCATCTGAAACAATGGTTATTGACGGTCATTCAAGAATTAGAGAAATAGAAAAAACAAGAACGAAAAATGCTTAGAAATATTTACGGGCCAATCAATAGAAACGGCATTTGGATGAAGAGACCTCAGAATGCCTCAGAAAACTTTATCAAAAGACAAATACGATAACGATGAAGAAATCAGAAAACGACGAGCAAGTTCTATGCACATCTCTACAGAATGAGACAGTCCAGAATACCGATGAAACTACTCGATATAATTATGAAGAGTACCTAAATGAGGAACAGAGTGGCTAAAAGAGGTCCGAAAAGATCTATAACAGATCAATATAAAAAATCTCGAAGATCGCACTTAATGTCGCTACATGTGAAGTTTGAGCAAAAGTCAAACCATCAACCTGGAATAAAATGGAGAGATGAACGGAGGAAAGAGCATTAAGAGAGGATGAAGTCTTTTGGGAGGGAAAAAAGATGAAGCAAAAGTTGTAATTGCGAATTCAAGTTCAATCGCTCTCCTCATGGGGAACAATCGTAATAATAAGAATAATATATATATATATATATATATATATATATATATATATATATATATATATATATATATATATATATATATATATATATATATATATATATATATATATATATATATATATATATATATATATATATATATATATATATATAAATATATATATATATATATATATATATATATATATTATATTTTAGAAATAACAGGCTTTTTATAAAGTAAAATATATTTTTATATATTAATAAAGTTAATAAAACAAAGTTGAAGTTTGTTAATAAATAATAAGTTATATATTTTTTAAATTATATATTCTGAATTAATATATGTATATATATATATATTTTTTTTTGCTTTTTTCGATAACATTGAAATCTTAGCGTGTTTCAATCGGATCAATATCAAATTTATTTTATGTTCAATCTTCATCGTAGTTGAAACTAGTTAATTATGAGTTTTCTCAGATATGTTTTGATTCTGATGAATATAGTCGCCTATTTTTAACTGAACAGAGCTTAAAGAATAAGACTTCACACCGAAGATTCGTGTTCATATCCTAAGTAACATATGGAAGTTTGTGTATGTATTTGATTTAAATGATTAGAAAATTGTAGTTTATCTTGTGGGTAGTGTACATAGTTTATATATAATTGAAACTATTGCTGGTTTAGATTTTTGTAATAATTTTCAATTTGTTTTGCTGAGGATTTGTATTTCAGCTTTGTCATTGTTCATAAATTTCTCTCTTATTGTTCAAGATGTAAGTAATGGTATATATATATATATATATATATATATATATATATATATATATATATATATATATATATATATATATATATATATATATATATATATAAAATATATATATATATATATATATATATATATATATATATATATATATATATATATATATATACAATTATTCGAGATAAACAAGTTTATGGATTTGCTAAAACGATTTTTTTTGTAGGAAACAATAAACTGGAGTAATTTTCATTTGAAACATATTAGAAATTTTGTAGTGACGCGTTTTTATAGTGAAGATTACACCAGCTATTTATTACCTCTAGAAAAAACAGTTTTAGAGATTCAATATCTTAAATAGTTATATCAATACGAAAGATGATTCCTGAAGAAATAAATGAGTTTAACGAAAGCTTGAGAATTGTCTAAAGAGGAATAATCCACTTCATTTACATCATCAACTTAATATATCCAACAAGTGTTTTTTGTTATACCTTAAATTTTCGAGGGTCTCCAATTATTTTGAGAAATTTCGAATGAAATACACATGAAATAAAAAATAAAACATACCTTAATGAGATTTAACATTATTTAATCCATTTACTACTAGTTTCACCTCTTTCAAATAATTCAATCTTCATTCCTTCTCTACGCTACCTAATTCATCAATATTTTGATGAATTTTTTATGTGAATAGATGTGAATGATAAATGCTATCGCAATATTATATTGTAGTCAATCCCGCCGATCGTGTGGGCGTGTGAGCACTTTAGACAAACTCGTGACTGGAAAACCGTTGGGCAGTTTCACACTAATGACTATGAATATATACAGTTAGTCAGTAGAACTGTTTTATAAAATTTTGTTATTCCATAAGGTTTTTTTATCAAGTATGCAAGTGTTCTAAAGTGCAAATGGACAAAAATTTACTAGGTACTACTATTTTTTTGTTTTACTGTCTTTCTAACGTAAACTAAAAATTTCGATGTCTTCACATTATTATTATAACAGCAAGTTTTTCTTTTTTATTTCAGTATCCGACCTTTCCGAACAGCGAACGGGATTTAATCTATGTACATTATCCAGTAATTATTCAATTATCTTGAAAATCTTTTTTTTTTAATTCAGTGGACCTACAGTTTAACGCCGGTTCCGAACGGCCATTGGGCTTGTAATCAATGTACATTACCCAACAAATCATAGACAAACACGAACACCCATGCGTTCACTGCACTTGAACCGATTCCTACCACCATAGTTCAAAACAGGCGAGTTAACAATCGGATCGCGCTAGTTTTAAAAAAATTCGTTGCACTTGCCGATAAATAACGTTCTAGAGCCCCTTCTACATATAACATATCTATGACGTTTTGTTTGATGTTCGAACTTTCTCCATCTGTAAAATTGGTGCAGTATAAATACACATATTATTCTTCTCGAAACTTCTGCAAATCTTTTGTTAAAATCATCGTCCACTCTCGTTACACATTGTGCTCGCTCGACCCCGTAAACCAAACTGTAGAAGTATACAACGAATATATTTACGCATGTATATTCTAACAGCTGCTGTATCGTGAGTAATGAAACTTCCGGATTGTAGAGGATTGAAATGAACCGGTTTTTAAATTCTTTGCATCACAGAACCATAGGGATCGAGTATAAAATGATGAGAGTTCGTGTACATGAAGATTCAGGTGACTTGCGCACGTTACTTTCGTTTTATGTGTCATATAACGCTTTTGTTCTAATATTTAAAATTACATTCATGTTGAATAGCAGGATAACATGCAGGATAGGAAACCATGCTTCGGAAATTGAGAGGATGTGGTAGCAGATCCCAGGTAGCAGACTGACGGTAATATGACGTCATATATTGGTTTCAACATGTCGGAAAAGAAGTCGATAGAGACGTCTCACTGACCATGCAGTGACGTCGAAATGTCACAGCCTCAAGACGTCATGTTGAGCTGTTCAAAATACGTCATTAAACTACGTTGAAAAGACGTCACTAAGTAGAGAAAATAGACGTCGTAAAGACGTTCTTCAGAGCCTATATTGTAGGGGTTCCATAATTTAAATAAAACAATTTTTATCATTAAAAATTTATTTGAAAAATTATATTTTAAAGATTAGTTTCAACCAACTTGCTTAATTCCTTTTTTCTCAATCGTTCTGGGGCATGTTTGGGGCAAACCTTGATGGCACTTTTTATTTTATATCATGTGCAGAAGTTCTTGATAAAGTTAGATCAAGTCCAGATTATAATATCTGGAATATTATAATATAGTTGAAATAATTTACTTAAAAATCTTTTGATATGGTATTACTCAAAGAATGAAGAGAATTTTTACTAAGCCCAATTGGAAACAATGCTAATTCCTTCAATAAGATTCAAAAAATGAAAGTGTGGCACAACTCAAAATTTTAAAAAGCGCAAGCTTATTATTACAAGATAGAGACATTGCTATTAAGACATTGCTAGTAAATTGGGATGAATACGTGAAGAAGCATCTAATTATCATATTGTGATCTGTTCACAAAAACTTCAAATAAATTGCATATAAAAATAACCTACAAAGTTTTTTTTTATGAGTAAAAACTCACCAGTTACAGCTGTCTTTAAATGGAGCGAATACAATGATTTTTTCTGACTTTTCACATCGAAATTGAATAAAGAAGCAACAGATTCTAACAATATGAGTGTTTAAAAATTTGATTCACTCAATAGTTCAATTTCCTTCACCAATTGTCGAAAAGTATTTCACTTGAAACAAATTATGAATTTGTTTCAAGTAAACCAAATATGTTATGACTTACCAACAAATAAATTTTTCATTGTCATTTGAATAACTTTCAAAAATATTAAGTTTTTTTTCAGTTCCAACATCAAATTCAGGTAGAATACTCAGAGATGTCCTTTTGTTCTCTAATTTGTGTCAGTAATAGAATCACTCCCTCTTAAAAAGCTGAAATTTTTTTTTAATGTAACCACAAATTGTCTCAATATACTAATAACATTTACATTATGATGTGAGAAGTTTAACCTGTTGTTGTATATTCATTATTCACTCGTGATGAAACTAGAGCATTGCCTGTTGGAGTACTGATTGTTATTATTGTAGGTTCTATATTATTTACTCCCGAAGAACGTGAAACTATGCCTCTGAAAATTATAGCACATCTTAAAAAATATTGTTAATAATTTGCACCTTTGAAAAAAAAACTTAAGGCAACGTTTTTTTGTTTAAAGAAAAATTTATTCAAGATTTGAATTTGACTCTTATGCATAAAGATTTCGCACTATTCGAAGTGGTATTACGTTGACATCTGGTTTCTATTACTATGCACATTACATCTGCTTTTTCCGCAGAGTTTATTGCATTCATATACTAGGTCAATTTCTTGGAAGATCGATGCCACATTTCGAGCCCCAAACCATTTCGATGTGCACCCGAATTCTTAACAGATATTTGAAAACATATTATAACACAAACACAACTCGTCCATCTCAATATATTGAATGCAAAACAACGCAGACACACAACATAAATATGAGTCTACAGAACAATTGACAACTTATAACCTTAACTATACTACAATATTATTGTTCAAATGTGTGAAAGCCTACTGTTTCTAAGTGAAAAGAATATTTGTCGTTTCTTAAAAAATTAACGGTCATAAATTGACGAAAATAGTACTTTGCGCTGAAGTCAACTGCTGTCATCCTATGAACGTCAGTTATCTAACGTTAGAAAGACGTCATTCAACGGTCAAATAACGTCACTGACCAAAATTAACGTTGAGTTTTATAAAAAAAAACCTCATACCAATGTTTTTAGACCTTAAAATTATGTACAAAAATGGTTTCTATGATTTTTTTAAGATTTACCATTCGTAAGATATCACGATTCTAAGAGTCACATTATAAATGATAAGCACATATAAGCCTTGTATATGTTACCGGCCAAACCCGATTTTGGCCAAACTAGTTTTGCCTAGGCTAGACTAGTTCATCCTATATGCGATCGGATTAATCGGTACAGGCTAGGCCAAACTGATCTGTCCTGAGGGTGATAGGAGAAACTAGTTTAACCTAGCAGGAACTAGTTGAGCCTGATAAGAATAAGTACACTTCAGGATAAACTAATTTGGCCTAGACTATACTAACAGGAAAAAATAAAATACCACAAATAATAATATCAAGATTCATTTACTAATTAGATCAAAATCAATTTCACTTATTTTTTCTTTCACTTATTGGTGCAAAGCACCATTTTTTTTCTTGCATTTGCACCTGTTTGTCAAACAGTTCCTTACGCATCTGCACCTTACGAAACCTTGCCCTGAACGAACCGAATGTTTAGTGGCTGCAGTCCTCCGAGATATTTCAGTATCTTGGTCAACATCACATACGCTTAAAAATTTCTGAATACAAATATCGAATTCAGTTCTGAAAGAAAAAAAAAGCAAATTCGAACAAATATCTTTCAATCACCAGAAAGATATGGAAATGTCGACAATGAATTAAAAGTATTATTAACATGGGCTTTAACAATACAGTGAGCAATAAAAACTGTACCTACAATATAGTTTTGGGGTTATAACCTTACGAAGCCTAACCGAATGTTTAGTGGCTGCAGTCCTCAGAGATGTATTCATAACACGCCAGAAAAATATGGAACTTTATAAAATCCATAACTTCATAAAATCCCTGTCATTTCTCGGGAGAATAACCACAATGATGTTTCTGAGATCACCTCTACCTTGGTCTACGTCTGGAATTGGTATAGTAACATTGTCTCCAATATTGGCAGGTGAATGGGATTTGTCCGAAGAAACTTCAATAGCATCTTGAATGTTCTGTGTGTCAATTTCCACAACGCCACCATCACCATCTTCACTTTGGTTACTATTCGAATCATTTTCGATAACTTTTCTAAGGTCGTCCTCATCCTGAATATCGTTTATTATTTCTTGCGGCAACGATGAAGTCGTAAGTCCTATTCTGCGCTCTATCCCAAATATGGCATGGTAAAGCGATTGTTTTATTCCTGAGTGAAAGACACGGTTTTTCATGAACTGGACACATCTTAAGCCCTCCGACCATTTCGTTGAAATGTTACTCGTCAACCAAGAACTTATCATGTTCTCTATATCTTGATTGCCGCGTTCAACGGTACCGTGACTTTGACTGTGCCTGGTTATCCATTCACAATTTTATGTTCTGGCCAAAGAGTTGCGAGCTCACTAATCACATTATTGACAAATTTTCTACCATTGTCAGATTGGAGAATGCATGGCGCTCCTATAGTTATAAATATATCATTCAGGTGGTAGGCAACTTCTGCCGCTCTCTCAGATGTTAACGCACGCAGAAGATCAAATTTTGTTAAATGGTCTTGGGTAAACCATAATAAATTCAAATTGTTCGTCGGGTTGAGTCTGAAAATCGATTAAATCCACCTGACATCTGCTATTCATTTCGGAGTGAAGAATCGGCTTTGACACTAGTCCTCTCTTTCTTTTTTGTCTTTTTTGTTGACATACATCACACATGGATAAATAGAGGCTTATCATTTCTTTTGTGATGTTAGCATATTTTTTTGATGTCTCGGCTAACATACTGTCACGTCCGCCGTGTCCAACTGCCACATGAGCTGCACCAATAACATCATAAAACTCATCAGCCTGTAGATAGTATGTTAATTCCCTTACCTCCGTGCTATTAGTTTTTTATATCACCTATTATTAGCACACCAAACCGTTTTAGCTGTCTTTGTAGTAATGGTGTCCTTTATTCCGACTTTTCATCATCTTCCACTTGTTCAATCAGTTTCAAATACTTATCTGATAACAACACATTAAAATGAGAAAACTTTTTAATTTCACTTTCCGAAATTTCGGCAAAAAAATTTTCTCTCCACTGTTTTTGATCCACTTTTCTACTAGACGTAGAAGGCTCAGCCATGACAACATAAAACAAAAACAAAAAAATTTCACTTTTTCTTTTCAAAACACGAGAAATTCAAAGCAGAATGAGCGTAACTGGGCAACTGAGGACGGTGTGAGACGCGCGGGGCATGAGAAATACGATCGGGGATTCTCTGAACGCACAGGTCTAAACACGTACTCGCTTAAACATTTCAGACTGAGTAAATTAGTATAGAGTAGGCCGAACTAGTTTATCCTGAAGTGTAATTTCCATATTAGGCACAACCAGTTCCTCCTAGGTTAAGGTAGTTTCTCCTATCGCCCTTAGGACAGGCCAGTTTGGCCTCGTCTGTACCGGTTTATCCGATCGCATATAGGATGAACTAGTTTAGCCTAGACAAAACTAGTTTGGCCTAAAATCGGGTTTGGCAGGTAACATATATATATCAGGCACTTAAGACATATATAAATGAAACTATTTGAGTCTCTTCTATATATATTATACTATCCTACAAACATTCATTCGAAAGATAGTCAGTCCCTAACTGAAATCCCTCTACCCCCGTGGCCCTGAAAAACATCTGAAAATGTTACGCAACAAACACAACAATTGTAGTTGGTGAAGATGTTGATTTGTTAGTACTACTTACTGCAAGGACTCTAATAAATAAAATTATTTATTTTCTGAAACGTGGAAGGGCTCAACAGCAAACAGAAATATATTCTTCAAACAATTCAAACATGGCTAGGCTTTCAACTGAACCCAGAAGACTGGAGTTTGAAATTGATAGATAATACTATGGAACCGATTTAAACTTCCCCAAAAAAATTCCCCATCACTATTTTTTGCAATTGCAAAACAGATTGTAGTGCCAAATGTGGCTGTGAAAAAGTCGGGTTGCTGTGTACTGGTTGTACCAATTGCCAAGGTCAGTCTTGTTCAAATGTCCAGTTGAGTACAATAGAAGAGACCAATGACTCAGACACATTTGAACAATTTATGAACATCCGCAAGAGGAAGAGGAAGAGGAAGAAATCGAAGAAAACATGAGGGTTGAAGTAGACTTTCAGGGGTATGAATCTGATTCAAATATCTAAAAAAATCAAAACAGTAGTTAAATCAATAATCAATAGCAATATCAATAATCAATTTCAATAATAAGGTAATATGTAGAAATTAACGGGTATTGTTTCCTCGAATTATCCTAAAATTGTCATGACAGTTAGTGGAGTACGCCTACAGGGGAAACCACGGTAAAAAAAAAACGCGCCGAGTACACTACCTCGCAGGTGGCGTGGAAATGTGTGCATATCATGTATAATGTGACTCTTAGAATCGCGATATCTTACGATTTGTAACTCTTAGAGAAAAAATTTTGTAGAGAATTTCAGAGGTTTTTTTCGAGAAAGCTTACCGTTTTTGAGAAAAATCGAAAAAACCCCAAATTTTGACCTTTGACCCCGAATAACTTTTGTAGCTCGCATAGGATCGATGGGGATTTTTAAAACATTATTTGTAATGCTAAAACCCCAGCTCTCCACCAATATTTGGCTCTCCGGAAATTTTTGTTATTTCAAATGTCTATTTTGACCGGACTAATATCACTGTAGATGGGATCACATATACTTATAGAAATACCTCAGTGTTTTAAGAGTTAAGTTTTTCAGGTTAGCGGCACTGGTTGGTAATGGCATCCAAACGTCACCTGTCAAAGTGAAAAGTTTTCAGTATACTCTGCCATTTCATCATGGAAAGACTTACAAACGAGCAAAGATTGCAAATTTTTGAAATTCACTATCAAATTTCGTTCTCTGTGAAAAATGTGTATCGTTTGTTACCACCATATTATGGTCGTCATAATCCACCTGGTAAATCAACAATTCATGCTGTTATCACCAAATTTCGCACCAAGTTTACTTTGTTGGACATTAAACCATTGTCTCGCATGCGTATAGTGCGTACTGAAGATAATATTGCAGCCATAGCTTACAGTGTTAATAAGGCTCGTGAAATGTGAATTTGTCGCAGTTCTCAGCTATTGGGCATGTGTTACTCAAACACATGGAAAATTTCACTTGTTGATTTGGGTTTGAAAGCCTGTAAAATTCAACTTATGCAAAAATTTAAGTCGAATGACCTACCACAACGTCTAAGTTTTGGTGAATGAGCCTTTGAACAGCTTAATGAAAATCCGCTGTTTTATCGAAAAATTATCGTCTTAGCTCGAAATTAGCTCATTTCTGGCTTAACGAATATGTGAATGAACAAACATGTCGCACCTAGAGTAATGAACAGCCTCATGCCATACAAGAATTACCGATGCACCCCGAAAAAACGACAGTTTGGTGTGGTTCATGGGCTGGTGGCATCATCGGTTAATTTTTTTCAAAGACGACCGTGGAAGAAACGCTACCGTCAACGGCGAAGGATATTGAGCCATAATACTTAAATTTTTTTTTGCCCCAGTTGGCCGAGTTGAACTTGGTTGACATGTGGTTTCATGAAAACGATGCCACATGTTGGACACCACCAAATATAATACATTACAAAGACCAGACAATTCATGTGGGTCAACAAGCTAAGTTTCTGGTAGTACAAATAGACAAATCATTGAAGTGGTATCCACATATTGACCTAGTAAAAAAATGTTTCCGTGATTTATACTATGAAAATACTGAAGAGGCGAGTTGAATCCAGTGAGAATCGAACCTCATTTTGTATCATATTTTAGGGCAGTTCACCATAAACAGAAAGAACTTTGTACTCCAAAAATGGAAAATCTTACGAATTCTTACGAATATTTTTAGTATGAGGCTACAGGGGCTCATGTCGAACCTATTTCAGACAAAACAACATCAAAGCCATATATAGCCTTTATATCTACCGCCTACTTCAAGTTTTTCATGAACAAGGTTACTACAAGTTGCGCCAGAGAAACTTACTTTATTTGAAAAAATTCCCGCGCGGTGAGATGGTTGGGTGGAGAGTCGAGAAGGGGCGCATCTGGAGGAGAAAGTTCCCAAGTTTGTTTCTCCCTCCAGTCAGTTGCCAATTGCCATCATGCTCTGGTCTAGAGAGCAGCGAGCCTTTGCAGTCGAGAGCTTCTTTTCTAACGGTCGCTCACTTGTTGCTATGCAACGTGCCTTCCGCGCTCGCTTTGAAATACCTCCTCACAGACTTGTTCCTGGTCGTAATTCAATTCTGTCGTGGGTTAACTCATTTCGGGAGTGTGGAAGTGTCGCTAAACCCAGAAATGGACTTCAACGGACCATCAGAATATTAAGTGCGATTCGAAAAATCATGGAACTTGTTGAATGATAATAGGATACAATTATTTCATCATTATTATGAATCATCAGTCTTATTTGATAAATCAATCAAAAATCAATTTTCAAAGCGCCCCAGGTCCTATATCCGAATGACGAGAACATTAGTTCGTGAACTATTCACGTGAGCTTCTTCTATCGAAGATAAGACGTATAAACTCTCACCAGCATTCTAGATTCGTACTCATGACAACATTAGTGAGAGTGCATAGAGGCTTTGTAGACATATCATTCTCACACAACAGAGCTTTGTCTGTAATGTGTAAGAATGGTCCAGTTCCTAATCGCTCCAGATCATACTCAGGCGGGCAAAAGGATTGCTAGTTTCAAAATTCACGAAATCATTCAATCAATCAGTCAATACTGAGACTCTTAATCGAAATATCTAAATATTTCAAATAAAACTCTCAGGGAGCTCTCTGCACAAGTGTTGTCAACGAGAACGAACCTATCACTTTCGAGAGTGAATATTAATTGCTCTTCGAAATCTACAATGCTAGAGGGAGTTTATACGTATTTTCTTCGATAGAGGGAGCTCATGTGAATAGGTTACGAACTAATGTTCTCTTCATTTGGATATAGGACCTGGAAGCGTTTTGAAAGTCATCGATTCTCGATTGATTTATTAAATGAGACTGATGATTCATAATAATGATGAAATAATTGTATCTTATTTATCATTCAACAAGTTCGATGATTTTTCGAAACGCACTGATAATGGGAAAATTTCACCAGAAGTGAATATTATCGGTATAGCCCGCAATTGGAAGCAGACTTTGACGCGTGTCTCGAACGTATTGGATGTCTTCAGAACGTCGTAGCGAAGTTCAAGTTGTACGAACCTGGAGAAACAAGAAAAATCGATATTCCTCCAAAAAAGTAGACACATTTCAGGCTTTCGCGTTTGATCTCTTCGGATTGGGAGATTCGACCAAACGACATTTTATGTATATTACGAAAATGTATAATTTGAAATTATATATTGAACATCCCGGTTTAGAGTATTCAAGATTTTCACATGATGTTTTGGTATTTTATTGTTGTTTGTTCCAATGTCACCTAGAAGTCTCGTATGCTTTCCGGAGCGATTTTGCTGTGATGATTGATGGAAGCGTGTATTTTGATCAGAGCTAATGCTTTATTAGTTGATTCAATAGAAACCAACGAGACTCTCTCGATGGGTGAAAGATTTTCGAAGAAAGTAGAGACATAAAAGTCTCTAAAGAATACACAACGAGTTTGAAATAATTATGAAAGATAAAACTGAATATCTTGAATTTATAATAACAAGCATCGACATGGATTGATTACATTAATATAACAGAAAGTACTATGCGAAGTCTGCTTCTCATACTAAAAATTGTTAATATGCATAAGCAGAGAGTAGAATCTCCGACCTGGCACTAAGATGAATTTCAGTACAAGATACATAAAAACATACATTAAAAGGCTGGAGCGGGCAAGGAAAAGATTTTCAAGAATTATATCCTAGAAATCTACTACAACACAACCAATTTACCAACTGTGCCAAGACTCTGATGTTTTCGATATTAGTAAATTGTATTTTTTGGATAGTATAGTAAAGACACTTAAGATAGAAGAAAATTGATGTGTTAATGGTAACTGTGAAATATGGTACAGATAAGAAAAATATCAAAACCACATTTTCAATGAAATAATAAACCAAACACTCTCAATTAGCTCACAAAAAATTATTTAATTTCCTTCTCATGAAAATAGAAGAAGAATTAAGAAGTTACGTTTTTAGATGAAAAATAAATATTTTCTAAAAAAACAATGTTGCCTAATCAGAGTGGTTTCCACCAATACTAATTCAACAAAATATATGTGAATGTAAACCCTCAGGAAATATGAGAATTGTGACTTTTGTGTGGGAAGTTTAACCATTATCATAACTGATAATTATCATAGTGATAATCAAACCTAAAAACATATTATAGTGACGATCATGTCAATATCAAAAATCTTTTATATTTCAAATAAATTTAAAATATAAAAAAAATTGACTTGGTTTTCGCATGAAAACACAATGCCTCACGAGTAAAATATATTAGTCCGGTCAATATAGACATTCAAAAAAACAAAAATCCCGGAAAGCCAAATATTAATGGAAAGCTGGGATTCACCTTAGAAAAAAGTTTCAAAAAGTCCCCATTGATCCTATGTGTGCTACAAAAGTTATTCGGGGTCATAGGCCAAAGTTTGAGGTTTTTTCATTTTTCTCGAAAACGATAACTTTATCAAAAAAAAATTCAAAACAAAGTCCTTATAATGTTTTCCCTAAGAGTTACAATTCGAGAGATATCGCGATTCTAACAGTCACAATATATATATATATATATATTATATATATATATATATATATATATATATATATATATATATGTATATATATACCACGCCACCTGTGGGGTAGTGTAGGTACTCGGCTCGTTTTTTTTCACCGTGGTTTCCCCTGTAGGCGTACTCCACTCACTGTCATGACAATTTTAGGATAATTTAAGGAAACAATACCCGTCAGTTTCTAGATAATACCTTATTATTGAAATTGATTATTGATATTGCTATTGATTATTGATTTAACTATTGTTTTGATTTCTTTAGATATTTGAATCAGATTCGTACTCTTGAAAATCTACTTCAACCGTCATGTCTTCTTCGATTTCTTCTTCTTCATTTTCCTCTTGCTGGATGTTCATAAATTGTTCAAATGTGGCAGAGTCACTGGTCTCTTCATTAAAATCACAGGAATCTTCTTCTATTGTACTCAACTGGACATTTTAGCAAGACTGATCTTGGCAATTTTTCACAGCCACATTTGCTACAACGATATTTTTGGAATTACAAAAATAGTGTTGAGGAGTTTTTATGGAGCAGGTGGGAGTAAATTTCAATCGGTTCCAGAGTATTATTATCTATCAATTTCAAATCTCTATCTTATGAGTTCAATTGATTGCCTAGTCATGTTTCAACTTGATAGTATACTCGATACAAGTGTTAAATAGCAGATGTCGATGATAGAGGAAGATATGATAGTTGTACTTGTTTCTTGTTTCGCTTATTTTTTACAAAAGTTAAGTATCGGTATTTATCAATGCAATTAATTTTCTTTGGAGCTCCATAAACCGCAAGAAGAAAGCGAATTTCTTTCGTAATTATTAAGTGTCGCAGCCGGTTATCGCATGTAAAAATAAAATATAATTTTGGCATTTGGGATAAGCAGGTAAACTTTTTGAAGAATAATGTTCTGTTCGCCCTTGAGCCCTTCCAGGTCTCAGAAAATAAATAATTTCATCTAATGGAGTCCTTGCATTAATTAGTATTAATGAATCAACATCTTCACCAACTACAATTGTTGTGTTTGTCGCATTAAATTTTGCTATTGTTGTTTCAGTTATGAGAACATGCTAAGTTGTCACTTAACATGGAAATGAAACGAGATTTATTATTAATGTTAGCAAAAAAAAAAGGTTCTTCTGCAGCTATATTCCTTGTGGAGTCACTGTAGCCGTCAAATTCTACCGCCACTGTACGCCCATAAGGTCTGCGTAGATACTGAACATATTTATCAAAAATTATGCTAAATGTTTCTTCTCCATCCCACTCAACGTGATGTAGTGGGTATCCTCCATCAATAATAATGTAAGTAGTGTATGTACGATCAACCTCACTATTGACTGATTGAAAGCAATCGTAAATTTTTGACTTATTTGTTTTACGAAAAGTGATAACGGGTAAGGGGCTAATTAATACTCATAATGATACTAAAATAATAATAATTATGGTTATTTTATTAAAATAATAATAAAAGGTCTGTAGCTACTTCTTTTTCGTGAACTTTCACGGTGATACTCGTAGCTAAAAGGGGAGTAATTTTTCAGAGCATTTTAATTTTATATTATTGAATGTTTTACCTGTCATTCTAGACATGAAAGCAATCCAAACTTCACGAACTTCGTAGCAATTAATCTTATCGTCACCAACAACTCCAGAAGCAATAGATACGATTTTATTAATTTTAGGAAAAGGATCATGTGATGAAAACAACTCAAGAAGTTTTTTAATATCTTTAGCATCTCTTTTAACCCGCGAATCACTTGCATCTACTTGCTGATTGTGTCCATTTGAACATCAGCAAGAACTTCCAACCCCTCACATACAGTATTCATTGCATGCATTTCGTAAACTCATTTACTTATCACACTTTGTTTCGTATTTCTTCCTCGAGAAATGCTCCCAAATCGTCACGTTGGTGGAGGGATTCAGTTAGTTACTCACTAGACAATCTTTTGAATAAATGTTTTTAGGATTGTATAATATATATAAAAGAGACAAAAATAGGTACTTTTCCTTGTTTTAAGTTCCTGATATGTATATACCTACGTGGCTTATATGTGCATATAATATAGAATGCTACTCTTTGAATCGCGATAACTTACGAATGGTAACTCTTGAAAAAACATCATAGAGACCATTTTTGAGGTTTTTTTCATAAAACTTACCGCTTTTGGAAAAATCTAAAAGATATAAAATTTGTACCTTTGACTCCGAATAACTTTTGTAGCACACAAAGCATCCATGGGGATTTTTAAAACTTTATTTGTAATGGCAAACCCCAGCTCTCCACCAATATTTGGCTTTCCCGAAATTTTTGTTATTTGAGCACTACTTTTATGTCTTAATTGACCGGTCGTGAAGGTCTGTACAGATTAATCCGGAGACATAATAGAAAAAGCTTATTTCTCAGCACGACAAGCATCGCCTTTGTCGTTCAAATCATTTTTGTTTGCAATTCCTACCATAATAGAAGTATATTAGCAATTGTTTGTAAACGTACTTATTGAGAGGACAAAATAAGTTCATCCAAGTAAATTCATTCAAGTGAGCAGTCAAAGGTTATTAGGAACTGAGGATTGTAATTGTCGAGATGATACTCGGCAGCTATAGGTACATGTTGAACTATTGATTAGTTCTTAGTGATTGTGATAGTTATATGCACATCAATTCATAAAACGGATATATGGATTGACTATTGAAAAGCTATTTTTTCTTCAGAAACTGAATCCTCACTTAATTGACAATCCCGATGTCGAATACAGAATTACAAATAATCTTGATGAATATTATATTAAACTACAAGCTAACTCGGCGAACTTTCTACTCTCATTTATTTGTCTCTGATTATTTTTCAAAAAGCCGGAAAGACATGTTTCTACTATTTGTGCTGCACTATCTTGTTTTTAATATTTATCCCGTGTAGAGCCAGGGACATTCTCACTTACGAAGGGGCTGCAATACTTCCTGTTATTTCAAATCCGTTGAATTATCAGAAAAAATTCCATATTAACACGTTTGGTGTATTGAAAGTGATTAACGTGTCATTTCTATAGTTGAACGGCATGTTAATAATTTCGTATCAAGTACTTGTCCCATATATCTCATAAATTATATGAGATATTTGCTGAATATAAGTCAAAAAATGTTTAGAATTAAGTCCATTCCCGGAAACCAATGAATATAATGGCTCTGGTGGAGGTACCAATAGCGTCTATTCGAATTGACTCTTCACGCAATATTTTATCGCATCATTTGTAGTATTTTCTTACCAATAACAATTAAACTTTGCCTTGCAATATTGAGACACAACGTTCATTGGTCCAATAGCAACAATTTGCTGTGAACTATAAACTATTTCAACGTTATAATTAAATGCAGGTCGATAGGAGTTAAACGCAACCTTTTCATATTGTTAATTTCGATTCCATCGATTCCGTTCAACTTCATTCCGAGCTTCGCGTTGCTCGTCAGTTTGACTTGCTCTTTTATATCTTTGACTTGCTGCATTGCGAGTTCTGCGACTTAAGTTTATAGATCTAATAACTATGATTTTTAAAAACGAAAATCGACTGTAAATTGAAGAATAGTATGAATTCTCAGATATACCACGTGCTGGGTTAGTAACGTGTATGTAAATCTACTCAAACTTGCCAAAATTTTATATTAAATTGAAGAGTTATTATTAGTCGTGATAGCTCTGAACTAACCGTGATGTGTGATAAGATATTCAGTTTTTGTACATCCTCTTTTTGAGAATTGATAATTATTTCTTACTTATGTTATTAATTAAGTATTATTAAATTTTCTAATTTTACACGCTTTTTTCAAAACTTTTTCCCTGACAATGACAAACACAACAAAAAAATGGTGAAATCGGTCCAGCGGTTAACTCTACATTTCAGTTAGAAAACGTTTGTATGGGAAAAAGAAAAGAGCTGTTGTTAGGTTTCTTCCGGAAATTATTCGAATTTTCGCATTCGAACATTCTTGGACTTCAACGATCATTTTAAAGAAAAATTGGCAAAATTGGTCCAGGCGTTGTTGAGTTATGCGCTTACCAACACTTTTTGCTTTTCATTTTTATATTATTGATAAAATAGACACTCACCTTCAAAGTATTGAAAGAAATCATATTTTATTTGAAATGATTGTAGACCTTGATCGAAAACTAATTTTAGGTATACTTTCACCAATATTAAATTAAAGAAATAGAAACTGTATCACTACTACACCACTCATAAACAGCGTTAGTGTTCATACTGTAAGGGTATTAGCAATTATCGAATTCATTAGTTTCGTATGCCTCATAATTTCTTGATACTCGTACAAAAATTTAGGTACGAGTATTATGTAAACATTATGACTATATGACACAACTACTACTAAACACAATGGTATACGCGACACAATCTAGAATCCATACTCAAATAAAATGTATATTGTGGAAACCTGAGAATTTAAAAATAACACTTTCGTTTTCTCACGGGAATGAAATTCGTATAAAAATAAAACTTTAATTCACGAGAATAAAATGCAAAACAATTACCGAATTTTCACCCCATTCACATATAAATTAAACTTAAAATATTTTTACCTGAATTGTAAGTTAATGCACGTATTCACACAGGTATTTAACTTCTGGAAATAGGAATAATATAAATATTTGTTATTCGTTTTATTGGTTGAGAATATGGAATTGTTGATAAATTTGTTTATAAAGCGAAAAACTTTATTTTTCTTAAATGTTTACATCCAATAAGAGCTAACTCGGTTATATTTATTAAGCTCTTCCTAGTTGTATATCATGGATATGTCTCCAGCATATTTAGTCTGTAACAAAACACTTCGAAACTGGTGTGTTTTGAACTTTAAATTATTGGACGTTGAACGACTCACCTGCAAGGAATTTCCATGCTCAATAATACCAGATAGCCCCGACTGAAGAGATCACTATGCCGTTTATATTTCCAAGCTCTAATCCGCGTATTGTTCACAGAAAAAAGTTTATATTCTCACTCTGCTCTCCTAAGTGCACGGTCAATAGAGTCATTATGTTTCTATAGAAATCTTAATCGAGACATTATTTCGGTTGTAGCGGTGGGAGATCTCTACGGAAGGATCAATCTCTTATATACTTTGGGCGTTTTGAAAGTCATCGATTGGTAGATGATTGGTAGATTAAATATGAACTGATGATTCATAATAAAGATGAAACAATTGTATCCTATTATCATTCAACAATATGGATGAATTTTTCAAAGCGCTCTCAATATTTACTCTCGAAAGTGATAGGTTCGTTCTCGTTGAAAACATTTGTTTACAACGAGAACAATCTCAGTGTTTACTAGTATTGAGTGATTTATGAGTCTATATATATATATATATATATATATATATATATATATATATATATATATATATATATATATATATATATATATATATATATATATATAGAAAAATTTAGGTAACGGGAATAATCGTCTTGTGAAGTGTTTGAAAACTCATTTACTCATTATAATTCTCTATGTTTCGACACTTCTTTGTGTTTTTTCAGGACAAAAAACATAAAAAAAAATTACTTACAATTAGAGTTTATGCAGTGAAGATAACCTAACTAACATTTTTTTTTTTAAATAAACGTCTCTCATTTTTTGCCACTTATTCACTACATGCTGCTAAACTGAATGGACAAAAGTTTCAACATCCTAGAAGGCTGAAGGCCAGACTGTTGTGTATAATGAGTTGATCGTAAATGTCTCATTATACACAATAGCCTGGCCTTCAGCCTTCTAGGGTGTTAAAATTTTTGGCCATTCAGTTTAGCTAATATGTAGTGAATAAGTGACAACAAATAAAAGACGTTTATTAAAAAAATGTTAGGTTATCTTCACTGCATAAACTCTAATTTAGATAACATATTATAAGGACACATTATACATATCGCAGGAGTTAGACGGAGCGTCATCTCCCGCTTACATGCATCAACTGATGAGATTCCCCTGTATTAACCAAGACCTGATTTTCTTCATTAATTGAAGCAGTGTATTGAAAATCAGCCAACAAAATTTTTTCATTTTTTTATATAGGAGCAAACAACGTATCTCAAGTTATTCGACATTACGTTACAATGAAGTGAATATTTCTTATAAATACCTCAAAACTAATGAGTTTATAATTGAATAATCAAGAAGATATTGACATAATAAATTGAAAAATTCATAATGTATAACAATTAAGCTAACCACAATGAAACGATAATAATTGATGACAAATTGATCGCTTTCAATCTCGCCGTGGCCTCCCATCTCTCTCGAATTCGCTGTCGGAGCTATCTGCTCTGATGTTTTCATCATCTTTACAAACATTTTGATAATTATTTAACTCAACAGAATGAAAATGATAAAAAATATACGGATTTACAATTCATTGCGGATTTCTCTTGGGATAAAAGAAGTTTTAGGTGCGTATGTGACCATATATGTAGTATAGATACTCTTAAAATTGTTGATATAGCTCTGACTGTATGGTGGTACAGCAGAGTCATCAATGCCCATTTTGAGCAGCTCAAACTTATCTGTGTCCGAGAGTTTGTATGTTTATTTAAGTAATCCTATTCTTATCTACGTGGCATTTCTCAATCGACTAAATCCGCGTATGTGACAAACGAACGCACCGGAACGGAGTATCAGCCGGATGTCCTTCCGCCAAGGTAGAGCAAGTCGATATATATGTTTATTCATATATGCATATAAGCTGCCATCAAACAAATGAGAAATGATAATTCAGCTGAAAGGAAATCACTGAAACTATAATTTTTTTTGTGCGTGATGGGCTACCATCGTTTATCTCCCAATAGAAACGGACCTGATATCTAGAAAGCTTTATGATCAAACTGTCTCATTCATTTCACTAATTATCGAATTTGATCATATAATGCAGTGACTTGCTCCCGGACTAAATAGTTTCACCGAATATTAAAATGTTTTCTAAAGAGCAAACCGAAATTGTAAAAATTTCAATTCGCAAATAAACATTAAGCCAAGAGTTTGATTTAAATTTGTATTCAATTATGGTACACCAAGAGGTAAGCGAAAATTCAATCTAAATTATTAAACAGCAATTGTCCTATGTCCCTAGTGGACTTAGTGGAAATTGTCTTAAGTGGACAGCTACTGGTTTAACTGAGTGAATTCTTCTGGTGCAGTAGATAATCCAAATGGTTGTAGCAATTTTTTTAACTTTTCCATAATATTAATAAAAACGTGCAATAAACAAAGAATATCTCAGTTAAGGAGGAACCCTATGCCCCTCTTTCATACTCTAATACGTACTTGATGGCAATGCGCAGGACGGCGTATACTAAACAATCCATTGTGATGTCAATCTGATGCGATTATTGAGAGGATTAAAAGAATTTAGCTTAGCGTGTTTGGTTGTATCGAATATGAAATTTGTTACAGTAGTGAAATATTTGTGCCTTGGACTCCACTACGTACCAACAAGATGATACGTACAACCTGGATTTTGACACATACTACCTACTACCGGATTTTCACTACCTACTACGTGCAGTTTAGTCCCAAGTACCATGTACCGACCTTGGTGAAAAATAGAACAACTGGAAAGAAGATTCAGCTTTCCCGAGCAACCCAGTTCAAGGATAAACATCATAACCTTGAAGTGGAGTCCACCTCAAGCGGCTGATAAGGAGAAATTTGAGATATACAGAAAAAGGTGGGCTACTGAAAAGTGTGATAATATGAATGACGATTTGATCCCACAGCATCCTACAGTGACAGAACCAAATGATGCACAAAAAGATTTAAAACATTTACCTGAAGGCACATTTGTTCTAGTAAATTATGACGGTGTTTTATATCCTGGAGAGATATACAGAAAAAGGTGATCTTACAGAAAAAGGTGGGCTATTCTAAAAGCGCCATGGTAAAAAGTGACAATAATTGGAAATGGCCAGATAAGTCAGACATCCTAAACTATTAAGCAGAAGATGTTATACAAGTCATTGACAAACCCATAGATATGGGTCGAACAGATATTTATTCTGTAAAAGACCTGAGAAGCTACCTTGAACTTTAAGACTAAGTTGTGTTTAATTTTTATTCACCTTTGTAAAAAAATATAGGTTGTATATATATATATATATATATATATATATATATATATATATATATATATATATATATATATATATATATATATATATATATATATATTTTTACTATGTATTAGCTGAAAATTGTTTTCAATTTTAAGTATTAATTATAATAAAGAATTGTTACAGTCAAACCTTCGGACAAGCCCGTCTTCTGAGTATTATAACCTGGGAAAACACCTTGTCCTAAAATTACCCCCACCAAAGGGGTAACTTTAGGACAAGAAGAAATGGGGATTATTTGAAAAATATTGATCAGGAAGTGAAAATAATGACTAATTTTAAAAGAATAATCTTAAGTCTATGCAAATATCATAATTGAAAACGGTTTATAATAGTCGGCAGTGCAGAGGGGTACACAAAGTACAAAAACCATACCAAAGTAATCCCAGTCTACGGTATATATATATATATATATATATATATATATATATATATATATATATATATAACCTGCACATAAGCTAACTACTTGGAGATCGCCCAGTCTCAAGCAGGGTGAATATCAAATTGATCATGTCGCAATTTCCAAGAACAACGTAAAGGAAATTTTAAATGTTAGAACTCGTAAAGGCGTCTTTGATTCGGATCACTATCTCCTCCAAATAAAAACAAAATTTCAACCCAACAGAAATAAAAAATTTACACCCAGAAAAGTTAGGTCCGATCCAGAATATCTGAAACTTCACAAGGATACAATCATTGCACAAATCAATCAGGAAGAATCGACGAATTGGGAAATCCTTACAGAGAATATTCAGAAAGCCATCACACTAGGACAACCTCCTCGCACCAGGAAACACCGCTGGTGGAACTTAATCTGCGACCAAGCAGTCGACAAGAGAATAACTGCATGGAAAAAATTTAACGGCCATAAAAATGAGGAAAACTGGGAGAATTTCCTTACAACTCAAAAACAGGCCTCCAAAGTAATTAGAAGAGAAAAACGGAGATACGATAATAATAGGTGTCACGAAATACAGAAGGATTTCACCAATAATAATACTAGAGATTTTTACAAAACTTTCAGGGAAAACTTGCGAGGATACCAAGCGCCCACTCTTTGCTTCAGAAAATCCGATGGCGCGTTGGAAACTAACACAAAAAATAACTGCAAAATGTTAGCCGAATATTTCAGCACCCTTCTCAACTGCAGTCCACCCCAAGAAAAACTTATGTTCGACTTTTCGGGGTCTACGCATCCAGACTCGCAAGCCCCTGATATGGAAGAGATTACGGCAATTATCAAGCAACTCAAAAACAACAAAGCAGCAGGAGAAGATGGGATTATTGCGGAACTCTGGAAACTGAACGATACTACTTTGACCCAAAAACTTCATCATTTAATATCAGAAATCTGGAGAACGGAACAGATACCAGAGGAGTGGAAATGCGCGTTGATACATCCATTGCACAAAAAGGGGGACAAAATGGATATCAATAATTACAGGGGAATTTCCTTACTCCCGGTTGCGTACAAAATACTTTCTAAAGCACTCCTAAACAGAGTAGAACACCAAGCGGATCCACTAATTGGGGAATACCAAGCTGGATTCAGAAAAGGCCGATCATGTGCTGAACAGATCTGGACTTTGAAGACGATATTACAGATGAGGAAATGTAGAAATACAGTGATCACATTCATTGACTTCAAGAAAGCATATGATTCGGTAGACCGCGAAACCCTTTTCGAAATCATGAAAGAATTTGGAATCGATCGAAAGACCCGAACAATTATAAAACAGACACTTACAGGTACAACTTCCAAGGTAAAATTTATGGGCGAAATATCAGATCCCTTTGAAATCAAAACCGGTGTGCGGCAGGGGGACGGACTTTCGCCAATTCTTTTCAATATTGTTTTAGAAAAGATCATAAGGGAATGGGAACCTCACGTGAAGGGCATACAAGTGGGTATCAAAAAGAAAATAGAATAAATGTCAAATGTCTCGCCTTTGCAGACGATATTGCTATCATCACAGACAACAGAACTGAAGCCATTCGCGCCGTGGAAAAACTACATGAAATTGCGCAGAAAACCGGGTTACAAATTTCTTATGATAAAACCAAATACATTGAAAGAAAACCAAAAGATAAATCTTCTCTTATGACAAAACATGGTGAAATTCTGCAAGTAGGCCATTTTAAATACCTCGGGGAAGTTATACAGTCCTCAGGTTTAAACCGAATCGCTAATGAACAGAGAATAACCAAGCTCCAAAGGGCCTACAAACTAACATGGGCTCACTATAACAAAAAGTGCATTTCGAGAGGCGCCAAATTGAGGCATTATAACACAACGATTCTTCCAGAAGCAATCTACGCAGCTGAAACAATGGTTATTGGCGGCCATTCAAGAATTAGAGAAATAGAAAAACAAGAACGAAAAATTCTCAGAAAGATTTACGGGCCAATCAATAGAAACGGTATTTGGACGAAAAGACCTCAAAATGAACTGTATCAAAAGACGAATACGATAACGGAAGAAATCAGAAAACGACGAGCAAAGTTCTATGCACATGTCTACAGAATGAAACAGTCCAGAATACCGAAGAAACTACTCAATATAATTATGAATAGTAAATACGGAACAGAGTGGCTAAAAGAGGTCCAAGAGGATCTACAACAGATCAATATAAAAAATCTCGAAGATCGCACTGAATGCCGCTATAAAATCGCACATATAAAGTTCAAGCAAAAAGTAAATCGTCAACCTGGAGTAAAGTGGACAGATGAACGGAAGAAAGAGCATTCAGAGAGGATGAAGCGTTTTTGGGAGGCAAAAAAGATGAAGCAAAATTCCTAATGATTGCGAATTCAAGTTCAGTCGCTCTCCTCATGGGGAACAATCGAAATAATAATATATATATATATATATATATATATATATATATATATATATATATATATATATATATATATATATATTTGGATTTTTTTTCCTAGGTTAGGGTCAATTTATAACAATTATTACATTAATATTTAACTTTATTTACGCGTTTCGACTACTGTCATTTTCAAAATAATACATATCAACATTACATTCACAATTAATCTCAGTATATCGTCTCACTCCCTCTTAAGTCACGTGGTCTCTGTCATTTCGATGAATGATGTTGTGGTAAATTCGTCCGAAGTTTTCTATGTCTGCTCTTGAATTAACTGTTCTTTTTTCTTCTTTTTGGATAGCTATCATTTCAAATACATTTCTTTTAAGTTGGTTTCTCTCTTTTTTTATAATTTCTGTGTTTTCAAAATCAATTGAGTGTAGTTGTTCGATTGCATGCTTTGCAAGTGCTGTGGATTTTTTATTTGTTTGTATTTAATATTTATGTTCATATATTCTTTTATGTAAATATTGTTTAGTGTTACCAATGTAACAGGCATCACACTCACTACAATTCATTTTGTATACCGTATGTGTTTCATTTCGTTGTTCAATTCTTGGTTTGACTTGAGTGAATATTGATGCCGTTACATTATTTGGCTTGTGACTTATTTTTATATCATATTTTTTAATGACGTTACTTATTTTGTAAGAAAGTTCAGGTATAAATTCCAATCCCAAATATTTTATTTCATGTTTATTGTTTTGTGTTTCATGCGAGCCTCGATTATATATTTGGTGAATTCTTTTCTTGATTAATGGTTCGTAAAATTTTTTGGATATGCATTTTTTTCAAGCGTTTCTTTGATTTTTTTAATATTTTTTGGTCTAATTTCGGGATCTGAAAATATAACTGCCCTATCTGTGAGTGAATTCACCACACTTTTTTTATATTTTGTTGGAACAAGAGATTCATAATTTAGGTATCTTTCAGACCATGTCTTTATTATACCAATCTGTAATAAGTGATCCGTCATTTTTTCTAATTATTGTCATATCTAAAAAATTTATTTTGCCATCTTCTTCTTCTTCTTTTGTAAATTGTAATCTTTCATGATATGCATTGAAAGCGTTTAATAATTCATTAATATGTTCTGGGTTTATTGCCGTTATGCAATCATCTACAAACCTTTTGAAAAAATGTGGTTTGTTTTTTATATTTTTTATTAATGTGGTTTCTAATTCTTCCAACACTAAATTAGCTATTGTAGAAGAAATCGGTGAACCCATTGCTGTTCCATAGATTTGTGTATATATATATATATATATATATATATATATATATATATATATATATATATATATATATATATATATATATATATATATATATATATATATATCTAAGTGAATTGTGATTTTGTATTTGTTCTTTGACGTATGTACATTGCCAATTTTCATGCAATCTTAACATAAATAAAGACATTATTATTATTATAAATAAAATATTAATAATTTTAATATTTTCAATTTTGATATTTCAATCAAATTATGTCATTTCCCGAAGAAAATAGTCAAAGTATTCTTCATTGGAGTAAAACACAATGAGATTAAAATTTGTTTTATTCGTTGCTTGAATAGATGAAGTGGAAGTCTTCTAATTTCCCTTGGCAATGCATTAAAGTATTTCATCGCCAAGTAAGTTGGACCATCTCGACACCTTCCCAGTCGCCGGTACATAGTTATGAGGTTATCTCTATTTAGGGTCGAATAAGCATGAATGTCTCCATTGGTAGGCAAGAGAAGCTTCAGTATTCCCAACTGTCTAAACTTCGGTCTACAATCTTATCTATAGCCCGAGCCAGTTATCAATCTAATTGCCCTACGCTGAAGCCCATTTGTTTTAATTTTATTGTTATTCACTACGTTTTGAGCGCCAGTATTTTAGGTTCTCTTTTAAAAATTGTTTTTAAGAAGAAAGTATATATATATATATATATATATATATATATATATATATATATATATATATATATATATATATATATATATATATATATATTGTAAGGTTCCTTCTTCCCCGACCCTAAGATTCAATCTTAAGAAAAAAGTGGAACTTACTAGCTCTAAATTTAGGTTCTTAATTTCTCAAAATATTCTATTTGACATTTATAATGTAATATAAAGTTGTAAGGAGGGCGCCATGATACTCCCCAGCGCATTTCCAACTCTCAATGAAACGACAATTGATTTTACTATGCTATAATAATCTATCCTTTTATGACACTTATCTTTAACAATTAGGATCTGACTGAAAGTTTTCTGTCGGTACAATCGATACTGGCTTCACCCCTGGTCGATATTTGTTCCTGCTATTCTCGGGTTCAACCCCTGGACAAAACTTCTACAGCCTCTGGATCACCACTGGTACAGGCGATACTCTTCAATAACCAAATTGATCTGGCGACCCAACTGCACAGCGTAATCGGGAACGAAAGGTGGCAACGTAAAGGGGTTCCTGAAGGATGTTCAAAGGTATTAGGAGTGGATTTTCGATAATGTCCTTTGCCAGATCCGTTTTCTAATTTAACAACATTTCTACTACATAATACAATACGTGTGTGATTCAAAGCACATTCATCTTCCTAATTCTACATAGTTCAATATTACAAAAATGGTGTCTCAAACCCACGATGTGTGAAGATGAATTGCTGAAATTAGTAATTTAAAATGGCGGAAGCTCGATGAAAAATGTGCTACAAATTTAGAATTTGAATAAACCGAAAATTAATACATAAATGATAGAAATAGCATGCATTAAGGAATTTACTGAATTGAAATTATATAAAATAAATGTAAGATATACGGATCGGATGAAAGCATGGCAAAGGCGTGAAACATTTAGAGTGGAAATTACAAACCACAGCATAAAATGAGTTTTGCGTTATTTCAAAAGCATAAATATATTCATTCAATAAAGCATCAGCAAGCAATTAAAAAGGAAACAGTCAAAAGCAATTTCTACAGCGTAATAATTACAGACTTACCACAACCCAAATTTCACTTATCGAATGTTAGATGTAAATGAACGATAAAATTGAAGCGATGGTCGAACTTCAGCTGAGATTACAACATCTTGCGCCTCACCGACAAAACAATGGAGGGGAGCCCAGATCCCGTTGACTATGAATCCGAGTTTCGGAATTATAAAATACGACGAAGAATTAATGAACCGGCTTTCCCTATGTACTGTTTTAAGGAAGAAACTAAAAGGTTCAAGAAATTGCTACACCCCTGTCCGAGAAGTGCGAAACGTAGAGAAGCTGAAAAACTTGCCATTGGCTGCGAAAACTAAATCTGAGCACTACCTCAAACCATACTTTCATTCACTTATACATCGCTAAAGCTAAAATAAAACCAAACTAACTAACCTAATCTAAGCTACAAACTACATCAAAAGGGTGCGTTATGGAAAGGCTCTTTCCATAACGTCCCAAGGCATACCCCAACCGTAGAATTTCCACACGTGAAAAATTCCACTAAACCAAAAAAAACGTTCCTTCCCCAATTTTCACGGTAAACTGAAGCAATATCAGGGGAAAAGAACAAAAGGTGTACCACAACTAAAAATATAAGCAAAAATTGAAATAGGGACGTCTGAAGGACTAACTAAACAAATGGTAGGCCACTCTTGTGGTACAAAAGGCAACCTGAGAAGTACGACTTAATTCAGTGTTGAAATTAATTTCCGATAAATTATAAATTGAGACTGAAAATAGGGCACCGATATCGACGAAATATTCACAACGGTAACAAATATCGGTAAGGCCACTCTCAGTACTCCCAATAAATTCTCAACAGAAAACTGATCTTAATAATCATACAAATTCACGACAACAATTAACTGTGAACTACGTTAGAAATTTTTGCAATTTGCGGGATAGTGAATCTACCAAGGATTCACCCGATATTATCTTCATGCTCAATATCTGAATCCGAATCACTATAATTAGCAAGGTCTGCTTTAAGATGTCGTACATGCCAATTTCCCAAATCCCTATTATCCAGGTCAACTAAATTGTAAACTAAATCTGACATCACTTTATGCACCCGACATGGAACATAGGTATTACATAATTTAGCTGAGAACTTATTAGCAGCATTAGAGAGCGGGAAATTTCGTTTCCAGACCTTATCTCCTACAGAAAATATTACCTTTCGCTTACCCATATCATAGTAACGTTTGTTCCGCAAATAAGCTTCATACAATCTTTGTCGTGTACGACTATATAAAGACGGCAAATTATCAAGATCATCCCTCCATTTCAACCGATCAGTAACCTCTTCGAGGTTCTGGTCATTGCCACTGACAGGTCCGTAAAAATCCCCAGTCGTGGGAAGTAAACGCCCGAACAATAAAAATGCCGGAGACACCCCAGTAACCTCATGCTTTGCGGTATTAATAGCGTGGGCTATCTTATAGATATTTTCGTTCCAACAGACGTGAGTGTCGTGTATATAACTGCAAATAGCTGTTAAAACAGTACGGTTTGATCTTTCCGTAGGATTAGCCTGCGGGTGACGTTTTGCATTAAACCAAGGAGTTATCTTATATGATTTTAAAAAGTTAGTATAATGACTGGAAACAAACATGGTAGCATTATCCTGTACTACTATTTGCGGTGTACCAAAAATTAAAAAAATATTATTTTCCATAAAATTCATGACTCCTTTTGCATTAGCTTCTCTAAGTGGGTGTACGAAAATGAACTTAGTGAACCAATCACTCACCACCAACAAATATTTATATCCTTGTTTAGACTTCGGAAACGGACCCATTAAATCTAGAGAGATTAACTGAAAGGGAAAGTTGATCATTTTATAACTGCCCATTAGACCCATTCGAGCCTGATTAGAACTTTTATTGGCTTTACAAACGTTACAGTTCAGACAATATTTTCGCACCGACTGTTTTATTTTTGGCCAATAATAATGTTCCGTAATCCTAGCCAAAGTTTTTGATATTCCGAAATGGGCAGAAGTAGGCAAGTCATGATTTTCCTTCAAGATTTTGAGGCGATTCGCAGTGGGAATAACCAATTTCCACTCAGATAAGTTAGAGTCAATTTTAAAACCGTGGCGGACATGTTTATACAAACAGTCATTTTGAACTTGAAAATCAGGATATTTAGACGGAAATTTCCGAACATTCTTTACCATTTCGGAGTACCACGTATCGGGTGTCAACTCCTTTACATCAATTAAATCGATACTACGAGACAGTGCATCCGGTACAACATTAAGAACACCCTTCCGATGCTCAATATCAAATGAATACTGCGATAATTTCAAACTCCAACGAGCCAGTCGCATGGCCGGATCTTTCAAATTTTTCAACCACAGAAGAGAATGGTGGTCCGTAATAACTTTGAAATGTGTGCCTTCTACATACGGTCTAAAATGTTCAATCCCAAATAATACTGCCAAAGCTTCCTTTTCAGTGACCGAATATTTACGTTCTGTTTTGGTCAGTGATCTAGAAGCATAAGCGATGGGATGTTCGAGGCCATCACATTCTTGATACAGCACACATCCAGCGGCATTCATACTCGCATCGCATTGGATAACAAACGGTTTAGAAAAATCAGGACTAGCGAGTACGGGGGCTGTTGTTAATCGCTCTTTAATAATTGACAAGGCATCTTCCGCTCCGGCTGTCCATTTAATGGGTTGACCCTTCTTCTTACCATGTAAGAGATTGTTTATAGGAGCCGATATAGCCGAAAAATCCTTTATAAACCTACGATACCAGGATACTAGGCCAATTAACCGTTTAATATCCGATGTAGTCTTAGGAGTGGGGTAGTTTAGCATGGCTGAAACTTTGTCTGGATCGGTGCGTAATCCTCCAGCGTCAATTATGAACCCTAAGTACTTCAATGAGGGTCTACAGAACTGACATTTTCTAAATTTATCGTTAGACCAGCGGATTTCAATTTTTTGAAAACATACTCCAAAGCTGTCAGATGGGACTCAAAGGTAGGACTCGCTATTATAATATCATCCAAATATGCAAAAATGGTATTATCTCCGGACGGAAATAGTGAGTCCATCAACCGTTGCATAGTCTGAGGTGCATTGTTTAACCCAAAGCACATTTTTTTGTACTCAAAAGACCCCGGCCTGGTACTTGAAAAGCTGTTTTCGGTTGGGAATCCGGAGACAAAGAAATTTGGTAATAAGCTTGCTTAAGGTCCACACTACTCAAAAACTGAGCGTCACGCAGACTACTCAAAATTGAGTCAATCAGCGGCAATGGATAACTATCCTTCACCGTGACCTTATTCAAAGCTCTCCCATCAAAACAAGCACGATATTCCCCGGAACTTTTCTTCACCAGGAGCATTGGTGAACACCAAGGCGAATTAGATGGGGTAATTACACCTTTATTTAACATATCATCAATTTCTTCATTCAAGTGAACCTTTAGAGCAGGCGAGATTGGATATTGTCGCATCTTGAATGGCCGGGCGTCCCCAGTGTCAATATGATGTACAATTAAATTCGTATGGCCCAACTTATCAGAGGACAAAGTCTGGAACAAAGACACAACCTTTTGCAATCGATATTTCTCTAGAGGTCCTAAATCATTCTCTGACTTTATAACATTAACAGAGGCGATAGTGACACATTTATTTTCAAAGCTATACGAATTTTTAGCAAAATTTACACTTAATTTAGATAATTTGCAAAAATCCATACCCAAAATTAAAGCTTGATTAATGGACGGTACAATTAAACATTTCAATGCAAACTTTTGATTATTCAGTATCACGGGTAAAATGACAGAGCAAAGAACTGATTGTGGAGCACCGTCAGCGGTCGTTACCTGGCAAATATCGTGTTCCTCGGCAGGAATCAAATTCAGAGCATTTACAAAATACATTCCTGACCTACCAACAATAGAGATATTTGCTCCAGGATCAAATAAAGCCGTTACGGGAAATTTACCTATTTCAACATTTAAATAATTACGATTGTCGCTTGGCCTGTGAGCGAAAACAGGTGAACTACTTTTAGAGGAATAAAAAGTTTTAATCTTACTCAACCAATCCGTCCATTCCCTTTTCGAAAATTTCACTGAAGTGGATTTTGACTGCCAGACCTTCCCGCCACTACAGGGGCAGACAGAATGTTTTTTGAAAAGCGTTCGCGCTGACATCGGCCACAATTCCGCAAAGTGACATCCCGTTGACCACATCTATAGCAAAATACCTTTCGAGGACTGGGACAACGAGCATAACGATGTCCTTCCGATGAGCAATTCCAGCAACGAAGAATGGAGTCATTCTTCAGGGAAACGGTACAAGTAGATGTTGTTGCAGGAAGATCTGAGCAAGCCAGCTCCGGTTCCAAGAGGTCATGACTCCTCGAAGGGGTTGGTACCTAGAAGCACGAATTCTTGAATGTTCTAACGCTTTACAAGCTACTTCTAAATCATCTAATGTATCAATAGACGAAAGTGCTAAATGAGGATGAAAAAAAGGAAGCAAATTTGACTTTACCACCTGTAGTTTTTTGTTCTCGGAGGGCTGTTCTGACAACCTATCGAATAACCCTGTCATTGCTGAAAAAATATAACAATCAGTTCATTGGAACCTTGCGTTCGACTTCGAATTTCTTGCCAAAGGGCTTCGTCATAATCGGCATCTAGGAAATCTCGTTTCAATCTCACTACTAATTCTTCCCACGAAGTTACTGAATGTTGCACCCGTCTAAACCAGGTGAGAGCTGGACCCTCAAATAAATCCACGGCTGAATCAAATAAATTACCCACCGAAACATGACGTGCTTTACGTAACTCTTCAACGCGTAGTAAAAAGGATGATAAGCTAAATTTAGATAGATTTCCACTAAATTTGAGATTCCACTGGCAAACAGGAATAGGCCGTACCGAAATTGGTAAATTACTAGTTAATAATGAATTATCCCCTTTTGGACTAGACTGTGCAAGCAATCCGGTCGGAAAATTTATTTTCGGACCCCCTGTACATCATCTAGATCTGAAACTTGCTCCTCGAATGTCCCTTCTACTGATAATAATTCGCTAAACAATTTTCTTTGTAAGTTTTCGTCATCTTCTGTAGTTAAATTTAAATTTTTAATTCTGCCTGAAAGATGCGTTAACAAAGACTCGATTTTACGATATGGTTCGCTACATCTATTACCAGAAAATGAGTCGACTAATCCTCTCACATTCGATAAGGTTTCTAGTATCTCAGAATGGTCTATTTCTAAATCATAATTATTTCTATGAGAAAAAGACGAACGTTTATGCAGTTCTTGATGAAGTAATCCCCTTAAAATCCTTTTTTATCATCTACTTTCTCCTTTTCAACATCGAAACCCCTTAATTTTAATTCATAGTTTAATTCCCTAGTTCTCAAATATCGTGCATCCATAATGCAAAAAAATGAACTTTCCTGAATCAAAACTAACTACGCAAAATCAAAATCTTACAAAAAAATAATATTATTAGACAAAAAAGGATTTTTAGTAGGTACTGACCGTAAAATTTCAATCAAGTAATAATAGCAAAAAAATTCAGCGAGCAAAAATTAATCTTATGAAAATAAATGAAAGCAGTTCAATTCAAATTCCCACATAGGAGGCTCAAGCTAACATATCACCGTTCATTGAGAGTTATTGTTAGTACACCTGAAAGAAAGCATCAACATTATTAACAATATAGAAAATTTTGAGGCCCCACGTTTGGTCGCCAAATGTGTAAGGTTCCTTCTTCCCCGACCCTAAGATTCAATCTTAAGAAAAAAGTGGAACTTACTAGCTCTAAATTTAGGTTCTTAATTTCTCAAAATATTCTATTTGACATTTATAATGTAATATAAAGTTGTAAGGAGGGCGCCATGATACTCCCCAGCGCATTTCCAACTCTCAATGAAACGACAATTGATTTTACTATGCTATAATAATCTATCCTTTTATGACACTTATCTTTAACAATTAGGATCTGACTGAAAGTTTTCTGTCGGTACAATCGATACTGGCTTCACCCCTGGTCGATATTTGTTCCTGCTATTCTCGGGGTTCAACCCCTGGACAAAACTTCTACAGCCTCTGGATCACCACTGGTACAGGCGATACTCTTCAATAACCAAATTGATCTGGCGACCCAACTGCACAGCGTAATCGGGAACGAAAGGTGGCAACGTAAAGGGGTTCCTGAAGGATGTTCAAAGGTATTAGGAGTGGATTTTCGATAATGTCCTTTGCCAGATCCGTTTTCTAATTTAACAACATTTCTACTACATAATACAATACGTGTGTGATTCAAAGCACATTCATCTTCCTAATTCTACATAGTTCAATCTTACAAAAATGGTGTCTCAAACCCACGATGTGTGAAGATGAATTGCTGAAATTAGTAATTTAAAATGGCGGAAGCTCGATGAAAAATGTGCTACAAATTTAGAATTTGAATAAACCGAAAATTAATACATAAATGATAGAAATAGCATGCATTAAGGAATTTACTGAATTGAAATTATATAAAATAAATGTAAGATATACGGATCGGATGAAAGCATGGCAAAGGCGTGAAACATTTAGAGTGGAAATTACAAACCACAGCATAAAATGAGTTTTGCGTTATTTCAAAAGCATAAATATATTCATTCAATAAAGCATCAGCAAGCAATTAAAAAGGAAACAGTCAAAAGCAATTTCTACAGCGTAATAATTACAGACTTACCACAACCCAAATTTCACTTATCGAATGTTAGATGTAAATGAACGATAAAATTGAAGCGATGGTCGAACTTCAGCTGAGATTACAACATCTTGCGCCTCACCGACAAAACAATGGAGGGGAGCCCAGATCCCGTTGACTATGAATCCGAGTTTCGGAATTATAAAATACGACGAAGAATTAATGAACCGGCTTTCCCTATGTACTGTTTTAAGGAAGAAACTAAAAGGTTCAAGAAATTGCTACAATATATATATACTAAGTGAATTGTAATTTTGTATTTGTTCTTTGACGTATGTACATTGCCAATTTTTATGCAATCTTAACATTAACAAAGACATTATTATTATAAAAAAAATTTCAATCAAAATGGTTACCTATGTCGTAGACACATCATTTTAAATAATGATAAAAATATCTTGCAACGGTGGAGTTTGGTAGAGTTTAATTAATTTGATAATAATAAGGAAGACACCTTTGCACTATTTGAAAAATTCACAAGCATTAATTGAAACATCATGGCATCAAATATAATTCTTGTTCAATTATATTTTGTCAGACTGGCATAAGTGTTAAACAGGAATGGAATGATGTACGAAAGTACCTAGGAACATTATTGAGATCAATCCTAATGAATAGGACTATTCTTATATTCACGAACATTTCATTTCAGCCAGAAACTATCTATGTAACTTTCACACGACACTTATTTTATCTTTGTAATACCACCATTACCTTCGAAGTGCATATATCCGATTGGAACTTTGGCTATATTGATAAGATTTTTCTATTTAAAAATAAAATATCTATCCAGAAATTGAAACACAATGTGCTATAGTTTACTGAGCAGATTTCGGTAATAAGGAAGTACAAGGTTGTTCGAAAGTAAATGGATTATCGATTGCTAGCAAAATTTTTTCATCACTTATAATAAAAGTGCGAATCTTGTAGTTTCTTTAGGAATACTTGGTTCAGTGATACTCAAGTTCAGTGGAGGAATTTCAATTTTGTGCCTTCAGTCATTTTTCTATACACATCTTATAATCTCATTGCGTTGCAGCTTTATAGGATTGAAACAATAAGGAAGCTCTAACGAAAAGGTTTTTTGAGACCGACCATAGAATTTTGAAATGCCCTTATCAAGATAATTCTAAAATTATCAATTTCACACTATAGTACGATTATGGAGCAGACTTTTGAGAAAGAATACATCTGTAGTAGTCAATAAAATTTTTATCATATTTTACAAATACGGGATTAAGAACATCAAATCAAAATAAAAACAGAAAATCAATAATAATACAATCTAAAAATAATTAACAATTAATAATATCAGCAATTTATTTCGCATTCATTATACATAGTATTATCAATTTTATTAATATCTGTCTTGATTTTTTCGTTCATTAAAGTGATTTATTTGACTAGAATTAAATATCTACAATTGTAAAAATAATTAAACCCATTCTGACTAGATTAGCGCTTTGTCATGAATATATTACTGGAACAAAAAACTAATGATCATTTCCTAGCTTTAGTTGCGGAGACAAACAGAAAAATTTTAAAAATTTGCTAATAAAGTAAAAATAAAATTCTACTTCCACATTTTTCAACAAACAATTTGAAAAAGATTTTTTCAATATATAAATCATTCATTATATTTCAGTTGAAACAATATATTTTTAAGACAGATGACCCAATCTTAAGTGGAAACGAAATTAGGAGGCAACTAATTTTGAAAGATATCTTATACAAAATGATTGATTGATTTATAAAATTTATGTAATTTACTGCTTATATGAACCTCATACGAAGAGTGCCAACTATATTCACATAATATGTAATTTTTCATATAACCAAGGCAATAAACTCAAATTAATAGAAGTAAAGTTGTAGATGATTTTTCAAAATGATTTTCTATAAACGTTTTATATCGATACTTAAGAAAAACTGATATAATTTCTTAAATTTTCTATTTATCGAAATATTTCAATGTGCAATCTATATTATTATACATCGTACACTAACCAGTAAATAAACAAGTTAAAGTGTAACGGAATATTATATTACTCAATTGTCGAAGAACTTCATTTTAGAATTAATTTCATTTTACTTCTTATTTCAATTGCCCAAATTTATTTATTCCAAATAAAAACTTTTGGAAGGCCCATCAGAAGAATCACCCACTCTTAATAGTAGAAAGATTGGAACCTCGTCGAATGATATTGACTTAAACGATAATTTGAATTTTCAAATAAGAATGTTTATCATTTCTGAATAACGAGTACACTAATTGATTAGAGTTGCGTATTAGGTGATAATGGGTACTTATTCCAAACCCCATTAACGATATTTGTAATTGAATTATGACAGGAATTATATACCCAATATTACAACGAAACCCATTTTTACTGAATAACATAAGAGTATACTTTTATATGTCTATATAATCGAAAATCGCATTTATGCAAAGAACAACTATTTTCAATGGTTTACACGTTATTCAAAATAACGCAGTAATGCTCAGAGTATTTCTTTATAAAAATTCTTCTATAAATACTAACAATGAAACAAAACTATGAATAAGTAATGTGTGAAGCTTTTCACTTACATTAAATACAATATAGTTCAGCATAAAAAGTTTATAAAATAGACTAGATCAAATTGAACTTCTTACATCAATTTATATTGCTAAACTGATGCGTGAAAGTATTGATGCCATTTTTTATTTCAATTCCAATTTAATTAATAATTTCAAATCAACTATTAACAGACCTTAAAACTAGAGTAAAAAGTGGAAAAGAATATGGTTTGGAAGCTAGAATCCTTCAAATGCATCAGATACGATTCTTGATGAACTTTTCTCAACATCATATAATATGCATTTTAACGAATATTAGTATACGATGTGTTTCTTATTCAAAATACCATAATTGTTGATGACTTTTAACAGAACTGAAATCAGTCGATTTATCGATTTCAATTCGAGATTAAAAACTGGCACCTATCTATATCTAGCTTTTTTCTGAAGTTTTCATGAATATCAGCACACTTTCCAAACTTTTAAAACGTTGTCTCCTATAATGAATAATAATAATAATGAAGTCTCATTTCAGTATTTCATTCATCTCTTTGATATCATGGTTTTCGCTTCGTTATTACTGAACTTTCTTATAAGGCTAATGTATATATATAAAATTTTTCAAATCACAGATCAACGTTGTGGCATATGAAAATCAAATTTCCAAGTGGATAACAAAGATTACTTAAGCTGACAAAGATATCTAAAATTTTTTGTGAGAGAATATAAGTACTGAACGAATGAAACTGAACAAAAAGGCCTATCACTAGGCATTTTGTTTCTTAATAATGTAAATAGTTTATTTTGTTGTTGATAATGAAAGCGCAAATTCAATTGTCAATGAAAAATGTTATGAAAACCGAGTACAACACTTGCTATTGCATTAAAATCACTACGAAAAATGATGAAGTCCTTGTATAGTCGAACAAAGCATACAGAAGTTCCTACTGCATTCCTATTGTTTTTTTTTTATTTTACAAACTCTTCCGATTTTCTCACTTACTTCTATTCTTTTGCAATTATGAAATCATCTATACAAATATCGATCACAAAGAAATGTGCAAAATAGAATTTTATCAGGCGTAAACGACAATTATTACAATAAATATACAACAATATAGAAAAACCGCCATTCCCTGGCAGTAACCACCTTGGAAAACGACGCAGGCGTAACTGCTGTTTCGTTCAACGCAAACGTCAAACTTTTAAAATGTAAGATTACAAATAAAACGGCGAAAAAGCTGATTTCGAAATTTTCTAGTGATACCAGCCTTTTTTGTCTTCAACGGATTCTTTTATTTCTTTTCATAAGTGGGTCATTGTTCAAAATGCTTAGAGTAACGTCGAAATCAACCTTATCGTCGTTAGTCACGATAACAATATTTCTTCTATATAATTTTCTGCTTATAGGGCATCGCTATATAGCCATTCCTTAACATTTGGTCATATCATGTGGTAGTTTCCATCGTCGATGTTGCACTAAGTTACTGGTCTATATCTTCTACACCTAACCTGACTTTCAGAGGGCGGGCTACCTTCTGGTGGTGGTGGTGCGTGTCCTTCAGACGTATCGGGGGAACTTTCGGTGCCTCCGCCAATAAGACATGTAGGTATACCTCTCGATCGCAGAACTAAATGAAAAAAAAAAATTTTCTAGTGGAAGTAAAAACTTTAGCTGATTCGTATAAATATATTTCTATATAAAGTTAACCATTCGTTATATAATTTAATATGTGATTTCGAAATCGTGTGAGTTCAACGAAATTTATTCATAGAATTCCAAATAACGAAAAGTATATTCAAAGACTATTCAAATTCAAAGAAACTCACCTAATAACAATATTTTCTTCTACAATAAGGTTAGAATATCTGGATTTACTTTTATAATCTCATCAAAAATGAACATTTTTATGTAATGTCATACTAATATTCGTTTCAAAAGCATTCAACATAAAATAGGACAGAGGCTCCACTTATGGCCACTTTGAGGTTTTTTCAATCTTTTTTCTAATATAAAAAATGCTTGATTTGGAGTACAGAATACATTCGTGCTGAAGATAATTTATATTTCAAGATCAGCCTTTTCAGAAAATCAAGTGTTAATACAGAATTAATGTCAAATAAAATCATTACAGAATTATTTTGTCATTAACTTCAAAATTCTCCACTTTTGACCATTTTATTCTACTTTTAGACATTTTCCTTAGGTTTGGTCAATCAAATAATGTTTGCGTAATGAAATGTAGATATTTATTTTCAATATTTATCGAAATAAAGAATTTATGTTCATCAATTAGAGTGGGGTGGCCATAGGTGGAGTAATGATCATAAGTGGTGCCTCTGCCTTTCGTATTTGTCTTTTGATGTATATTAATTTATTAATGTTTGATGTAAAAATCAGTATTCCTTTAAAGATGAAAAGTATAAATTGAAATGAAAATACAGTTTTCTCAAATCAATGAAAGAGCAGGTTTCATTAAAATCAGACAGAAATAAACTAGTTACTTTTCCATTATCCTTAGCCTTCTCTATTTCTGCGAAATGGTACCTGCTATATTAATACTGTCAAACATGACTAAGGAGAATACGTTTACATTGAATTCTTGTCATAGTGAATTAAAATGAAATATAGTAGGTGCATAAACCTGGAGATGATTAAACTTAAAATAGCCAACAGAACGTACAATAAAAGCATAAAGTTAGAGCACTTAAAGTTGCTCACTGTTGCTTGACAAAAGTGAAAGCAACACTTTTTGGTTGCGCAGCTAAAACAGTTAGTTTTGTTGGAACTATGGTTTTCAATCAATTACCCCTACTTCAACTATTACACTGAAATTAAAGCAGAATATCAAAACAAATACAAAAACGAACGGACATAGAATATGTGTTGAAAATCATTTTGATTTACTTTTTACATATTTTTGACAACAAACAGAATTAGATTTTCAGTACAGCCCGCAGTTGGAAGCAGCCGTTGTACCAAGTTCAAGGTGTACCTGGAGATGAAAAAAACAGCAACAAAAGAGAACGTTCCTTCAAAGGAAGTCACCACTTTCTCCCGGGTTAAGTTTCTTCCATTCATGTTCATTCTCGGTTAGAGATTAGGTAAAAGGTAAATAGTCTCCGCAAAGGCGAAGCAATGACAAAATCTCCTAACCCGGAGAGTTCATGTGGAAATCTAGAAGTGATGACTTCCTTTGCAGAAATGTTCTCTCGTTGTTGTTTTTCCATCTCCAGGTTCGAACCCCTTGAACTTGGTTACGCTGTTCTGAAGAGAGCCAACAAGCTTCAAATACGTGTCAACGGCTGCTTCAAATACGTGTCAACGGCTGCGTGCAATTGCGGGCTGTAACGAAAATCTACTTTTGTTCATGCTTTTTCCCGCGTTTAGCTCCATCTATTCATATTATTGACTATTAAGAATGTACCATATTTACGATTTCCTTTCAACAACATAGCCACTGAATGAGAGTTTATTTGAGCTGGTTCAGCTTATTTATAGTCAATCACTTAAAAAAGATTTTATTTTCTATTCTCTATTTAATTTTCGCATCCGAATTTATTTTCGCTTCTGTAAAGATTTATGACGTGGGTACATTATGTCTACTTCAGTTATGCTCTTACGTTGCCTCATTGAAATAAATATTTATGTATAACTTCTATTATTCAGAATTAATATATAACTATACAAAAACAAAAATGGCAGATGTATGTCCAATTTGAAATTAGGTGAAAGAAGTTTACAATCCGCAATTTTATATGCACTTAAACTGCAGACCTAACCCTGTTTCAACAATTTCAGAAAGCATTCAACAATCTTTCATGAATTGATACATCTCAAATTTTTCCTCACCTCCTCCAACCGTTGAATGCCTCTTGAATTTGAGATTCAGTTGACTAGGATCCGTGACGTACTTTTCAGCTTGTCTTCTTCTCCTCAGCCCAGGCGTTAGGTCACCGGACCATGACATGCATTTCGATAATCGACCTGTGCCCACAGCTACTGGAATTTTTGATAATCTGCCTCCTTCTAAAGCCGGACTGGTCTGTGAAAGAATGATAAAATATATTCCTTATATGTAATATGTTGCATAAATTATGCAAATTAAAAGAATTTTAATGAGTATTTACGAATTCCTAGAAAACTCTAATTTACCGAAGAATCTCTCAATATCTGACTGGCATTATCCACCCCACTATCTTCCTCCTCTTGCTCTATCCTCTTCTCCTTTATATTCTCAGTAGCGTCGAAATATTCTGATTGCTCTTCATTCCTGGACTTAGTCCATTCGCAAGTGTCCTTTTATCCCTACTAGAACAAAACGAATCGATAACGAGATCGGAAAAACAGATTACTAGTCCATCAAAAATTTAATACTAAAGATGACCTTAATGTAATTTCCTGAAGAAAAAAAACTATATATATATATATATATATATATATATATATATATATATATATATATATATATATATATATATATATATATATATATATATATATATATATATATATATATATATATATATATATATATATATATATATATATATATATATATATATATATATATATATATATATATATATATATATATATATATATATATATATATATATATATCTATATATATCTATATATATCTATATATATATATATATATATATATATATATATATATATATATATATATATATATATATATATATATATATATATATGTATATATAACACGAATAACTGAAATAAGTAATCTCAGTAACTGAACAATTATTTCATGAATTTGAAAAGTAATTTGCCAAATATAAATTTTTTCAGTAATTCTTTTGGAATGATCACTCATTCTTACATGAGTTAATGTCATTAACTATTGTATTGTGTCAATGAAATATTTTTTATTTCGATAGTGTTTCAATAGAACAATATAGTCACAAGAGATTTTCTAAATTTATAGTATTGTAAATGTTATTAGATCAAATTATTACTCAATTTGTGATCAATAACTTATTGACGTTTTTATTACACTGTACTATAAAACAACTAGATCGCCTGTATTCTTTAATTTTCCACTGTTTTCAAGAAATTTATAGCCCAATACTGTTAGATAAAATGCTAATAAATTCTTCAAATTTATTTTGTATAAAAGTTATAAGAATTTGGAAGAACATACTAACCTCTGTTCTTGAGTTATGTTGTTGGTGTAAGATACAAATGTGACATTTGGATTCGACGTTAAATCGATAGCAGGAGAACATCTCATTCTCTCATGTGCGAAACAATTTCTCTCTATCTCTTTCGCCTTACTCTCGACAGTGTGCCTCGATTTTTTCAAACTGAGATCAGTTTTCTCCTTTGCGCTAGAACTTGAATCGGACTTTCCCTCTACCCTCAGATTTTCAATTGCACCCTTACGCAAATCATTCGAATTATCAGCTCTCTTGAAGGAATTATTGCTTGGAAGTTTTTCACTGCACACTTCGTCCTTTTTCGAATCTTTGTTGCTCTTACAACTGTCAGACTTGGAATTGGACTCTTGACTCGCGTCCTTCTTTACTTTGGAATGAAAAGTGCGTTGATCTTCTCTCACTGCTGCTTGATCTCCATAGTACATTTTATCATCTTGCACACTTACTTTTTTCTTCATTTCTAAGGGAGTTTCGCAGAAAACCATCTGTTCGACTTTGGGACTTGGAAGATCGTTTTCAGCTTTCTCCTTACTACTTTGTTTGAGGATGCTTTTCGTTTTTTCCGTCTTAGGTTTCGTAGTGAAACCGTTCAAATGCAACTCGGGAGGATGACTTTCTCTTTGAATAACTTGCGCTGTAAAATTTCTCGGATAACTATGCTCTTTTGGCACTACTCGGATTTCAAGTTTCCCAGCAACCTGTCGAATAAAATAAACATTAAAATGACCATACAAATGAATAATTTGAACTTTTCAAATATTGAAACTCAAAGATAAAATAACCTATTGCCAACGTTTACAGCTTTCATAATATCTTAAAGAAAAGATATGATAAAAAATATTGATGTTGACAATAAGTCTCAAATTCAGCTCGAAAATTCAGCCTTTGCTATAACAAATTGACAAGTAAATCCAAAAGTAATTAACATTAATGAATGAGATGACACGTGATATTTTTCAGTATGTCGTAATCAAAATCAATATCACTTTCGAATGATACCAAGTACCAAGCTCTTGAGGAGGTTATTACACCTTCCATATTATTACTATTATCGAATAATTCCATGACAAAAAACTATCAATTACAGCAATTGGTATTGGGATCTTTCAAGACGTGTAGGTACGTTTATGAGCACTTTGAAATTATATTTTACGTAAGTATAAGGAGGAGTACATGTTAACTCGAATACGTTATAGAATATATCACGTCATAACATACGCAAATAAGCAAGCAGATGCCAAATTTTGATATATTCAACGGCATCTCAATGATTGTAGTACGTATTTTAGCTTTATCACTCAAAAGTGATATCCTCAAAGATGTTTGCGCCATCACCTTCTTCTCTACCTTAAAATATTCAGATTTCATCTATATCTCCATCTTTCGGTGTCGATGCCGGGTCATGCTTTTATCATATTAAAAATGTTTATTATAATATGTATTACATACTATCAAATGATTTTTCTCAAAAACCTTATCAAAATCTCTTATTCTCAAGAGTAAGAAAATATAAGGATAAAATGCTAGAAATTTCCATTTTTAGTAGTCTAATGGCAAAAGAGAGGAAAGTGAACCCAAAAACCAACCAAATTGAAATGGTAAGTTAAGCTTTTGAAATTTTTCATATAAAATGTTCTCAATATCTTTGCCAGAGGCTATTAGAGCATATTTCTTGATTTGGAAGTCAACTTATTACAACATTTCTCTCATAGTAGAAATTTTTTTTATCAACCTGCTGACGAACCTCTTCGTAGCTATGTTAATTGATAATTTTTCCCTATATAGAGGGGTTATAGATTGAGTGATTGCATTATATATATATATATATATATATATATATATATATATATATATATATATATATATATATATATATATATATATATATATATATATATATATAGTAAAAACTCGATTCTTAGGTTTTTTGGTTCAATTAAAATAAAATTATGTTAATTTATTTCGAATTACGTTTCAGTTATTATTTGAACCTTTATCAAATTGATATATGTCATATGATCGCTAAAAGAAAATGAATATAACAATAATGCTTACAAACGCACTAATGATTTCAAATCTTACCACAACATAAACACCTCAGACACAAAAGTTCATAGGTGACAGGAATAACATAATAATATATTGATAAATATACTCAAAATATTTAAAATTTTTCCGAAGAACAATAACACGTTCATCTCTCGAGCGTATTGTAAATATATGACTGGACCTGGAGACTGATCACATCTGCCATATTACACACATCAAACAAAACATCTTTATGTTTTGCCGCGTGTTCTTATGCGGTTAAATATTGTTGTAACGGGTTTTTTTTTAGAGGTATAGAACTTTAAATTGGCATTACTGTTGAAGATGGCGACCGATTTAACAACTGAGAAGTGATTTATTCTCAGTTTGTTTGGCAATTCATCATGAATAGACTCACGCCTGAACAACGCTTGCAAATAGTGCAATTTTATCTCGAAAATAATGGTTCTGTGCGGAATACGTATCGCGCACTACGTCCATTTTATCGTCGACAAAATCGTCCATCAGAGCAGTTAATTCGATTAACCATGTAACGTTTTCGCACCACGTTTACTTTTATTGATAACTCGCATCCCCAGAGACGACGTATGGTGCGTACAGAAGAAGCTATTGCTACTGTAGAGCGTAGCATTGAGGAAGACCCGAATGTGTCCATCCGCCATCGAGCAAAGGAATTGGATCTGTGTCCATCCACTTTATGGAAGATTTTGCGGAAGGATGTTGGTTTGCGTGCTTACAAAATCCAACTCGTGCAGAAAAGCCAAACGATCATCAAGCAAGGCGTGGATTCGTCGAATGGGCCCAAAACGAGATTGCCGTTGTTCCCGATTTTCATAAGAGAATTTTGTTTAGCGATGAAGCGCACTTCTGGTTGAATAGCTACGTCAACAAAAAAACTGCCGCATTTGGAGTGAAGATAATCCTAAATTTTATGTCAAAACACCGTTACATCCAGAAAAAGTGACTGTTTGGTGCGCTTTATGGGCTGGTTGAATCATTGGTCCGTACGTCTTCAAAAACGATGATGGCCAGAACGTTACAGTCAATGGTAATCGGTATAGAGCCATGATTACTAACTTTTTCATTCCTGAATTGAACAACCATGATGTCCAGGAGCTGTGGTTTCAACAAGACGGCACAACATGTCACACAGCTTGTGCCACAATCGATTTATTGAAAGACACGTTTGGTGACCGCCTAATTTCACGTTTTGGACCTGTGAATCGGCCTCCAAGATCTTGTGATTTAATACCGCTAGACTACTTTCTGTGGGGCTATGTAAAGTCATTGGTCTATGCGGTATATGCTTGACCACTTGGAAGACAATATTCGCCGTGTTATTGCCGATATACGGCCACGAATGTTGGAAAAAGTCATCGAAAATTAGACGTCCAGATTGGACTACATCCGAGCCAGCTGTGGCGGTCATATGCCAGAAATCATTTTTAAAATGCAATGCCACAAGATTATCTTTAGAATAAAAAATTCTTGTCAATCGAATGATCCATCGTTGTTTTATTGCAATTTAAAGTTCTATACCTCTAAAAAAAAACACCCTTTATATTTTACTGAGACCAGTTATGTCAGTTTTATCGTTGATGGATTCGGAATTTTTTTTTATGTAGATCATTTCCTGGATATCGTGTTTTTTTATGGTGCTCAGTTTTAAGGATTTTTTTAGCCGAAAAATCAAACTTATGGTCCAATCTTTAGTTGGTGTTTTTTATGGCAATATGGCAATTTTTATTGGGAATGAAAACATTCCCAAAAACAAGACGGAATATGTGTTGAATCAGTTCAACATCTATCACGTAAAATTAAAATTTACCGTGGATTCTGAAATTGACAAAAAAATAAATTTCCTTGACATGACCATTCATCACAGAAACAACAATTTGCAGGCGGAATGGTATACCAAACCCACATGGTCGGGAGGTTACCTCAGCTACAACTCACAGCACCACATATCCCAAAACAAAATCTGTTAGAATTGGACATCGGGCAATTACACTAAGTGACTTAGAGTTTGTACATGACGCAATATATACCTAAAGCGATGGAAATACTACATCTTAACTCTTATCCCAAAAAACTAAAAAATGCAATTTTTCAACAAAGGCAAAAGAAGCATTCAACACATAACCAAAATAATTTTAACACTACTAAGGCTAAAGATAAAAGGAGAACCAATATCTTTGTATACCATACATTCCGTACCTATCTGAAAATCTGGACAAACTATTCATAAAATATGACATAGAGGTGTGCCATAAGGGGTATAATCTGTTACAAAACAATTTTAGCAGACTAAATAATAGTATTCCAACGAATAAAAAAACCCACACAATATACCTGATTTCATGTTCAGACTGCACAGGAGTATATATTGGACAAACTAGCCCATACTTGAAAAATAGGTTAAATGGACATAGGTATGTTTAAAAAACACCACTGCCCTCACAAAACACCAACAAAAACTGGGTCATAAGTTTGATTTTTTTGCTACAAAAATTCTAAAAACTGAGCATCATAAAAGAAAACGCGAAATCCACGAAATGATCTATATAAAGAAAAATTGAGAATCCATCAACGATAAAACTGACATAACTGGTCTGAGTAAAATATACAACAATATTTTAACCGCTTAGGAGCATGTGGCAAAATATGAAAATGTATTGTTTGATGTGCGTAATATTGTAGATGTGACCGTCTCCAAATCCAGTCATATATTTACAATACGCTTTGAGAGATGAACGTGTATTGTTCTTTGGAAAAATTTTGAATATTTACTTAACAGACTTCATTTAACAGACTTTTTTGCAACTCTTTTCTTGTTTTGTTTTTTTCCCTCATTTTTTCATTATATAAGGTTATCAATTTGGAATAAGGTGATCATATTCATCTTGTTAAATAATGTTTATTATATATATTTTTTCTCGATATTCTATTATTACTGTTATTTTTATTATGATTAAAAAAATAAGCTATGCTAAACTGCGCCCCTCCCTTTGTGTATAAAAGTGAATAAAGTCCTTATGAAATGTCAATTCGTCGCCGTTCTCAGCATTTGGGCATGTGTTACTCAACCGCATGGAAAATTTTACGTGTTGATTTGGGATTGAAACCTATAAAATTCAACTTCTGCGAATTGAAGCCAAATGACCTACCACAACGTGTAATTTTTTGTGAATGGGCCTTAGAACAGCTTAATGAAAATCCGCCGTCTTATCAAAAAATTGTGTTCAGCGATGAGGCTCATTTTTGGCTTAACGGACATGTAAATAAACAAACCTGTCGCATCTGGAGTGATGAACAGTCACATGCCATACAAGAATTATCGATGCATCCCGAAAAAACGACAGCTTGGTGTGGTTTATGGGCTGGTGGCATCATCAGTCCATTCTTCTTCAAAGACAACCGTGGAAGAAACGGTCGTCTTTGAAGAAAAAATCGGTCGTCTTCGCAACATGTAAACCAATTTCTTGGTTGACATGTGGTTTCATCAAGGAGGTGCCACATTCGACGCCTATGGATTATTTCTTGTGGGGTTATGTAAAGTTGTTAGTGTACATATGTGTACAAGCCGAACACGATTGAAGCCTTACAGGATAACAAAACACGCGTAATTCTAGGGATACAGACCGAAATGCTCGTAAAGCGACGCAAAATTGGACCTTCCGAATGGACCATTTGATACGGAGCTGCGGACAACATTTACATGAAGTTATCTTTAAAATGTAAATGGCATAGGCCATGTTATCAATTTCAATAAAAATTTGAATATATGATGCAAATTGAGTGTTTTATTCGATTAAAAAAAACTATGCTCAAAAAAATCACCCATTATATATATATATATATATATATATATATATATATATATATATATATATATATATATATATATATATATGCTCGTCATAAGATTCTCATAGACAAAAATTGAATGAAGAATCTTACTTCTTCTAATCGATCATCGTTTTGCGTATCTTCAATTTCTGGCGTTTTAAGTTTCTGGTCATCTTTTAGAAACATATTCGTCAAGCTCCTCCATTTTGAAATCTTATGTCTGAATTCTTTATCCGACACCCTTTCACGGAGATAATGTTTGGAGGCCACGTTTCTCATAATGTCAACCTTGAATACAAGGTCGTCAAAGGCAGCCTGTTGAAGTAAGGGAGGTTTCAAACCTGACCTGAGAGCTGGCCCTAGCGAAGGAGCGGACCACGCTCTTGGCAGGCCACCTGGAAAATAACAGATAAATTAAATTAGCATTGGTTTATTCAGAAATTTGAATGGAAACTTATGCAATTCGTAAACTTTAGTTTAGCCAATATTTCAAAGCTCACTTGAATACAAAGTTGTGTGATGTCGTAGAAACGTGAAATATGCAGAAACAATTTCTTGAAAATAATATTTCATGGTGAACTGGAGGCATGTAGAAACTAAATTTATAGTATTATGATAAATTATTATAAAATTGGAAATCATTATTTAAATAATATATACGGTATTACGCATTATCCAATAACTGAGTAAGAATAGGTAGGTAAGTATTTAGATAAAAAAGAGCATCAATTCATACCAATATCAGTTATATTTAATTACATAGGTATGTTATCTGAAAATTCAAATTAATTATTTCATCATTCATGCCCTAATGTAAAAAATAGTGAGTTTAATATAACAATATTCTTTGAACAGCCTAGTAAGTTCAGAGAATCCAAATAAGTCCAAAATTAACAGACAGAAAAGTCATAATATATTTTTTTGTTGAGTATACTTTTCACCTCATCAACATCCTAAAAGTGGAATACTTTCGATTGTTTTTATATTAATGTAAATAATGTAATAATTTAATTATTTGCAGCTAGACATTAAAGGTTAGGTAATTGTTAGAGTTTCCAGCTAACAAAGTGAAATGATCCCATTGAAAATGTGAAGTGTGAATGTATGCCACAAATAGTACATTCAAAAAAATTACTCAGAATTTTCAAAAATATTCAATTAAAAATATCTAAATCTCATTAAAATTGTGTAAAATTATAGTGAATCTCAAATGGAACAAAATCGTGATATTGTTTGCTCTACGTATTCACAAAAAATCTTCAGTTAAATTGTAATTTCAAATTGACATTTTCAACGTAGAAATATGATCCCTACAATCATCGTCATTTAAATGATAAATACTACACTCAATTGTTTTAGATGAAAGTATGAGGTTGTGATATATCGTTTGAAAATTTGGAGGGGTCATTCTCTATTTAAGTGTGCAAATCGTTTTCAAATTTACTGCAGAAATTAAGGAGAAAATTTAAACATATTAATACCGAAATTATGATAATAATGAATAATAAAATAATTAATACTTGATATTCTTCACGTATTCCCATAAGAAATTTAATAGGGCAAGATCAAGTAATCGCGATTGTACGTTCATCAAAATTTATCTCAATATCCGTCGATTGAAAATATTGCGTCGCGTACTACCGGACATTGCATTGGTAACCTGGTGGTGCTAAATCCTGCTATAACTATATTATATTCGTTGAAACTTGATGATTCAGATACAAATTTCTCAAATAGATACCAATGATAGCGCTTACGGCAAGGGAAGTCTAATGACTTACCTTTCCGTTGACCAGTAGTGAAAATTTTATAGTAGAAAAAGAGCGCTAATCAGAGAACATAGCGTTTTCTAATTGATAATATTGTCATCATTCGCTCACCAAAATAAGTGCTTCTATCAAAATCGCATTCCATGAGTAGGTATCCAGCTTTATACCGAATAATTTTATTTTCTTTTCATGTGTTCAATCCATGCAACGACGACGGTAACATTTGACGGTATGGTTGCTTGTATTCTAGATATAAGTGGGTTTACCCAAAACACAAGCACGACATATAATTTGATATCAACTTTCAGTGCATCGCTAGCTGCTTTTCTCCATCTGTAATACATGGCCAAACACGCGAAACAGCTTCTCTATTTTGCAAATTATCCCTTGTAATATAGATGGCAACGAATCCGAAAATTCACCTCGCTCAAGTAATAGTAAGTTACTATTTTGTATTTCGATGTTGTGTTCGGAACCAATCATTTGTAAAGCTTTGATATTTTTCATATCCATGAATCAAAAGCAAGTTAAGGAAAATCAAACCAAAGTTACACTACTGCCAACTTATATGCACAAAACAACATATTTTTAAACGAAGCGTTTTAACAAACTAATATTAGAACTCGGAAACTGATAATATATATTTTAAACAAATATTTGCCCTCTGATGAGCTCCTTTTTATAGTTTTTGCTTACTTTTTCATTATAAAGGCCAAGTGGAATAAAGGTTTGGATAATATCCTTAATAACCTTAATTTTTACAATATATTTGACAGGAAAACTTTCAAATGATATTGGTATCACAAGCTCAAACTTCCCATACAAATAACTGGGATTCTTTCTCTTTAAATGGGCTCAAGATAGGGAAAGCGATTCCAACGAAGAATTTTTAATTGAATTGAAAATTTTTACGAATTTTTTTTCGAGAAAATAACGAGTCCCTCGATATGTTTTTTTCTGAAAATGTAGATATAAATAATAGGTACCCATATAATATAAATGTTTGAAGTGAAACGTATTTGAATTAAATTCCGTAGAACATTTATATTAGAAGAATTAATTTGATCAGAAATATATTTTCAACTAAAACATTAATGAAATTTCATTAACATAATTAATGAAAATAAAAGTTACAAAACCCAAAGTTTATCCTAGTTGTGCACTAAAATGTAAATATTTAGTTTTAAAATTGATATCAGTTCTGAAGTAGCCAAAATGATTGAATTTAAAATTTGAGAGATTTAAAGCATTTTGTAAACTACTTTTCTGTACTCATATTTGATTTTTATTGACACGAATGAAAAAATATTTGGAGTAACTTGAATTTTTGGCTGTTGAGCAGGAGATATTATAATATATAATAGATAATATTATCCTTCAGTTTCATTTATATTTATTTTCTATTATTCGATTCAAAATGCTGACCAATAATAATTATAGATCTTAGGATCATCGTGTTTAACGACGTACTTCTGTAACGTATCTAGGTACCTAGTATTTAGTGCGTAAACGTACCAACAACCTATGATCATTTATATTTCGACATTGCTCAAGTCAAGATCAAATTTTTTCATCAATTATTTGGGACAAATGAGAAGGTATGAAAAATTAATACTTTTCGAAACGATAACCAAATTTTAAGGTATACAGTTGAATTTCAAGTAGATAAACATAGAATATATTATTCATGGGCATCATTTATAGAATTCGTATATATATATATATATATATATATATATATATATATATATATATATATATATATATATATATATATATATATATATATATATATATATATATATATATATATATATATATATATATATATATATATATGGCAATACAATATGGCGGTTACAGTTGACGTGAGTAAAATGCGTTCTGAGCTAAATAAACTTAACAAAGAAACATTAATTGACATTATAATGAATAAAACAATCCCAAATAAAATTAGTGTAAGTGACAATGTGCGTAAGTACGTAAAGTGCCAATTTGGGGAAAACACTGACGAATTCTGCGATGACGAGAACGATAACCTAAAAATGTCTAATGAGATGGACCAACTCAGGTGTTTACTGAAAATTGCAAATTGTGAAAGATCTTCCCTACAGAGGTTGGTGCGTGAGCTCGAGAAATCAATTTCTAATCAGGATTTGATTATAGAGCTGTTAAAACGTGACTCATCTACACCTGATTGTAATAGAGAGAATCCAAGCGTTGTTGCCAAACCTACAAAAATTTCTAGTGAGATATCCGGAAGTGGCAATCATTCGCTTAAGCCGGCACGTTCTAAAACTAAAATGGAAAACATGCCCAAACCTGGGACCTTGCCTGGGATAAACCCGGATCCTGGGTCCAAGGTTGCTTCAGATCTTGAGCGGTCATCCGCCATGACAAGGAAAGGTGTCATCCACGGAAGCTTGACCGCGGGTCCAAATATATCATTTGCGAGTGCGGTAAGACGTGCATGGCTACATGTGGGAAAGGTTAGTTTGGGCACTGAACCTAAGACAATTGAGAAATATCTAGGGGAGATTTTCCCTGGAAATACATTCACTGTCGAACCTTTACCTCGTAGAGAGGAGGCTTCGAGCATGTCATTCAAGGTGGGCGCGGAACTGGAAATACTTGAGGAGTTAAATAAGCCCAATATTTGGCCGAAGGGAGTATCGGTAAGACGTTTCAGATTTTTTCGGCAAAGTCCGGGATCTTCGAAGTGTGGGTAGCAAATCCGAACAACAAATTCATCTACTTAACATGAATGTTAGAAGCATCAGAGGAAAGCTGGATCAGATTGATATGTTGTTGCGTTCATTGGAATACCCTGAAATACTGGATACTGAAACTTGGTTACGAACATATGAGGTTGAAATGATCAAAATAGGCAATTACAAGGTCGCTAACTATTACTGTAGGGAAAATTTTCAAGGAGGAAGAGTTTTGATTATGGTCCGTGAGGATATAAGTTACTCTAGATGTGGGATTAACCCTCTTGTACAGTGTGAGAAGCTGTTAGAAATTGCTGCAATTAAGGTAACACATTTTTCATTAAATATAGTGATTGCATGTTTATACAGATCACCAAGTGAAAGCACTGATTTCTTTTTTGAACGATTGGAGGACTTCCTAATGAACTGTAAGCAAAAGACTATAATTGCAGGTGATTTTAATGTAAATTTTCACAACGCACAGGACAGAAAAACTATAGATCTCAGCGGCATGTTCGCTTCATTTGGTTTTGTCAGATGCTTTGATGAATTTTCTCGAGTGCAGGGTGATACCAAATCTTTGATAGATAATGTCTTTGTGAACTGGCATTCGCCATATTATGCACATACTGCTGATAACATTGTATCCGATCACCGCAGTCAGATGCTCCGCCTTGTGTTGGGTGCGCAGTCCATGGCTGAGAAGAGTGTGAATGCTGAGAGGCGAATTTTCTCGAAATTGAACTTGGATTATTTCAAGTTTCTTATTTCCAGAGAAAACTGGATGGGGCTCTTTTGTGAGACGGATGTTGAGGGTGGCTTCTCGTTGTTTCTGAGGGAATTTTATGGCATGTTCGATATGGCATTTCCACTTCAGAAGTTATCAGTGACTAGAAGGTACAAGAATCCATGGATCACGAGGGAATTGTTAAATCGGGGAGCATTTGTTCGGGAATTATATAGATTGAGTAGATCTGACAATGCTTTACTAGATAGATATAAATTAGTGAAGAAGCAGCACACATGCAATATCGTAAACGCAAAAAAGAATTTCATTAATAATTTCATTTCGAATTCAAATAATAAATCCCGGGCCGTGTGGAAATGTATCGGTCAGAACATTACACTTAAAAAGCGGGTTACAATACCAGATGTTATCTTCGATAAAAATAAGAAGCAGGTGACAGATTCATCTGAGAAGGCAAATTCTTTCAATGATTTTTTCATAAATTCGGTGCGAGAGCTGACAGATGGATTTCCAATTCCGGTGTGTGAGTCATTTGTTTTGCATGGGAAAGTAAATAATAACACGATGTTTCTAACGCCTGTCACACCAGCCGAAGTCGTCGACACTATACAGAGAGTATCAAAAAAGCGGTCATGTGGATTGGACGGAGTTCCGTGCAACATTTTGGTGCATATTGCTGACGATTTGTCTATTCCACTCACATATTTGATAAACAGGTCTTTCGAATGTGGATACTTTCCATCGGAGCTGAAGACTGCCCTCGTAACTCCAGTGTATAAAAGGGGTGACAGCTCTTGCATTGAGAACTATAGACCAATCAGTTTACTGTCGGTGTTCTCAAAGATTCTGGAAATGTTGTTTTTAAAGCGTCTCTGCGCATTTATTGAAAATTATAAGCTGGTATCCAAACACCAATATGGATTTAGAAAAGGTAAATCAACTCAGGACGCGATTCTGTCTTTGTATGATGCGGTTCTTGGGTGCTTCGAGGGGGGAAGGTACTGCTTGGGTATGTTCTTCGACCTGAGTCGTACTTTTGACACTATTAGCATTCCGGTTCTTCTCCGTAAACTGGAGCACATGGGTATACGTGGTGTCCCCCTTAGCTGGATAAGATCATATCTCATTGGTAGATCTCAGGTGGTCAACGTTTGGGATGAGGGAAAGCGTATACTTTCGGAAGGAACAGGGTTGAGCACTGGCGTGCCACAGGGCAGTACTATGGGTCCAATGTTGTTCATTTTGTTTATAAATGATGTCATTGCTCTATTGGAGGAGTGCGGTGCTGTGGTGGCTTACGCGGATGACAGTTCGGTTGTGGTGTCCTCAAGCTCCATCCATGACCTGGCAAATAAGTCCTCTGAGTGTCTGTCGAAGATGAGTGAGTATTGTGTGTCAAATGGATTGACTCTAAATCAACAAAAAACAGAGTTGATAGTCTTCTCACCAGTTGGATGCACGAGTAAAGAGAATCCGTTAGTGAGAGCGTGTAACAAGAAAAGTCTTCGGATAAACGATGAAGTCGGGTTTTTGGGTGTCAAGACTGACAATCACTTGATGAATAGACAGCAGGTGGATCACCTATGTAACAGACTTGCTTCATGCAATTTTGCAATACGCCAACTGAGGGGTTCTTGTGATTTCAGTGTTCTGTGTTCCTATTACTACGCGTCAGTGGATTCAATCCTGAGGTATGGAATATTGGTTTGGGGAGGTTGCACCAGCATTGGGTCTGTGTTTTTGATGCAGAAAAGAATTGTCCGGTCTATGTTTGGTGTATCCAGGCGCACTTCCTGCCGGGAGTTTTTCAGGGACAATTTCTTGACAGTGGCATCGATGTTTCTTTTGTATTGTGCTCTTAATGTTTGGGATCATCGGTCTTCTTATTTGGTGACTGATGAAGTCCACTGTTATGATACTCGTGATGCTTCAAAAAAAAAAGATTCGTCCACCATTCACCAGACTGAAGCAGATCCAGCACAGCGCGTTTATACTGAGCGCAAGAATATACAACCACCTGCCAGATCATATAAGACGGATGAAAAGCAGGAACCGGTTCAAACGGGCTGTAAGGTGTATACTTTTGAAAAACGTTTTTTATTCTGTCGACGAATATTTTAATCATTGTTTCTAGTATTTTTATTGTAGCTTGTTTGTCTATAACTATTTATACTGTACTGGGTGTCGTATTCCTATGTTGCGCATCCATTTGTCTTTATATTTATGTGTAGTTCAGTTGTCAGGATTTACTTGGACACTATTTTACTAGATTTTTCCTTTGCTGTTTTTATTGACATTTTCTATTTTAAAAGTCAGTAAATAAAGATTTTTCCTATTGCTGTTTTTATATATATATAAAAGTATATATTATTATTATTATATATATATATATATATATATATATATATATAAAAACAAGGAAATTTTTTCTTGTATATAATGTGAAAGAATAAATTCGAAAGACACATTAACAATAATCAAGCAGGTTTATGGTTCAAATTCATCGTGTAACTATTATACAAAATAAATCTTCAAACTTTTGAGGCAGCTATGAGAACTTCATTAATGTACTCCTCTTTTATAGGACGGTTTTAAACTGTCTTTTGAGTGAGCCTTTGTATGTAAAATTTTAAAAAAATGATGATTGCAAAATGCAAAGTACCTATTTATGAAAACCTAATCATTTTTGAAAAATTCCAATTTCAATGAGTTAATTACTGTTCGTCCAGAGAATGGATTCGGATTTAGGGAGAATTGGCAATAACCTAAAAACCATTGAATCAAGCTATTTTTTATTGATATAACTAAACTAATAATACAATCTAACTTTGAGTCTAACTTCAAAAATTCTCAGAAATAGCTCCGATTTTCATATAATTTTTCAATTTCTCCCTTTTCATATTATTCGGAGTCAGAAAGAGCAAATTATAATTTTCTCAGCGTTCATTGATACTGCTGGGTTGTGTCATTGTGATTGGTTTTAAATAATTATCTTCTATATAAATTATATATATATATATATATATATATATATATATATATATATATATATATATATATATATATATATATATATATATATATATATATATATATATATATATATATATATATATATATATATATATATATATATATATATAAACTTCATTTCCTTATATCTTTTTTTTTTTTTTTTCTTAAAAAAAAATAGATTGAAGTATTACTTTTATATCTACGATTTCTCTCAGACGCTTTAGTTCCATTATTATTGTATCCATCAAAAACAACTTTAGCTTTCGTACCATAGTTATTCATCAAAATTCAAAAAATTTTGTACTCTTTCTGAAAAAGCAAAAGCGTAGAACAATTAGAGTAGGATCCACAGCAACTTAAGTATTACCAATTACCCATGTTCAATAAAGATTTAGCCGTTTCTTATTTTGTAATTTGTATATATTTAAAAAGTTCCAGCCTTTCATTTTATACTATATATATATATAATATATATATATATATATATATATATATATATATATATATATATATATATATATATATATATATATATATATATATATATATATATATATATATCAAATGCCTTATAACAATCAATAGTCTCGTTACCTACAATAAATGTGGAAATCGATATTACTTCCTGCATTATTACATCTGTTAGGGATCTGAATGTGCGTATATATATATATATATATATATATATATATATATATATATATATATATATATATATATATATATATATATATATTTTGGACCCTAACAAATGGAATTTTAACTACAGCAAACTTTTATGATGTAATGATGTATTGTAATTTCACTAACAAATGGAATTTTAACTATTCTCAACACGTAAGTTCAAACACGAACAATTGTTTATACATATTGTTTAAACGATAAAAATAATTATTTCCCCATCTGGAAGATTTCTGATTTCAAATAGCATAAAAAACAAAAATTCGAAAAAATTATCAAAATCGGAGCTGTTTCTGAGGACTTTTGACAAAAAACTTTATTGACGCAATTATAAAGATCCATTAAACCTTATTCATTTTCTCAGAAATAATATATGTAGGATTATACAGTGTCACGAGTAGGACGTACAGTTAGTTAATGCATATCGACGGTCTGTTGCCTTTCGTCAAACGGTAAAAACGAAACTCTTACGAATGTTTTCTACACTTATTTCGAAAATACATAAACATGTTATCAGACACAGCCCGTAGGTGTTAGATTCTGCGAGACAATTCAAAGCAAATAGAAAATAATGGCGTTATACTCATTCATATTCTTAGTCTTGATTTTCCTGTATAATACACTCATTTTCTAATTTTCCTAATTTGCCTATTTCCTACACTTATTTTTTTACCACCGTGCAATACTTAACTTGCAGCGGTAATATTCATGGCGATTTTGCCTGAAAAATGATTTAAGTCGCAAAACTTTTTTAAAACTGAATAATATCTCGACAATAATAATGGAATTCTATTTATGTACAATTTCATGATTACTTTTGGGAGTGAATAGCAGTATTCATTATTATTTTTTTCAACAATCTTTGAAACATAAATTGAAATCAACCTTGAGATACTATAAAAAAAGTAGTGTTTTTACCTACCTTTAGCATTAGGTATATGTAAATTGGGAATCAAGTTACTGATACCCTGAGCCATCAATAAATAGGTTATACAAGCAACACTACCTTACATCATACAGATTATTATTTTCTAAGATTAGTTATGTCTGTGGGACCTGAGATCTCACTCTGGCATTATAATTGAATACAAATTATATAAACTAAGAAACTATAGAGGTATTAAATTTACAAATAAATATTTTTCATGAACAAAAACATTTCATTGATGTGTAGGTGTAAATTTTGAAAAAACTTGACTTTTCAAAATATTAGTTTTCATAGTTTACCACCATTTGAGAGTTCCCGTTAATGTTTCAAACAACACAATGCTATAATGACCATGTTTAATTTAAAGGGTTAGTGAAATTGCATGCTTTTTATTTCAGGATATGGTAATATTGTAAAATCAATTTACATATTTCAATCTTTTTAAAATTCTACCCAGTAAAAAACATTGTTAATAGATGAATTGAACAAAGGGTTTTTAAAAGGGTTTTTGTTTAGAAGGATTTTCTTAAATACTCATTTTCTTTATTTAATGTTATTGATAAAATTTTTAAAGTTATTGATAAAACTGAAAGTCAATGATGCACTTTTCTGTCAATTCAGTGATGATTTCTTCTGTGCTAGTTGTACCTCATTCAAAATTAAGGAAAAAATTTTTAACCCTTCCATCGATTTATTTGTGTTATGTATATTATCCACATGAATTTTAAAAATGCGTATTCGAGTTTTACTAAAGGAAAATATCTAAAATAAGAAGTAGCATAATAAATAGGAGGTAAGGGGGATTAACAACTAAAAGTTGTATGGATGAAATTTTTCAGCTATATCCAATACCTCTAGCACGAAGGAAAAAATCATAACACATAAAACAAGGGAAGCAAAATAAATAAAATGGAAACTTTTGTCGAAACAATATATTTTCAAAAAAAAAATGTTAAAACAAAACAAGAAATAAACTAAAATTTATAAATATACATAAAGCAAAATTATCACAAGTAACAGATTTACAAATCGCGCTGAAGTCATGAGGCCAGCTGCTGCTTTTATTGAGCCTTGAAAAATCAAAAAATCATCGCTGGATCAGGCGGATTCACTTGCTCTTCACACGAGGTGCTAACAATAAAGTATTTTGTTATAAGTAATCCACAATGCAAAAAGGATAATATGATATGAAGGTTAGAAGTTCTAAGGTTGGATATAGCTGAAAAATACGTGACGCATGAAGAGGAATCTTTTACTATAAGCCTGTGATCTCACTCTGAAATCTTCGAATTCCAGCGGAAATTATTTAATGCTTGTTCAGTTAATTTGAAAAGATTTTGCATGTTGCTTCTGTTGTATTTGGGTATTACGTAACATTTACAAAATTTGTTTCCTGAATTAGACACTTCACTAGGTAGTTTTGAACTACCCTGCTTTATTCTAAGTTTCAAAATGAATAATTATTTTACATTATTCTACCAACTTAATATTGTTATTCACTTGCCAAATTCGAGGTGAGATATATTTGAATTCTCATAGCCAAGAAGATTTTCTTGTAATTATAGGAGATAATGCAAATACTCTTGCTCAAAATGAACAAAAAAAGTCGATAATATAAGAGAATTGCAGTTACATGTATATTCAGTTTTGAATATAAAATACATATCCGATGACAAAACTATAATCAACAAATTCCCTGTTGAATGAGATTCTAAAATAAATATATAAACTATTTGATATGCTATAAAAAAGTTCTTTCTATATAAAAGATCATCCTTAATTAATGGCAGAAAGCTAAACGTCAAATGGTCCTTTAATAAAATCAGTGACATTCTTTCTCAGAATTATATTTTACTACTTTTTCCTTTAAGAAATAACCATATAAAAGTATCTTAGAGAAATAATATTTCGATATTATCTGTGTTATAAACGCTGACAAATGATCTAGCATACTTTATTGTTAACAGAACGCATAGAGCGTATATTATTTAGGAAACGCTCTTTCAAGCCGCAAACAGTATTTTCTTACCCATTAATTGCGGGTAATCTTCTATGCCCGCTATATTTATGTATTTTCTATGACTAGTCCTGGAATCTTCACTGATCCTGCTCAAAGCAAGTGGTGCAGCAGTCACGATATTCTCCAAAGGCACACCGAGTCCAGCTCTATGTTCCGGAGATTCGGGTTTCCATTCGTTATCTGTTGTCTCTTCGCTATCATCGAACTGTGATTTCCACTGGCTAGCCAGTGTGAGAGCTCCACCTCTGGTTACCTACAGAATAAAACAATTTAATTATTAAAAATGCCTCTATATGTAACTAAGCTTGGCAATGTCTGTTTTGCTATTTACATTGTCCGAACCGCCAATGATGTGAGCCATCATTTAGCAAATTGATTGTGTAACTCACAAGTGGGGCATAACTAAGAACCCAATTTATTACACAATTAATATCAAACAGCCATACTCCTTGCTTTCTCTTACACACACACACACACACATATACACGCACACATATATATATATATATATATATATATATATATATATATATATATATATATATATATATATATATATATATATATACGTTAATAATATTTTTAGCAATAACAGGTTATTTGTAATGCAAAATTCTTCATTTTTTGTTGACGTTTCGTTCTATATCACAACTTTGTCGAAACTAATGAATAATTGAGCTGTATGAATTACTATGGATATCAAATCGTGACACTTATTTTAATTAATTTTTTTTAATTATTATTTTTAATCAATTTGGCTTCTTTGCATCTTTAGTATTCAGAAGAATGCAAAATGGCCTGTTATTGCTAAAAATATTATAAATATAACTCCATCAAACAGGCAATAAAACCAATTCTGACACACACACACATATATATATATATATATATATATATATATATATATATATATATATATATATATATATATATATATATATATATATATATATATATATATATATATATATATATATATATATATATATATAAATATATATATATATATATATATATATATATATAAATATATATATATATATATATATATATATATATATATATATATATATATATATATATATATATATATCAACTCAAAGACTAAATAACTAAAGTTTCACAGATTTTGCAAAATCCGTGACAAATATCGAGAATTTGTTGTGTTTGTGGCCTATATAACCAACATAAACATCAGCGCCTGCTGGCAACATTTATTGTTGATTCCTCCGTGTTGCATACTGTAATAATTATGGAATCATATAATTTTTGTTAATCGGATTACAATTATCAGTTGATATTATTATTCATTTTAGTGAAAATTTTTTTTTGTTTCATAATCTAGAACAGAGAACTCTGTGCTAGATTAGTTAGGCTGTCCTGCTCCATCTCCTTCTTGGTCTTGTTCCACGTGTCAGGTAAGATTGAAGATTATATATTATATAAAATCGTCAGTCGTCAGTTGTGCCATGTCATCGCCATCAAACAACAAAGAAGAAGTAAATGGAAAACCTACCTGCTGACTCACATTTTCGTCGTCAATAACGGCAAATTGTGTCAGACTTTGGTCCCTAGTGCCGGCTCTCGAGCTTCTTGCTGCCGAAGGCTGTCGTCTTCTCGGTCTCTCCTGCTCTGGAGTTGATGGAGCTTCGACCAGACTGCCTGTGACGGGCGCTACCACTCTCAACCTACCCAACGTTGCAACTCCGCTTTGACTCTTTCTTAATGGTGCTGGTTTCTGGTTAACGTCAGATATCGACTTCGTAGAGGCTACTGCTTCGTTGTCCAGTTTCTCGAACGGCTGCTCAAGATGGGACGTTGCTCTACGCCGTGGTGCTGCAAAATTAGTCAAATATTTAATTCCTGTGTTTTGAAAATCTCATATTCATTGTACCAAAAAAACTACCGGATGAGATCATTTTGATTATGAAATTTTTAACGGGTGCTGAATTTATTTCTGAATAAACCGAAAAGATCTCTTATTTTCAAAGCAGGTTACAGGTGTAGTAACGATTAAAGCACAATCATTAGACCGATGTTGTTTTCGACCGCTCTGCGTTTTCTGTTACCAATAATAGGTTATACTCATTAATAATATTATAACCTATCGTATAATAATTTTCCTATAGTTTAATAAGGTAAGCTGTCGTTCTTCCAGCCTACAAGTAATTAACAAGTTTATCACCCACAGCTAGTAACATAAACAAAGCTAAAATATTTAATATAGCTCCATTTCCATTTGATTCCATTTCCATTACATTGACGCAAAGTTAACGATGTACCAAGTTTTTCATTCGGTGTGCAATGGCCACAATATTGCATTGATCAACTGACTTCTCGCACAACCCTGTGTCAAATATTGTTCAAAACTATTATCGTATAAATTAACAACTTGTTGTGTATAATTCAACCATATTCCATGCAAAAAGGTTAATTTGCGACAATAATATTTTGGTCTTTATATGTGTATATGTATAATTAAATATTCACACACATTAATTTGGAACGTCACTTACGGACTTTTGGAGTAGATACTACACAGCCTAACTCTACTTACAAGCCATGAACATTCTTGGCAATGCCGCATCAGCTCATTCCGGTAGACCGATCGATCTTCGAAGTTAATAATACACTTTTTTTTAAGAACTATGTCTGAGTTATAGCGATTCAAAAGTTGTTTATATAGTATGTACAGTAACAAGTTCACTTTATCAATTAAAATTGACATTATGCTATACATTTCATTATTTGAACCATCATTCTCAGGTGAGAGTAAGTTTAACGCATCTGTAATTCCTTTAAACTTTAATTGAGATGTGTACAGTAATTTGGACGGTTGAATGATTCTGATATATTAGTAACGAGCAAGCAAATTTTCCAGTTGAGACAATAATCACAATTATTTGCCGAATTTGTCGAATATAATGAATTAGTTCAACTCAAGAATTCCAACGATGAATTTGAATAAAACTTTATACCATTTTCTATATATTGCAATAATTCTCAACATTTTCACGACTAGAGATAAATTTTTTTCGACGTTGGTAGAGATCAATATGTGATAAAAATCTTGAAATAGGCAATTTATGATTAAAATTCTGTAACAGGGCAAGCTATAATTATTTTGGGAGAAATTAGAGTGTTTTTTTGCGCTAGCATCTTCTTCGCAAGCTCGTAAATGCTTAGGCTAATACTGTTATTCACACAAATCCACGAATCATCAGAAGTTTTCAGATAACTTTCAATAACTAACATAGCAGAAAACTCTTACTCGCATAATGGACTGATAAAAGATTTATATAATGCTGGGCGGTCTTTCAAACTGGTGTGAGAAGTTCGTTCTTTCCCCAAAACTGTTCAAGTGTAGTTACTTCGGATACATGAACGACTGAAATTACGATTTCTCCCGCTTTGAATTTCAAATATGAAAATAAAGCTATGAAGTTCAAATAATAAAAAGGGGACATAGAAGTTAGCTACCAGAAAGGGTTCAGTACTAAATAAAGGCTGAGTTAGGTAGAAGACCCACCCCAGTTCAAGGGAGAAGTGTAAAAGCTGGCGAATTGAAGGTGGCTACCAAGTGGAAATGGTTATTTGTTTCGGGACTGACAACGGATACAACAACTGAGGAAATTATGAAATATGTTGAGGGAAATGGAGTGTTGAATTCAATATGTGAGAAGTTGAAGACTAGAAGAGACGATCATTACAGCTCCTTTAGATTAGGTGTGCAGGCTGATCAAAAAAAGGCAATGGTCCCAGAATTTTGGCAAAAGGGGATCAGTGTAAATGAGTTTTTAAACTTACAAAAAAAATCCCCTCTATAAAAAGGGTAAAGATGAAGATGGCAGCAAGCAAACAATGGGTAATAAAACTAAGAACGATAAATTTAATAAAATAACTAATACTAATCTGCAGTCTATCAATAATAAAATAGATATGTTCGAAGCTTTCCTTAAGGAACATGATGTTACCATCTCTTCTGCCACAGAGCACTGGTTTGATGAGCAAATTATTGAGCATGTTAATCTGCTGGGTTTCAGGGTGGCTGACTCGTTCAGTAGATCATTTAGTAAAGGCGGCGGTTCTGCTATCATCGTTCGGAATGGTATAAAATATGTGAAAAAAGAAAGTATCAATGAATTGTCAGTCGAATCTCATGTGGAAATGGCATCAATAGAAATACCGACATTCAATCTTATAGTGATTTCTATTTACAGACCGCCATCTGGAAATTTCTAAACATTAGTATCCAGGTTTGAAGAGGCGCTTAGTTTGTTGGACGGAGAACACTTTAGACGAGCCTGCATTGTGGGAGACTTCAATATTAATTTTCTTGAGAAGACTGAGCACAGAAGTGAATTGATTGAGTAATCCGCTTCCTTTGGTCTGAGCCCTATGTTCTCTGAGCCACGTCGTATAAAAGATGACTCTCAAACATGTATTGATAAAATATTCACGAATATAAGTGAAGAAAATTATCTCGGAAAAACTTTGTATCCTCATATGTCAGATCACCTTGCGCAAGAACTGAAGCTGTTTCTACATTATTCGGGAGATAGTAAAAAAAGAAGACAGTCTGAAAACACCAAATAAAGGACGAATATATTGAAAAGTTAAAATTACTAATCCGAGTTAACTGGAGAAATGTAATGGATAACGATCCTGATTAAACATATGAAAATTTTCATGTAATTCTGCAGGAATGTTTTGAAAGCAGCTTTCCGATAAAGGAAACCATTGTGATTAACCATTGAATCTACATTGTGAAACCATTGTAGATTAACTTATAGAGATGATGAATCTGTTGGAGCTCTCAAACAGGCAGTAGAAGCAGCCCAAACAATTTATAATGTTCGGAGGGATTTACACTCGAAATACTTTTAGGAGACATCTGCGTGGAAAATACACAGAGATAAAAAAAATGAAGATGCTAAATTCGTAGCCTCAGCAGAAAACAAAAGAAAATCAATTTGGAGACTTATTAAGAGATAAACGGGAAAAATCAGTGAACATAAAAGAGATCAGAGTACATTAACTGCATCTGAGTTGAATTATTACTCCTCAAGAGTTGCGGTGAGCACATTGAAACAGGTTATACCTTCAATATATGACTTATCTCCTATAATAAAAACATCAATACAGATTGATGTTTATTTTTTTTATTGTGCAGAAAGATTGGTTTATTTCTTGTAAAAAAACTCCGTGCTAAATAGCTGTCAGCATGGATTTCGAAGCGGTAGATCCACGATAACAGCATTGTCAGATCTGTTAGATGGCATCGCGGCAGCTCTTGACAACTCAATATGCTGAAATCTTAGCCTGTGACCTGAGCAAGGCTTTCGACTTTGTTACAAGAGAACTGTTAATACAGAAGATGGAGTTTTATGGTATTCGAGGAACTGCCTTGAAATTATTTACTTCATATTTAACTGACAGGCAAGTTGAGTGGAAGGATGGTGTGTCACCTGCAAGGATAATTGATTATGGTGTTCCCCAAGGTTCAATATTGGGACCAATCCTGTTTGTAGTTTACATTAACGACTTACGAAATAATGTAACTTCTAAACAAATATGCCTCTATGTTGACGATACCAATTTTCTTAGTACCACATCTAGGAAAGACGAATTAAATATACTCTCCGAGAAGACTTTGGAGGATACTGGGGGATGGTTTTCGTCAAATGGACTGAAATTAAATAATAGTAAAACGGCAAGATTCAGCATTGGCGGGGGTAATAGGAGTAGTCTTGAACTACTAGGAATTGAGTTTGATGCCGAACTTACATGGAACGAGCACCAACACGTCTTACAAAAAAGCTGTCTACGGCAGTGTTCGCAATAAGAATGAGGGAGCTGAGCACCCCGTAGATCTGTAGGTTCACATATTATTCCAACTTTCATAGTGTTGCAACTTATGGTATTCTATTGTGGGGACATAGTCCTGGTTTACAAAAAATTTTGATAAGACAGAAGGCAGCAGGACGTGCGATTTGCTGTGCTTCAAAGAGAACTAGTTGCAGGACCTTGTTCAGAACAGAAGGAATACTTACTGTTGTGGCTGTGTTCATACTCGCTTGCATTAAACACACTTTAGTGAACAAAACGAGATTCAACAAGAAATACATGATACACACTTATGAGACAAGAAATAAAAACGATTTGGCTCTTGAACATCATCGACTAAAGAAGACCCAGTTAGCATCGAATTATTGATGCTTGAAATTTTATAACAAACTACCAGTGAAGTGGAGGGATCGGCCAATACTATTGTGCTGAAAAGACTGAGGACGATTATGATACTACATCCATTTTACACATTCAGTGAATTTCTACTAGTTTTAAGTGTGTTTTGTTCAGATTTTAATTTGTGTTGTCATGTGACATATTGTGTGTAATGTTAGTAATTTTATGACCAAGTTTTATTCAACTTTATAGCTTTTAATATCTATTTGTAAGTAACATTGTAATTTGGTTATCAAATTTACAGAAATAAACTACTACTACTACTAATACTAAATAGTTTTTCTAAAAGTCCTCGAACTTACGAGCCAACGAACTTACTTCGTTGTATCACGATTACATATCTGAGAAATGTTGTGTTCCTTTTGCACCCTTGGATTCCGCGAGCAAATCGCCTCTTCCTTCCTTCAAATTCTCAAAGCTGAAAATAGGATGAATATTTTCTTCTTCATTGCTTTCATCTTCCCATTCAAATTGGCCTGACCTTGAACAGGGGGATGGCTTCCTATTATTAGTTATCTTTTTTAGCCATTTCTCGCGCTTTTTTCAAACATTATTTGCTCTATTTTCTGCCACTCTCTTTTTCTCTTCTCTCGATAATTTTCGTTCTTCTTTTTTTATCTCTGTGTTCTTCTTACTTTCCTCTTTAAAGCTCTATTTCATGATTTGCAGTGTTGTGCTGAAATAATTCACTTTGTTTTCTGACTGGCAGTTTGTCCTCCGGCTTTATCCAACGTAAATGAGAAGAAGTGTTATTCCATTATAACATTTGAAGATGTTTGTTCCATGCCGGTCATAACGTTAGGAACCATTTTGGCTGCCGAGATGTGTTCTGCTGGTATTCCTTGATCATACAACTATTGCTGTATAGTTACATTACACGCACATTCCGCTTCACCATTTTTACGAAAAATGCATGAAATATTATGCATTATAATCACACCTAATAGTAGACTCTCCTGAGATCTAATAGTGAATACCCCCCATGTCCACTTCTACATCACGAACTCTGTTCTTATTATATCTTGAAGTCAATTTATTAATGAATTTATATAAGTATTATTATCAAAATAACTCAATGTCGGTTAATATTCCTAAAGTGAACACCCTTGTCTACTGGAACATACAGGTTATATTGTTCAATAGTGTACATACTTGTATACTTTGATTCATGGTTAGAATATGGCATAAAATGCGTAAATGGGTGTAAAGAAATGTTATTAATAGACAAATGTAAGAACTTGGAATCAATTGTCATAACTTTCGACAAACTACTACAATTCCAACACTAACTCCTTACCTGTACACTCAATGATTCACTAGATAACCTGGGATTCATTCAATAATACTTTTATAACTTCACTCACTGCAAGTAGATACGTAGAATAGGTTAGCTACAGCTTATACCGTGTTCCCAAACGTATCGGTTTACCTGAATGTGGCGATTTACCTTACACACATGCACACACATATATATATATATATATATATATATATATATATATATATATATATATATATATATATATATATATATATATATATATACACAAATAAAACAAGAAATAGTTTTCTTTCGCAACATAATATCACGTGTACACAGACATGTCATGCCCAACAGTGTATAAGATACATCATATACCTTTGATGACGGCAATGTATTGGTGAAACAATTGTTGTTTGAAAAATCAACATTATTCCACAATATTAAGAAAATATCGTGGAATTGACGAAATTGCTACGATTTATTTACAATATGGTAGTTATGGATTCAAGTATCTGCACATTCAATGAGTGCTTTCAAAGGCCCAAGATATACAGTAAATTAATTAAATTTTATTACTGATTCAAACTAATCTGAACTGGTAATCAATTTGATTGGATTGAATCAAAACTGATTTTTTATTCAATTCCACAGCGTAAAAAGTAGGTCCACTAATATTCAATGCATTTGAGTTTACTTCCATTATTCCTACTTCTAGTTAATTAGTAATAAATGTTTTAGAGTGGAATATATTATCTGACATACCATGCAAGATTTGGTCTGTCGAAGTTGCATTACAATTCTTATCAATATGTGATCTAGGAACATATATTGGAAGTTCAGCTATCGCAACAGTACTTTCAGTTTCTTGTTTCTTCCTTCTGGCATCCTGGATCTAGAAAAAAACAATTCTTTAGAAATCTAGTTATATAAACACCAAAATGGACATTTTATCAAGAATTACTTCACCTCTTTGTTATCAGTCGGTTCTATATTCTCCTGATTGTTGTCTACAGAGTGTATGGTATGCTTAATATTGCTCGTTGGTGCTACAGCCGTAGTTGTTTGAGTATTCTGAGGAGTTATAGTTTCGCTTGTTGATGTTCTCTCCCAGTCGAATGGATCTGATTCTTTTACACCCCGTCGCTTCATGCACCTTTCGAATATAGATATAAGCATCTGTAATTGAAAGACCAAATATTGAACATTCTCCCATAAATTTTTAAATCAAGCACCATAAACACTTCCAGTATTGTAAGTTATGAGATGCTCAAATATAGGAACATAATGTAGCTATAGGTCCTAAGATCCAATATGTTGCACACAAAATTACCTAACAGTTGTAATTACATTGCCGCTAAGTGTTTACCACAAAAACTGAGTTCAGGCTGGCATCTTCACAAAGTTGCCTGATTTATGTAAAAATTCTTCCGACATAGTTTCAGTTGAACAAAGTACTTCGCAAAGTAACTTCGAGAATATTACATTGGAGACAATACAGTTTGCAGCTTACTAAGATTTAAAATTTTTATACACTACTAAATATCATATTTAATATAGTTGCTAGTCTTACCGGATAATCTGGTTTATCAGCATACTCTAAGCCTATAATGTGATCTAAAAACTGTTTTAAGTCTGAAGGCAAATGTTTTAGCAGTAGCTTGTGATCATATTTCTCCTTCATAAGCCCAACTTGTTCTTTATCTTTAACTTTTCTCCAAGGAAGTTGTCCATTAACGAATTCAACTAACATGTAAAATAAGCTCCAAAGATCATCGTGTCTTCCCATTTCTAAAAAAAATTGATAATGTTTAATTGAAATTGGAGAAGTGAAGAAGGATGTTCATTCTAGCCACCATTAGATTACTTTGTCCATTATAAACTTAACTAACTGAAATAAATATAAATATTTGCATGACTTCAGTTTCAAACTAAGTACATACCTTCAATTTTATTTTCAACAAGATACAAACTTAGCGATTGTTATAAATATGCAATAAATAGAAGCTGATCATTAAAAACGCTCATGTTATTGTCGATATAATTGTTAAAAATTGCTTATGGTTTCAAATAATCAAAGGATTTCCTTTTTTACTTTTTCCCATTGTTATTACTTTAATTCCTATTTTAGTATTCTTTGAATTTCGATATGTATAATGGAATAGTTTCAATTGATCTATTACACACTGAAGAACTAAAGGTAAATGAAAGCTTTGGTGATATTATTACGAGGTCTTTTATAAACCTAAATCTTCCAACTTGCGAATTGATATTCAATTGCATAATCGCTACATTGTATCGTGAAAGCAGCAACTAGATTTTCGAAATATCCAAATCATCGCTTCCCTTTAGAAAATTAGAGAGGTTCACTGTATTCTGTTCTCAGCTGTTTCTATACCTTTGAAGCACTTATAGTTGAATGTATTATTATAAAATTTTTTTCATTAACATTTAATTTTTTTCAGATGATAAATCCATTGGTATCGCAAGAATAAGATAAATTTTTAGCTACCAATACCTTTTTTTCAAAAGTTCTATATTTTTTATACTCTATTCTATAGAAAAGACAATTGGATGTAAAGCAATATTCAATAAGTAGATGTTGATATCTATTTTATTCTTTACCGAGCGTTAGAAAATGTTTTTTTTTGTTGTTTGTTGAAAATCTCAAGTTTTCTACAAAGATATAATTGTATAATCTGTACTTTTGTACTACATTTGTACAGATCTAATCTGCACTACATTTTGAAACATTTATAAAAACATTATGAAACTTACAAATATTTGGATTCACTGGTAATGAGGAAGAATATGAATGATCATATATTTATAAAATGATTCTACAACGTAATTCTAGAGTAAATATACTACAAATCTTATTTGAAAACTTATAGGTTAGCGACAGGAATCATGGTAGTTACGAGGTATATCATTAGAAACATTTCATCTACTCAACACACGCACGAAAATCAGTCGTCAAAACTGAGAAGGCAGGAACGTTTTACGCTCAGGATATTCTATGTCTGATCTCTTATGCAAGGTAATTATTACACAATAATGGGAGTTCAGACTAGCAAAAAATGAACAAGTAACACAAATTTTATGAAAATTCAAGGCGGTGGGCAAAACGAAATTATGAACTTCGTTGAGTGCTGGTTTCTCTTGAAATGTACCATTTCTAGGAATCGCCTTCTCACTTTTCTTCTCTTCACTTCAAGAACGTTTACATTCTCATCCTCGTTCACATGGAATGCCAGGGCGCTCTTGCATTGGGTTTGAATCTGCATTCACATGCATAGTGATGTTCTATTAGTTTTGCTCATGTTTCTGAAGTTTGGCCCATATAAATTAACGGGCATTCTTTTAATAGAATAAAGTACATGTATTGTTTCCTGGACCGAAAGAAATAATGTTCTCAATGTTGCTATTAATTTGCTATTGATCTTTAAACCAGGTAGACTCGTTAAGATCTTTATCAATTCAGATGTTAGCTTTTTTTCATACAGCAAAGAACCATATAATCACAATTGCAAATTGAACAGTAACATCAGTACTGTTCATAAGATTTCGAATATCATATGAACATATATCGTTACTAGTATCTACTGCTGTTATTGTTTCATCAACATATTTGTTTATAAGAGGTATATCGAATGCCACAATTGCTAATTCCATATCCAAATCGTAAGCCATTACATATTTGGCTATGAGTGGTGAATCTGAAGCGCCCATTGGTAAACATTTTATATAACAAAGCAATATTCAAGAACAGTAATATCATAACAAAAATAACTCAGTTTATAACCAAAAGGCAACTGACAATTATAAAATATCCCATAGAATTGAAAGGAATGAACTTTGTTGTTGCTGTCATAGACTATGTTCAGTAAATTTGCAATGCAGTTTGCTAGCTTACCTGTTGTTCAATCGGTATATTTGAATCAAAAGTGTAGTTAATTTCTTCAAATATAATGAATGCTTATTAATTTATTAGGGACTAATCGGAGTATACATTTCAAGTGATAACATTCGAACGCTAGATGGCATCGAATAAGATAAAAAGATGTAAATGTTCTAGAGATGCAGAGACGACAGGTGAAAAGGGTATTTCTAGAAATGGTAGATATCAACAGAAACCACAACTAAATTAATGAGATATCACAAAAAACCTGGGCGAAATATATTCCTGCCTTCTCATTTTGTACGGTTGATTTTCGTGCGTGTGTTGAGTAGATAAAATAACTCATTTGATATACTTTGTAACTACCATTATTCTTTTTGTTGTCGCTAATCTATAGGGAATCAAAATCATGTTATGTTTTGCTCTTCCTATAGAATTACGACAATAATTCTTTAAAAATGATATGAGAATTAACCTTCCTCATTGAAAGTAAACTTAAATTTTCCTTTCTTTCACTATGTGACTCTTCTAGACTGTACTAAGTGAATATTGCTGCAAAAATGGTTTTATTGACTTCATGATAATTATTTTATATAATTTTTATGTCCGATAAAGTTGCAATTGGCAACGAAACGTCAACTACTATAAAGATTAGTTCAATTAACAAAGCCTGTTATTGCTTTAAAAAAAAGTAATATATCTATATATATATATATATATATATATATATATATATATATATATATATATATATATATATATATATATATATATATATATATATATATATATATATATATATATATATATATATATAGATAGATAGATAATTATCGAACTATTATAATAATTTATATATTATTTTCATTTTCATGAATGTTTACAATAAGCTCACCTCTGTTTTTATGAGCATTGATGCTTGCATATCTTACTGTACCCCTAAAACCGGCAGCAGCTCTTGGTGCTCTAACCTCGCCCGTAGCAGTGGTGTATTGCCTGGCGAGTCCAAAATCCAACATAAAAACTTTTCTACAATTAAATGGCAATCTTCCCATGGAGAAATTACTCTAAAACGCAATAATATCTGAAGTTGTTACAAATCAAAAGTTTATTACCAGCTACTCACAGGTTTGATATCACGATGTAAGAATCCTACTGAATGTATGCTTTCAATCGCTTTAAGAATTTGCAGTCCTAAACGTAGCGTCGTTGATAAGCTGAACGATGCTCGCGGTTGAGATCGACGGAGCTCCGCAAGGTTCCTGCCTTGGAGTTGCATTACGACATAGTTAAACCTATCGTTTCTTCCACAGCCAATAAACCTGTGAAAACACAGAGGGAAAAGATATATGTATATATATATGTATATATATATCTTGAAATTGATTTATTGCTTGTTTGAGGTATTTATTTTGAAAGTTTTTAGCATTAACAGGCTTTTTTAATATGAAAAAGTTTATTTCTGTTGACGTTTCGTTTTGAAAAAAAAAAAGTTTTGACAAAGTTGTAATATAACTACGAAACGTCAACAGAAATAAACTTTTTCATATTAAAAAAGCCTGTTAATGCTAAAAACTTTCAAAATAAATGTATATATATATATATATATATATATATGTATATATATTGGAGATGTATGTTTTCATAGGTTGTGTGGTTCAATTAATAAATACTTTAATTCGGATGTTTACATTAAAATAACGTTTCAGTCGTCACTGCGACCTACAACAATTTCTTGGTCAGGTTAGGAACGTAAGGTATGGACCCAAAATTTGGCGCGATCTTTACTTTTTCTTTTTCAGCGATTTTGTTTTCGCCAGTTTCCAACTACGTATCTACGTTTTTACAGGTACGTAGGCGATTGCATTAGAGCTATTCCAAACAATAAGTTGAACGACGTAATAAACATGTTCAACAGCTATCACAGAAAATTGAAATTTAGTAGTGAAACGGAACAAGAAAACGAGATCAGTTTCTTGGATATAACATTGCATCACAAGGGCAACAACATAGTTACAGAATGGTACTACTTATGGTTATAGAATAGACCTACTTGGTCTGGACGTTATTTAAATTTCAATTCCCAACACCATATTGCCAAACTCCACCTCTTTTAAAAAACACCAACTAAGTTTGAATTATAGTTTTAATTTCACGGATGTTAACATACTGAAAACGGAATACCATCGAAGAAAACGTGAAATATATAAGATGATTTTCATCAAAAATAATCCAAATGAAATTAATGAAAAAGCTGAAATACAAGGACTCAGCAAGATCTATAACAACGTCATGAACAACTAGAAGGATACATCTCATGGCGAAAAAACATACGTATCAAAATGTTCTCGCAAAATTTCCGATACAAATGCGCAAACCTCCCAATATACACCCTAAGATAGATAGCGGCAGTCTACATCTACACCTTGTCCGAGGAACAATATAAATTAAATTTGATATCTTATATGATCGTTAATGTAATGTTCTGTTTTATTTTATAATTGTAAGTATGAATGTTTGATTGATTTCAAGTTGTACCGTAACTCCTTTACATTTTAGTGACCAAGAAGTGTTGTATGACATAATTTGAAAAAGGTCGCAGTGACGACTGAAACCTTATTTTAATATAAACATCCGAATTAAAGTATTTATTAATAATATATATATATATATATATATATATATATATATATATATATATATATATATATATATATATATATATATATATATATATATATATATATACACATATTAGGAAAGTACATAAATAAATTGTTAAGTTCTTTCTTTTATTTTTATGGTATGGAATTTTTTTAATAGAAAATTAATACGGAAGCCGATTTAATACAGCATAACTTAATTACGGTTAAGAACATTTTGTTTTGGTTTATATAAATTCTTGTAGCCCCACAGACTGGCATCACCAAATTGGGCAATAATTTAATTTATTATGTTTATATATATATATATATATATATATATATATATATATATATATATATATATATATATATATATATATATATATATATATATATATATATATATATATATATATATATATATATATATATATATATATATATATATATATATATATATATATATATATATATATATATATATTACATATTAAATATATCTATAGGTGCGGTGAACCAGTTTTGTTAAAACACATACAAAAACATCCATACCTCACTTGGTATTCGAACCCAGCAAATATGCCTCACAGGAGCACATTTGATATCCAAACTTCTTATCTATAGATCTAACTAAATTACAAATGTTATTTAGAGCAGTTCCTACTCTGAAATCAACAAGAACAATACCATATCCCAATGGAGGATATCATATATAACAAAGACAATTATACTTTAAATCAAAATTCCCTGAAATATCCCTCTTGTGTGTTTATATTTAAATGGGTGATTTTATTTATATCTGATGTGAAAAGAATATATGGAGATATCATCTTGTTTTTTTTTTGTATTGAATATTTTTTCTTACCTACATATATGTTCCTTTCCTTGTAGTTTTTTGAGAACAGCCACCTCCATTTTGAGTACTTGTTTTGGTTGCCGAGCCGATTCTACTTTGAGTGCAACATGTTCCCTAGTGATAAGATCCAGACCTTCATAGATTTCACCAAAACCCCCACCCCCGATTTTCCGACAGACCTAAAAAGAAATAAAACTGTGGAGATACTTAAGAATTTAATAAACTTATCATGCAAATAGAGAGCTACAAATTCATATTATTCATTACAATTCTTAGCAAAAAATTGTATATGTTCTACAGCTGAATCAATATGTAACAGTTACTAATGAAAATTTATGGAGATAAAGAATTAAAGCCTTTCATTTTGGCTTTTCAAACAACAGATCTTCTTTTGCCCAGATGTGATCATTATATTATCATGAATGAATGGAAACAAGCCAAGGTTCACCTAGACTTGTAGAACTAAGAATGAGATCTATAAGTTATATTTTACGTACATTCCACATTAGAAATTAGTGTGTTCATTTTCAGTATCAATTGGGACAATCCCAAATTGTTTTATATTATATATAATAATTGCTTTTATTTTACTATATAAGTCTTCAATATTGATTGTGAAACAAAATCGAGTCATGCATCAACATTGATTTATACTATCGTTTCATATGAGAGGAGCACACTTCTGTAATTAGATGTGTTGTGGCATGCGATGCATCCTTAGCTTTTATATCCTTAATATAATTTTTCGGCAAGATATTTCATCTGATATCCGTAACACATTGCGTGCCAAGCCATATTCATGAAAATACCCCTAGGGTCAAGCACATTTTTTCTCCAATATTTGTAAAATTACTATAAAAATGCATCAGCATTGTTGGATATGCCGGACGAAGGAGAACATCCCCAAACACCAAGGACAGCACCAGTATCAAGGACATCTGCCATTGCTTATCACCATCTGGCAAGCAGAGTTGACGATGAAGGGAAGAAACTGAGAAGAAAGTGTGCTTCTTGTTATTGTAGAATTCAAGAAGAAGCTGGTCGTGCAGAAGCCAGACGTCGAGCAAAAATGGTGTACACTTACTGTGACAAGTGTCCCGGGCAACCTCAGCTTTGTTTGCCATGCTTTAATATTAGACACACGAAGATTTTAGTTAATTTTATATAAGGAATAAATAGGTTTTGTTTCGTTTATGATCAGTTTTTCTGTTAATAAATATAATTTTTGCATTTTGAAGTCACGACTTTTTATCTTTCCGTTTTTTTCAGAACCAACTTTAGCGAAGTTTTACTCAGGGCCACACTTTCATTATTCTATATATATTGTATGCCTTTGTCATTTATTTATGAAAGCCACGCCGTTTTACAGTTAAAAGTCTGGCATTCATATATGAATGACGCGGCCTCCTGGGAAAAGTCACTCTCATTCATATATGAATGCCATGGCACGCAATGTGTTAAAGATATAATATATGTTTGCTAATGTACTAGTTCAAATATAATAATAATAATATAGTTTATTGACAAAATTGTTACATCATTCTTACAAATATAAAGCAACAAAAGGTCAGACGTCAAAGAGTATTTTTGGTTAACATAATTTCAGTAAGCATAATTCTCAGCCTTGTGCTTCCTACAGTAGTCCCAGTATTCATCTATACTGTAGGGTTCGCATTGCATCAAAAAGAGGCGTGTTTCATGTTTAAATTTATTAAAGCTCAATATTTCCTTGATAGAGAGAGGTAGTGAATTGAAAGATTTCAAACACATTTATTGAGTACTCTTCTGGGACAGGTTCAACGCCCTCAAAGGATATAGATATGCTGCTGATCTTCTTGTGTTGTTCTTATTTTTAAAATCCTCAAAATATTGTTGATTTTTACAAAGAAAAATAACGCAGCCATGGATATAAAGACCAACAATCGTCAACATGTTATTTTGTCTGAATAATCCTCTACATAAATCTCTATACTGCAGATGCAGTATTGTTCTTAAAGCTAATTTCTGAGTGATGAAGATTCTTTTAGCACGTCCACAGCCTCACCAGAAAATCAATACATATGATAGAACTGACTGGAAATTTTTAGAACATTAAGACTGTAGATATATTTATATGTTTGCAAAGTGTCATATATATATATATATATATATATATATATATATATATATATATATATATATATATATATATATATATATATATATTCTTCTTAGAATTTTTTTTATCGCCTGTATGATATAGTTAGGTTTATAATACTTTCAGCAATAATAAGCTGTTGGAATGCAAAAATCTTTATTTTTGTCGACGTGTCGTTGTTGATTACAACTTTCTCAAAGCTGAATCATTCTCTCATTACGGGGGACTCTACTACCTCTTAATTGCCAGTTAGGGTGTAAATTGGAGCGATAAGGCAGGGGACCATTCTAACACATCTACAGACAACGTTGTGAGGTGTTTGAATGGAATGCCTCTACGTACTCTCACTAATCTTGTAACGAGCGATCTAGCATGCTCAAGAATGTTTATGTAGTTTCTTCCGTAGAGATGGCTCACTTGATTATTTCACGAATTAATATTCTCGTCATTCTGAAGATAGGACCCGGGTGCGTTGGAAAAACCATCAAAACTTGGATGTTTGGATGTATATCACTGAAGATTGCTAATAAGTATGAAACAATTGTGTGGTATTTCCATTGAACAAGTTTGATGATTTTTCGAAACTCTCGAAAGCGATAGGTTGTGTTTTCGTTGACAACATTTGTGTAGATAGGCCCCGACAGTTTTATTTGGAATATTTCGATAGAAAGTCTCAGTGTTGACTAAATATATATATATATATAAGTATATATATATATATATATATATATATATATATATATATATATATATATATATATATATATATATATATATATATATATATATATATATATATATATATATATATATATATATATATATAAAACTCTTACGTTCTCGTTTAACTCAATATTTTGTCACTGTAAATTTATAACTTCATCAGGAGTAAGAGGACTAAAAGAAAATGAAATTACATGCATTGTAAAAATAAAAGGAACACATCAAGGAACTTACAGATATAGAGTCTTAGTACGTTAAAAGACCAACAAAGATACACTGTGGGTACCGCACGACTAAGTGATGGTAGTATGTGGAAGTTATACATACTTTTTATGATTCGGCAATAGATGTAACTTAGTTGGCCCGTATCAGTTTTATGGTTGACACAATTTTTGTTTTTCGCTATATGACACATTTCCAAAAAAAGTCTTGTTTTATAATTACTGCGTTGGTCAATAATTCTCATGTTGTTGAAGTCAAATATATGTCCTGTATCACTATGGTGTTGCACCACTGCACACGAATTGTTACCTAAACGGCAATCGCTCTTATGTTGTGTAATGCGTTATTTCAGTCATTGATGAGACAGAAACAGAACAGAGTGTACCAGTCCTTGACACAAAAGTGATCAGATTTGACAATGGTGATATAATTTTGGACTGGTATAGGAAAGCAACATCAACTGGTAGATTCCTTAACTACCACTCAAATCATCCTAAGAACCAAAAAACAATACTGTTATTGCTATAAAGAACAGAATAGCACATATAGGTGATGAAAGGTGCCTGCAAAAAAATTTTGAAATACTGTATGATATTTTTCTTAATAATGGATACCCGAAATATATATTGAAGTTTCTTATATACAACTCTAATATCTATGATGCTCCTACAGAACATACAGAACGACTTGCAATCAAATACAGAAAAATACCATATATAAATCAACTCTCATTACAACTAATGGTCTTATTCAAACAAATACCTGACTTGATAATCGCAAACTACCATGCATTTATGATTTCTCAATTGTTCTCTAAACTAAAGGATAAAACACCGACCATGCAAAAAAACAATGTCGTATATGAAATACCCTGATCGCAGTGCAATGGCACCTATATTGGACAAACTAATCAATGGCTGAAACAAGGCATTACAGAACATAAGAGCGATTGCCGTTTAGGTAAAATTTCGTGTGCAGTGATGCAACAACTGTATCCAACATAGTGATACAAATGATCAGGATTTAACGCCCTGAGACTCTATATCTGTAAGTTCAGTGATGTGTTCCTTCTATTTTCACAATTACTGTATTCTCACAGACCGCTTCCTGAAAGAATTCACAATATTTAATAGTTATGAAATATTGTTCATAACTATTAACAATAGTTAACAAATGTTAGTACGGTCGATATATTTATACGGTGTACATATATATATATATATATATATATATATATATATATATATATATGTCTTTTCAAATGACCATTAAAGAATCTCAGGACCCCAGCAAAAAATAACCTCATTTAAAAAAACTATTCATTCATTTGCTAAATAGTCTTATCATAACAGACCACTAATAGTTAATAAAATATGACAGTTCATCTAACAAGGCATTACTGAATTACAATTACTTCTAAAGTGTGAATATTTTTGAATTTTAGACCTGATATATATATATATATATATATATATATATATATATATATATATATATATATATATATATATATATATATATATATATTAATGAGATTGAATTCTCGCTTAACTCTTGGTGAAACATAATTGAATATTAAAATAAATTAAACTCTTGGCTTAATGTTTCACGATTTATTTAACAATATGTATAGTCAACATGTTTCGAGCGTTAGCTCATTTTCAAGGCTGACCTTTCAGTCTTGAAAATGAGCTAACGCTCGAAACATGTTGACTATACATATTGTTAAATAAATCGTGAAACATTAAGCCAAGAGTTTAATTTATTTTAATATATATATATATATATATATATATATATATATATATATATATATATATATATATATATATATATATATATATATATATATATATATATATATATATATATATATATATATATATATATATATATATATATATATATATATATATATATATATATGGAATGTATTATAATTTTTATAGTGAAATTTGAGAATTGAAATTGCATTTTCAAAAGTTTTCGAACTCAACTGAGATTCGAAACCCAGGTCTTCAGGTTTACGCCCCACTGCTTTTGACCACTAACTACCGAGCTCTATTTATACAAATTTCACTATATTTTCTAAGTTTTGCAAAATGTGTATTTTCTTATTGAGGGCTGAAATTGTAAAATACTGACACATGAAGTAATTGTAAGAATAATTGTAAATAGTGCTTTGTTAGATGAACTGTCAACATAGTATTGGACTATTTGGGGGACTATTATGACTAGGAGTATATTCAGCAAATACATAAATAGGTACGAGTAATTTGTTTAAAAGAGGTTATTTTTTGCTGGTTTTTGAGATTCTCAAATGGGCTGTTTTGTACCAAATCACATATATAAACAAAACTTGTAAGTTTGACGAGACAATGCTTTGTGTATACACCTATAGCCTATATCAAAAGATCAAAAATTTTTCGGAAAAAAAAATTGAGATACCATTATCGCGAAAGATGATGGGTTAATTACGTACCTATAATTTAAAAAAAGATTAAATATATCATGGAAAACTCATTCGGATTTCGAATTACGAAAGTTGGTGAATGCAAAACAAAATATTAAAATTATATAGATTGAATAATTTCGAGAAAATCGATCTTCGTACTTTCCTACTGAAAATTCGAGATATGAAATATGAAATCGAGGAATCCATAGATAAATCAAATTTAGATTCTGTTAAGCAATATATCTATGGGGTTAGAATATTCTGTGTATAACTCTATGTTCATACTCTATGTTATATTAAACAGTAGGTTTTAGTTGATTTCATGGTTATGTATACTAAAAAGATGGCCTTATAGTGTTAGTCAAGATTGAATTAAAGTTATATATCATCTGTGTAAATTTTATTAATCACGCCACATCCACACTGCGAATTTCAACAGATTCAAAATCTAGATTACAAAATTATAATATTGTAATATTCAAAAAAGCATACAATTAGGTTAATGGAAAATAGTGGAAATTAATAGACTGAACAAATCTGGGAATTGGCAATTGGAATTGAATAATCATGATTGTTGGCCCTTTTCAAGTGGAGAATCGTAGTTCAGTATGGAAGGTTTTGGAGAATAATTCTATGTCATTAATCGATTGGGCCGATACTTGATGAAAATCTAAATACATAATTTAAATAAAACAGTTTGATAAATAAATATATATCAGTTTATCATCAACATCTGATGAAGCCACTGTGTTGGCGAAACGATATTGTCATGTTTTGATTTAATTATAGTGAAAATCGAAAAACTACTTAGTTTTATTTAAATTAATAATTCTATGGTTTGAAAACCCTCCGTTATTTACATCAACATGTATTCCCAGTAAAATTTGTTCTTGAAAAATATTTTGTTAGAGTCTGAAAAAGTCGGTACCCGACTAAATGCGTCACGTTGTTATACAAGAATAGTGTAAATCAAAAATTCAAGTGTTTGAATTATCTTATATTTTAATATTTTATTATAGGTACCTACTGAAAAGAAAATTAAAAATGATTTTTCATATCACTCGCTCTAGCTTTTCTGAGAACTTGTTTCATTAAAAGATTCATAGCCGAAATCAATCAATGAAAATTGCACAAATAAAACTCAAAAGCTCTATTCCTTTTAGTTGCCGGTTTTGTATAACAAATTATTTCTCATAAAATTTAAATATAATGTCGATCTTTAAGTAAGTACCTGTGTACCGACTGGGAATACCTGAATATTTTTGTATAAAAAAAATTGTGAATGTTCAATTTCCAGCAAGAGAATATGTCAATAGCTTCTTATTCTCAAGAAAAATATCTTCTTACCTTCCATCTTTCTTTAACTACATGTCCTGGTTGTAGCAAATCCTCGGAAGTCATGGTTATGTTGTTGTTCTGATCTGTAGAATCGAGGTTACCCTCCCAGCTCAATTTTTTCGGCCTGCAACAAGGGCACACATATTTCATCACAAAATTATACGCTAATCACCCACGCTATTCGCGGAAAAAAATCAATCATTTCGTCGTCGTCGTTCCGCAACCATTCATACTCTCGAAGGTATTCAGTTTTACGTAGATACATAATATGAAACTTAATGCCATACAAAATCAGCTGAGTAGCGGTTTAGAGCGTCTGCGCGAAATTTTTCGGATGGCCTTTTGATACGCCCGAGATTGCCTTTGTATTGATTTCTAGGGAATTTGTAACAAATAAAAAAGACAAATAGATGAATTATCGGCAAAAAGATTTACTTTTCATTAACAATTCCAGATAGTAAGGTATAATTACGCAAAAACAATGAGATTTCTGCATTCACTCCATTGAACCCCACTGTAAAAAGAAATCCGACTAGAATGACCAAAATTCCTTGGATTACGATAGTTAATGATATAAGGCAATATATCTATTCAAATACAATTCCTCGGCAGTTCCAAAAATAATTTCATCTCTATTTTTAGAATGTAATTCACTAGGTTAAAATAAATGATATACTTAAATATTTCCTGATTTTTTAGGGCACACTAACACATAGTTTTAAATAACACCTCACTTTCGAATGAAAAATTATGTTGACAATGAATCGAAATAAATAAAAATCGTGCATATATACCATATATTGCAGAATTATATCAATTTATGAAGCACGCAAGCAGGGAAACACAAAACAAATTGCAAGAACTCAATGAAAACATAAAACAATAATGAATTATCATGCTCTGATATTAGTGCATTACGTTATAATATTGGAGAAGACTTAAAGTTCGAAATATTTGACATTGTATATCTTCTTACGGTTTTTATATTGTGGAGATCGATAAGCCAGCCATGTTTTGTGGTCACGGGAGTGAAGTTAGGCACGGTGTTGGATAGTGGCGCGTAATTCGAATTCTGTTAGATTAAACTGCGATTTTGGCGACTCTTCCGAGTTTTCCTTCAGTGAAATAGGAAAGCCCGTCGTGATTTTGACAACTGCACTGTTTCGACTGACAATGCCGCCGTGCAGTTACGGTTAAATTATGACAAGTGTTTTTATCAATGTCAAGTCTGTGTTCCGAAGAACATTCAGTGTTGGTGCATAGGCGTAGACAGTTCTGGGACTGAACGGTGGTGAAGTTTGAAATATTTAGTCTGAAAGAGTTATTCTAGTTGACTGATAAATTTCATAATTAATTATAGAATGCTTTCTACTATTGAAATTTCAAGTTCAGAGTAGACCTTCATACTTATTTTGGATGATGAAAACTATTTTTGTAAGTGAAAACTATATATCTCTATCTCGTCAAGTGAAAATTGTATAACATATAAAATATTCAATTAAATTAAACACTTGGCTTAATGTTTCACGATTATAGTAATATTAATATAATTGTGAAACATTAAGCCATTTAAAAATGAATATTTAAGTATGTTTCACCAAGATTAAGCGAGAATTCAATCTCAGTCATATATAAAATATGTTCGATTTACGACCTATCTGAACTCTGTTGTTTTTTCCAATTCAAAATTGCTTATGTACTATTTCCCAGAAGTCTATCTTCTTCAAGTTGGGTTCAATAATTGAAATTTTACTAACCCCGTAATTGTTTTTCTGTATTTTTGATATATCAATTCATATCATTCAATTTTTCATGCTGAATTATTTTTGAAATTATTCTACTGTTGATGAAGTGGGTTTCCCTAGCATGCGTGTAGATAATTTAAAACAAAAAGAATTCTATGTTTAGTTTATTATTCAACACTTGTTACAGAAAATAATCAAATTTTCACAAAGAATTGAAAAAAAAATGGAATACTATAGAGTATAGAACAGGGGTGGACAAAAGCCGGCCCGCGGGCCTGATACGGCCCTTTTGCTAATTTTATCCGGCCCGTTGAAAAATTCCGCACATAAATTTTTTTAAACTCTTTTATGAGATTTTGTTGACATCAGCATTATTAGTGTGCGTACTGTATATATAATAGTCTTAATAAAATGAGCGGTCGGCTAACTACACTAGTGTGGACGATGTCGGGAGCTTGAAACAATCCTCCTGTGTTTCACACGGTCGCTCGCGACGATCGCTCTCAGGGCGGCTTTTTCGTCGAACACGAAGGAGATCGCGCTAGGTTCGAAATGCCTGTGAGGACGGCATATGCTGCACTCCTCTCACTTTTCGAGGGACGACAGGTCGCACCACGTGTATTGTTAATTTTGATTTAGTACTGATCGCATACTCTTTTTTGTTCGATTCTAATATTAGTGTGCGAATATAAAATTGAAAAAGTGGACTTTTTGTAAGTAAAATTTTAAAACATTGGTTTTATTTTACTGTATTAATTAAATTATAGGTTTGTAGACCTTTGTAAAATGAGTCAATCTAAAAAAAGAAAAGTTGATTTGGAATGCAGAAACTTCAATGAAGCTTGGACGGTAAAATATCTTTTTACACATAAATAATAAAGCAATTTGTTCAGTTTGTCAGGAAACAATTGCTGTTTTTAAGGAATACAATTTAAACAGGCACTTTACAACAAAACATTCAAAATATGCATCACATTCTTCAAAAGAACTTCAAACTGTAGCAGAAAACTTAGCAAAAAACTTGAATAAGCAACAAAATATTTTTACCAAACAAAGTAATATAGAGAAATCTACCACAAAAGCAAGTTATGTTGTCGCACACAAAATTGCTAAGTTATGTAAGCCGTTTTCTGAAGCGGAATTTGTTAAACAATGCATGGTACAAGTGTCGGAGATATGTTGTCCTGAAAAGAAATATATTTTCGAAAATGTAAGCCTTTCAAGAAGAACAATAGTACGACGGATTGAAAATATTTCAGGAAACTTACTTGACCAGCTAAGAACAAAAATTGCTGATTTTACCTATTGTTCTTTGGCTTTAGATGAGTCCGGCGATATTACTGATACAAGTCAATTATTAATATTTATTCGCGGCATTAACAAGAAATGCGAAATTAGCGAGGAACTTCTTAGTGTGCATCCAATGAAAGATACAACTACTGGTGAAGACTTCTTTCTCGCTCTTGAAGAGTGTTTAGTTAAAGTAAGTTTAACTTGGAATAAAATAGTAAGCGTCACTACGGATGGTTGTCCTAGTTTAACAGGGAAAAATGTAGGCTTACTTAAACGAATTCGCGACAAAGTAAAAGAGTTACAACCAGAACACGATATATTATTTTTGCACTACATTATTCATCAAGAAGTGCTATGCAGAAAGGTTTTAAAATTGAATCACGTCGTTACTGTTGTGACCAAAGTTGTGAATTTTATTCGAGGACGTGCCGTAAACCATCGACAGTTTGTTGAATTTTTGAAAGAAATTGAGAGTGACTTCTATGAAATTCCTTATTACACTGAAGTGAGATGGCTTAGCATTGGTAAAGTTTTGGACAGATTTCAATATTTGCTTGATGAAATAGTATCCTTCTTGTCGATAAAAGAAAAACTACATGATTTTCCTGAATTGCAAAATAGAGCTTGGCTAAACGATTTCTCATTTTCAGTAGATGTCGTAAAATATTTGAATGAACTAAATATAAATCTACAAGGGAAAAAACAATTCGCTTTCAATATGCACTCAAACGTCAAAGCATTTATGACAAAACTAAATTTATTTGCTGAAAACTTTAATAATAAATTATTAAATCATTTCCCCTCATTGCAAGCACGGCGAGAATCATTGAAAAATACAGATTTTTTTAAATATAGTGCAATAACACAAGACCTGCATTCTGAATTCCAAAGAAGATTTCAAGATTTCAAAGCTATTGAAAATCCTTTGTCATTAATTAGCCAACCTTTCAATTTCGATGTGCAAGAAGCCCCTGTTGAAATTCAACTAGAACTGATTGACTTACAATCAAATAATTTACTAAAAGAAAACTTTCACTCAAACGAATTGAGTGTTTTCTATGGCGCTTTGAATGATGAACATTTCAAACATTTTTTGAACTATGTTCAAAAATACCTTGTTTTAGTTGGTTCGACATATATTTGTGAAAGAACTTTTTCTTTAATGGTTTCCACGAAAAATAAATATCGATCACAAATTACTGACGAAAATCTTCACTCGGTATTAAGGATTGCCGCAAGTGATTTGGAACCCAATTTTGAAGAAATAATGTCAGGTGAACATTTGAGATTTCACGTTTCGCATTAACTTTATATTTATTTTACCGTTTGATGTTTTTCTTTTCTTTTTTGAATTCTATTTACTATTATATTTACGAAATGCAATATAAATGTTAAATTGTAATAACTATGTGTCAATATAAAATAATTTGTATCATTAAGACATAAATAAGTAACAAAATAAAATGTTTCATTGACTGGTTTATCTGATAGCCATTTTTTTATAAAAATATTTCTTTAAAAATTTAAAAATTACGTGACATATTTTATTCAAATTGAAATGATACTTAGTGTTTTTGTCAAAAAAATTGGCAGGGAAAACTCCATCTAAAACATCCACCTGTGCAAACCATACGCTGTATAGTCCTCCGGCCCGGGAGACATTTTGAAAATTTCATTTTGGCCCGCGCTTTAAAGTATTTGCCCACCTCTGGTATAGAATAATGATCCAACAACTTGTAAATAGTATTAATAAACCTCAAAGTGCAATTACAGTAACGGCAGAACCAAGGCAAATTAAAACTAAGTGGAGAACTTTTAATATTTTGGATATAAATAAGTAAAATGAAATGATAATGAAGTTGCCAAATAAAAGTAGTCGTAACGAAGTTGATATCTCAATGATAAAAGAATGCTTCGGAAGTGTTTCAAAGCCCTTGATCAATATCATTAATTCTTCCATTGAAACAGGTGTAATCCAAAGTAAACTTAAGATTACTATAACAGTACCAATCATAAAAGTTCTTAATACTAAGTTGATTGAATAATTTAGACCAATAAACTCAATGTCAAGTGAAGCAAAAATCTTAGAAAAGGTAGTGTTTGAACAGTTCATTCAACATTTAAATGAAAATAATATATTAATAGAACAACAGTCAGGATTAGACATAAACATAACTCAGAATCAGCATTAGAGTATGTTATAGAACAATGAAAGTATAATCTAGATAGAGATCAATCAACAATAGTAGGTTTTTTAGACTTAAAACGAGCATTCGAAACTATTGATAGAGATCGGTTAAACAAAAAGTTCAAAGAATATGGCGTTGAAGGATCAGTTTTGGGGTGGTTTCGAAACTATTTGTTTAATAGAAAGCAAGTTGACAAATGTGGAATTTTTGTATCTAGTGAATTAGAAAACAATACTGGAATACCACAAGGGACGGTCCTGAGTCCAATGTTATTTAATTTGTATATTAATGACCTGGGCTTTGATTTAAAATATTGTAGATATCATCTATTTGCAGATGATACAGTTGTATTTATTACAGGGTGCTCTCTTGATATAGTTGATAAATTGCAAGATGACCTAAATCTAATAGTGGAATGGCTAAAGATAAATAAATTGAAACTCAAAGCAAAAAAAAACAAAAATAATAGCAGTCGAAAATAAGCTTCTATACAAGATATGAAATTAATGTGACTTTAGATGGAGAAAAAATAGAAGTAGTTAGTTCGATCAAATGTTTGGGAGTCATGTTGGACAACCGATTAGAGTTAAAGAAACATATAAATTTTGTATGTAGGAAAATATTTAAAAAATTGGTTTCTTGAACATATGTAGTAAATTTTTATCGTATTGGACTAAATAAACTGTGTATAATACTGTAGTACTACCGCATTTTAATTATGCTGGAACAATCCTCTATTTGGCCAATAAATCTGATGTGAACCGTTTGCAGATATTACAAAACCGAGCTATGAGGATCATACTTGGATGCAATAGGTATTCGAGCATACACACCATGTTAGTAAGACTACATGGTGTGTTGGGTAGACATTACATCCTACCTAGAAATTAACAGTCTGAAATTTATTCATAAGATCCGTTTAAAGTTACTTCCAGATTATTGCATAAATATGCTGAGTTCATTCAAAGATATCCACGATCATAACACAAAAAATAAAACAAAATTTATATTAGACCAAAAAAATAGAAAATCTACACAAAATTCTGTATTCTTTAGGGCTGTTAATGTTTATAATGAATAACCTTACAATATAAAATAGTGCAAAAAAATGACAGTATTATTCAACACCAAAATAAAGCAACATTATCAAACGAGAGATTGATGTATGTTAAATAACTGGCATCTACTGAGTAAGTATAATAAATGTTTAGAATGTTATTGAATTCTCGCTTAACTCTTGGTGTAACATTGAATATTAAATTAAATTAAACTCTTGGCTTAATGTTTCACGATTATTTATCAATATGAATATAGAGTCTTGTAAATGAGCTAACGCTCGAAACATGTTGACTATTCATATTGTTAAATAAACCGTGTTAAATAAACATTAAGCCAAGAGTTTAATTTAATTTAATATTTTATTACTTGTAATAGTAAAGTAATTTTATGAAATTTGTCTAGAGATCTTTATAGATGTTCTTAATATTTCACCTTTTTTATTGAAAAATAATTTATTATAATCATTTTAATTTCTGACAAAAATGGTATGGACATTGAAAATGGTACTTCGAATAAAGGTGCATTATGACATTCTAAATAAAGTGAAGAATTATGAATTTCAAACCTTGAATACGAAATGCATACATTTTTACTCACAGCATACAAATAAAGTGAATGACACTCCTAATCCAGCCCAATATTGAATTAAAGAAGAGAAGATTCGAATTCCACCCACTTTTTTTCATCATCAGTATTCACTTTTTTTCAAGATAATATTGTTATTTTTCTCGAAGATAATATTAGCATATTATCTTTGAGAATTTCCAAACGTAACACAGACTTACTGTAACCAAAGTGTATACCTTAGAAGCAGACTGTGACTCATAAAAGAAATGATTTTCAACGTATTCGACCGCAAAGCTTAGAGGTAAATATTATAAAAATTAAAAGAACTATGGTGTTATTCACAAGGGACTTTCATACTGGACCTGAAAAACCTTTTTCAGGTTCTTAACCTGAAAAGGGTCAACAATGGACAGTGGTCTGTCAAAGTCTTGACGTCGCAGAAAGGGGCGGTGCCAATAATTGGCTCTAAGCAAAAAAGCTTTTTACAAGAACGTAAAAGTGTTAACGTTAGTGTGTAACGCCATCTAGTGAACTATGAACTAATATTATGGCATTTTAGTGTATTATGTTACGTTAGAGAGCATATCAGAAACTCTGTAATCCTTCTTTCATTCTGTGATCCGTTATACATGATTCAAGGCGCAACATAATATTTTATCCTTCTTTTCTGTTTGTTTATTTTGTGGACACAGCGCTTAAGATAATATTCACTCTACATTATAGTAAATATTGAGACTCTTAATCCAAATATCGAAATATTTCAAATAAAGCTCTCAGGAAGCTGTCTACACAAAAGTTGCCAACGAGAAGAAATCTAACACTTTCGAGAGTGAATATTGAGTGCGCTTCGAAAAAATCATCGATCTTTAGTCAATCAATCAAGAATCGATACGATTCTGTATTTCTGGATATAGTGACTAGATCAAAAGTTGCAAGACGTCTTAGGCGTCTTAGCAGTAATAGTGAGTATCAAAAATAAATACGGAAGAGTAAATACGAAATTATTTGCATTGCATCTGTTTTCATCATTTTACAAAGGCTAAATAAGTAGTTTGTCGAAAAACGTATGAAACGGATAAAAAATTATATTGGTATTTATAACATACAAAATATTATCCGTGAGCACATATTACTGTAACAGAAAAATAACCAAGAAAACAACGATGTTTTCGATAAAAAATTATAGAAAGAAAGTTATAGCAGGTAGGTATATTTTGAAAACGAATATCAACAAGTGCGATAATATAGCACGATAACTACATAATTCTTTTTCTTGTAGTAAATTTCTTTCATGTTTTGAGAAATGACAACGAGCGTTTCTACAACCGCAACCTAGATGGTGCATTACTTCATCAAATTAGAAGAAATTGCTCAAAAAATAATAAGAGTTCTAAAATGTAGTATCTTCATTGATGAGAATGTGTGAAACTTTCAATGTCAATGTATTCTTCATTGATTCCTAAGATTTGAGATGAACATTAATCTATGCATTATATATGCATACGACTTACTTTATATTTCTCTCTTACAATCTCTTACAAGGACGGTATGTGAGGATTGAAGTCGTTGGCTTTCATTTCTTGAACGTGGCGTAACTGATGAGTATCTTGTAGTACGAAACAGCAATATTCTCTAACATTTATCCCTAGAAGGATAATGGAGACATGGCATTGTTCATGTTTCACATAGCCAGCTCTGCTATTATTGTATACTTCTTTGATATGAACATATATATATATATATATATATATATATATATATATATATATATATATATATATATATATATATATATATATATATATATATATATATATATATACTGTAATTTTTCGTGTTAACCAACCACGTGCGGACATGAATAATGTATTCACATTTTTATGGCGAAAATTGAGAACTGAAATACCATTTCAAAAGTTACTGAAAACTGGGATTCGAACCCAGGTCTCCAGATTTACACCCCACTGCTTTTGATAGTGAAAATTGGCGGCTAGTTATTCGACGCAATATATATATATATATATATATATATATATATATATATATATATATATATATATATATATATATATATATATATATATATATATATATATATATATATATATATATATATATATATATATATATATATATATATATATATATATATATATATATATATTATATATATAATATATATATATATATATATATATATATATATATATATATATATATATATATAATGCTATATATCTCCAATTAGGGATGATCGATATTCATCGATTTTGTATAAACATCGATGTTTTACTGGAAAACATCGATGTTTTAACATCGATGGGTTGACTTCGATATCATCGAAACATTGATGTTTTCATCGAAACATCGAGGCATTGTGAGTATCAAGGAATTTATTTCAGATATTGAGTCGAATGAAAAAAATGGAAATGATCAATTAACAAAGACAAGACCAGTCGAAGAAGAAACTGTAGATATATGGCAAAACCATTATAAACTTGTCAACGAAAAGAACAATATTTTGTCTGGTCAACGAGACCCAAGCATGCCTCTGGAATTGCAAATTCATTTAAAAAGTCCGGTGGCTGACTTAAAACAAGACCCTTTACATTTATGGAAGGCACTAGAATCCACCTGCCCTAATTTAAAAAAAATTGCTCTCAAGTATTTGTGTTGCACAGCAACATCCACAGCTTCGGAAAGGCATTTTTCCAAAGCTGGGCAGCTTCTGTACCAGCAACGGAACAGACTAAAAGGAAAACACTTATCAAAAATTTTTTTACGGAGTGTCCCTAAAAAATACTGGGAATGTTAATTTTTCTTATTATTTCTGTGATTTCTGCGTGTCTCAGGAAGAGTGGGCTTTTAAATTTAATGTCATTTTGTAATAATAAAAATATTTTATAAATATAATAGACAGTTTTATTTTTCTCCAAAAACATCGATGTTTTAGACATATCAATGTTTTTCCATCGATATTTATCGTACATCGATACTTTTGATTCGATGTTAACATCGATGTTTTTCTAATATCGATCATCCCTGACTCCAATCTAACAAATCTCACATTCTTTCTTTTCAGATTTACGCTCAACTTTTTGTTTATTTCCTAGCATTTCTTTGAAAACTACATTCTCTACTTTGAAGGTAAATTCCGAACTTTGTATCAAATTTCCTGATTTCACTGATAAAGTGATCTGTTCTTTGCATTTCATTATCTAATTTTTCCTGAATGAAGATTGGTAAACCAATAACAATAAAATCAATTCTAATTGTCTCAGGCATCTTGGGATCTCGTGATATTAATTTTCTTTCTTTTTCATTGCATATTCTACCAACGATCCACTTATATGTCTAAAATTATATATATATATATATATATATATATATATATATATATATATATATATATATATATATATATATATATATATATATATATATATATCACGTGATTTGACCATTCCTTTTCTGAAAAAGTTCTCCTGAAGGAGTTCTTAAATACCAGTATTCAGTGAGAGCTTGTTGTAATAGTACTTGCTGAGCACCTTCGACAGGCCGAGTTGGAGATCTTGTAGGACTTCTGAGTTGGTACTGATGTTAGTTTGGATCAATAAGTATTACTATTTTTTTATTATTATTAACAGGATGAGCGGTGGCTCTGTCCTGTTGGAACCATGTGTTTCGATTGAGGGATAGAGTATTTTGTAGTTCTAGCCTCAAAAATTCATTCAATATCTCGGCGTATCTTTCCGAATTCACAGACTGGCTACGTTGATTTTCAAAGAAATGAGGACCTATGATTGCAGGCCACGCCACATGGCACGCCAAACTGTTACTTTAAAATTGGTTATTGATTCATTTGTCTTGGATTATTTACATCCCAGTAACGGAAATTCCACTCATTTACATATTCTTCGATGTGGACTTTGTCACTGAAGAATATGTTGCCCCTACGACTAGCAGTAGAAAATCTCAACATCACCTCGGAATATATTTTTCTCAGAGTAAAGTTAGAATCGTGTATATCTTGAACGATTTGAATTTTATATGGAACTTTGAATATGAACTTGAGTTTTTCACAACTGTTGCTTCGCAGGGAACCTTTGGAGCAACAAATGATATAATCCATCTATCTAAACCAATGGTTATTAGAAAAATCATCAAAAAAATTGAAAGAAAAACAGAACCTCCAATTGAACACAGCCGTTGAGATCAGAAACCAAGAAAAAATACCAGATATACTCGCCCAATAACACAGTCAAAGATAGAATTGAACTTATGTAGAGTTATATTGATGAGATTTTATTTCAAGAATAGAAGGTCGAATAGAAGTTCTTTTCAGACGAAAATATAATTGGAGAAGAATAATTGATTTCACGAGAATTGGAAGCAACATGGAAAGTTATCGACGTCACGAATTCAATATCGGAATATTCTGAGAAATATATTCTTATGTATTCGCGACCCTCTGAACTGATGATGCTTCGGTAATATTGGGATCAAGTGATGGCCTGTTTAAAACAGAAAAATCCTAATTTAACAACAACCCCCTATATCATATATCATCAGTTCTAAAACCCTTATAGGTTGCCTTGATGATGCACTACAAATGCCTATGAAAGTTTTAGATGTTATCAAAATCTGCGCTTTTGACACAAGCCATTTTGAAGAATTCGGCACTGAAATGGACTATGCCCATGACGCACTCCTTTTCACACAGAAATTCGATGACCATCGAAAGTATATTTGTTGGGAAGACATATGAAAGCTATATGCACAGGTTGAGATTTTTCTGGTTGACACAAAAGAAACCATTTGTTGAAACAGTTTACTAATGCGAGATGTCAGATGTATTTGGCTAATCTTTTGGATATATTCACATTTAAATGAATTGAATATGTCACTGCAAGGTTTCTTAAATCAGAAAGCATCGCAAATATATTTTTTGTTGAAGATAACTTCGAACTTTTATTTGCAAATTTCAGTTGCACTGACGTAGAATTGAAGATAACAATTAATTTGCGTTTGCGACATAGGAAAAACTCGTGGAAGACAAAAAAGTATGCCCCTGGTAAAATGCAAATATATGCGAAAATATCAAGACTTATTTACAAATTTTGATTGATGACTTTAATCGGTATTTGCCAGAATATAGCGACGAAGCTAAAGTTAATAAAAAATTACTGGAACCTTTTATTACGGCTGGTAAAGTTACCAAAGGAATCTAGGAAAAACACATTATCATTACAAAATGACAGGAACTGTCATCCTTCTAAATCGCATTCACTCGAGTCGTTTTGGTGTAAAAAAGGATTTCTTATTCTTAAACTGCTGAAATCGCATTGCACTCCTTTGTATTTTTCTCATCTACTTATATATGTGAATGATGATTTTCTGTTTTGATGGTAATTAAAAATAAAGCGAGGAATTATTTGAAAGTCAAATTGTGATTTGCGTCTAGATTTGAGTTACACTATTAGCCCTAGGATAGCCAAACTCGCGTAGAAGATGCAAGCTCCGAAATCACTTTTACAAAACTATAGAAGTTATTCTAAACAATATTATCATTTCTTTCAATGTAATTTATTATTGACTAGCTGACCCGGCGAACTTTGTACGCCCATTTATTTTTCTCTGAATATTTTTCAAAAAGCCTGAAAGACATGTTCTACTATTTGTGCTACAATATCTTGTTTTTAATATTTATCTATATATTTTTTATATATATCTGTGTGGAGCCAGGGACTTTCACACTTACGAAGGGTTTGCAATACTTCTTGTTATTTCAAATCAGTCAAATTATCAAATAATTCCTATATTAAAACATTTGATGTATTGAAAGTAATAACCTCTCCGGTATATACTTGAAAGGCATGTTCCTAATTTTGTATCGAGTACTTGTCCCATATATATCATCTACTATATGAGATATTTGCTGGATATAAGTCAAAAAATGTTCCGAATTTAGTCCATTCCCGGAAACTGATGAATATAGTGGCTATGGTGGCTGTACCAATAGCGTCTAATTGAATTGACTCTTCGTGCAATATTTTATAGCATCATTGGTAGTATTTTCTTATCAATAATAATTAAACTTTGCCTTGCAATATAGACACACAATGTTCATTGGTCCGAATAGCAACGATTTGCTGTGAACTGTTATCTTTTTCAACGTTATAATTTAATGCAGATCGATAGGAGTTAAACACAACCTTTTCATATTGTTAATTTCGATTCAATCGATTCATTCTGAGCTTCGCGTTTTCTAAAAAATAGAGCAAGTTTGACTTGCTCTTTGATGTCTTTGACTTGCTGCATTGCGAGTTCTGCGACTTGAGTTTGTACATCTAATAGCTATCATTTTTAAAACGAAATTTCAATGTAAATTAAAAAAAACTATGTATTCTTCTTTATATTCAAATATACCACGTGCTATGTTAGTAACGTGTATGTAAGTCTATTCAAACTTACCAAAATTTTATATTAAATTGAAGTTTTAATATTAGTCGTGATAGCTCTGAACTAACCAAGATGTGTGATAAGATATTCAGTTTTTTTACATCCTCTTTTTGAGAATTAAAAATTAAGTATAATACATTAAGTATTAAATCGTTTGTATGGGAAAAAGAAAAGAGCTGTTTTTAGGGTTTTCCGGCAGTTTTTCGAATTTTTCTCGCCTTAAAAGCCATCCTTGGACTTCAACGAACATTTTGGAATAAAGAATTGCCACAATTGGTCCAGGTGTTGTTGAGTTAGTTATGCGCTTACCAACACATTTTGCGATTCATTGATTGTATTTTCAATGGAATTTTCGGTTTGATTATCACAATTTTTCTTTATTTCCTTATAGAGGTATCATGAAAGAAGAATAATATAAAAAAATTTCTTACCCGGAAAAGGTTGGTAATCCCAGATCTAAATCAATATAGCAACTTTTGTCTGGACGAATGGTTGTCAATTTATCTTTTTGGATTGATTACAAAGCGTCCTATACCGATAGCGTATACACAATATGTAGTTGTGTTCATCTCATACAACAAAAAATGTCGACATTCAATAGAAATTGTTAACCGCTATAAATACATAACACCTCTTTGAAACGTTGATTTTAACATAGAGAAAAGTATCATTAGACCAATCGCTTTGAACAATCAGTAGAATGCAGAGTATATAGACAATTCAATAAACGAAAAGTTTTAAAAAAAATGGTAACCGAAGTATATTCAGTCATAAGAGAAAGTTCCGTAAATTTGTAGGATATTTTGAGTGGAAAATTGGTGTATTATTACCAATAATGAATCGAAAATGTACAAAAATCATTTGTCTGGCGTCAGTAAAAGTAATCTATTTGTGGTAACTATTTGCCATAAATGTAACAAACTTTTTTCGTTCGACGTTTAAACGTTGATAGAATAATGGATTATTCATGAAAATATACTGAACATAGACGAAGTTTTGAAAATAATGAAACCGATTCTCATTATGCGAGCCATTTGATACAGGAGAATCTAGTTCAAAGTTCGAAGTATTAAAAAGAATAATTATAAAATCAGTTAGATTTGAATAATAGCCCGTTACTTAACATCATGAATAGGTCGGAATAATTACCTACCAAGTATTTTTTAAGCCTGTTGTAAAACTTTCGATATTTATTTTCAATTGTAGTTTTTTGGTTTTCAATAAATGATCCCTTCACCCTCCTAAATCTTTCTTCATTCTGAGAATTATAGATTACGTATTAGTACCTACTTGTTATTGATATCTTTAATTAAATGTTGATGTGCATCAGAAGAATTAGAAGTTCGAAACGATGTTCATTCGTATTTCTTTCGATAAATGAGAATAATTTAAACGTTGTTTTACTATAGAAATTAACAGTTTATTATCTTTCGAGCACTTAAGGGTGGGTGTCATATAAAATTATATCATGTAAATTTAACTATATATACCCATTAAGATCAAATATAACAATTTTAGTGGGTAAATTTATATGTTATTGTTTCTTTCCGTTTCATTCCACATTTGTAGTGGCAAAATTTTATGTCATTTCTTTGTTTTCATTTCACTTTGAGATTTAGGTATACCTATGTTAGATTTCTTCAAGTTGCTGTATAGTCTATAAGTGTCGTGCATAGAACTTTGCTCGTCGTTTTGTGATTTCTTCCGTTATCGTATTTATCTTTTGATACAGTTCATTATGAGGTCTTTTCATCCAAATGCCGTTTCTATTGATTAGCCCGTAAATCTTTCTGAAAATTTTTCGTTCTTGTTTTTCTCTTTCTCTAATGGTCAATAACCATTGTTTCAGATGCGTAGATTGCTTCTGGAAGAATCGCTGTGTTATAATGCCTCAATTTGGCGCCTCTCGAAATGCACTTTTTGTTATAGTAAGTCCATGTTAGTTTGTAGGCCCTTTGGAGCTTGGTAATTCCCTGTTCATTAGCGATTCGGTTTAAACCTGAGGACTGTATAACTTCCCCGAGATATTTAAAATGGCCGACTTGCAGAATTTCACCATGTTTTGTGATAAGAGAGGATTTATTTTTTGGTTTTCTTTCCATGTATTTGATTTTATCATAAGAAATTTGTAACCATGAATACATTTGTATTCCATGTAGTTTTCCTACGGCGAGAATGGTTTCAGTTCTGTTCTCTGTGATGATAGCAATGTCGTCTGCAAAGGCGAGACATTTGACATTTATTCTATTTTCTTCTTTGATACCCACTTTTTTGCCTTTACGTGAAGCTACCATTTAGAATGATCTTTTCTAAAAAAATATTGAAAAGGATTGGCGAAAGTCCGTCTCCCTTCCGCACACAGGTTTTGATTTCGAAGGGATCTGATACTTCGCCCATAAATTTTACCCATATGTGTAAATGTATTCACTTGTAGGTATGCCCATAAATTTTAGAATTTAAATCAATTCTAGATGATTATAACGGAAGGGACCATTATGCTGAAATATTTGTTAGAAAATTTTGAGAATGAAAGATTAATTTTTGAAATTGCTGAGGAAAAATGTTTGATATATTAAAATTGTTTTCAGATGAAAATTCAAAAGATTGGTATACATCTGCTGAAATGAAATATGGTTTAGAAACGCCATGGGTGGTATTCAAGGACTCCTTCAGAAAAACTTTTTCAGCATAAGGTTGGTCAAATGCACGTTATGTTTATAATTTTAGGCATATAAATAGATCGATTGTAGAGTATGCAGTGAAAAAGAAAAAATGTTATTATCTCGGGATCTCAAGATGCCTGAGAGAATTAGAATTCACTTAATTGTTACTCGTGTAATACGAAGTCTACGATTAAGATATACAAAGCACAGAGCACATGGGAACTGGAAGCTAGGAAATTTGATATAAAAGTTTGGAATTCATCTTCTGTTGAAGTAGAGAATGTAATTTTCAAAGAAAAGCTAGGAAATAAATAAAAAACTTCAACCTAAACCTGAAACAAAACATTGCGAGATTTGTTAGAAGTTGGGTTCACCAAAAGGATTTCGTAAAAAAGATATTTGTTCGAATAAACTTAAAATAAAACCAACTAATAATACAGATCTTCAAAAAACTCAAATGGTAGAATACTTAATCCAAAAAGCTTGAAATTATACCACTGATCAAACTAGACGTACTAGTTAATAACCAAGAATGTATTCGGAGTAGATATATATGATATTGGAGCTAATGATGATTATTTCAAGTATTTAAAAAAATTGAGAACAGAATTGACTGAATATCAGAGCACGTTCAGGACAACCAGTGGTACTGATGAAACAGATGACACCGTGAGATTAAAATTGAAAATATTTAAGATTGAAGATTTTATTGACTTAGCTTTTACCGACAAAAATACTTTCAGAAATGGCCCGATTATTCGTCTTCACTGTATCAAAAAATTTTATTTGATCAAGATGAGAACCTCACTATATTACAAATATTTCAGTATAAAATAATACTGAAGGTAATTTAAATGAGATAGCTAAAACATACTATATGATTTTATAGATGCAGAAAAATTTTAAGCAAAAATGAATCATTCGGATGGAGTAAAAAACGCAAGATTAATTCCTTGATAAAAAATATTACGACCATCCGTTGAGCCAACGTTTTCTATGTTGGTTCAGATATGTTTACGATATTATTTGTTGCTTTACAGGTTCGAAAAGACAATTTCATTCTTTTCAAAATTTCATCAACTCAATACAACCGAAAATAAAATTTACAGTAGAAGAAGAACTTGACAACTTAATTAATTCCTTAGACCTAACAATTAAAAAACCATCATATGCGGATACAGTATTTCATAATACTTCAGTTCACCCTATACAACAAAAAATATCATCATTCAATAGTATGGTTCATAGACATTTTCGAAGGGTGATTTTAACAAAGAAAAAAACTCAATTATGCAAATAGCCCCCAACAATGAATACAAACCAGAAATAATAAACAATTTAATTAACAAAAAGCTTTTCAAAAGAGCGGTTTCAGAAGTTCATCCTCTCACCAAAGAAAAGTCAAAATTTAATATTTTAACATATATGGGGACACCTAGTGTAAAATTGAATTCACTTTTAACAAGCTACAATATTAATGTTTCTTTTTGGACCACTAATAATATTGGTAGCATAATCAAAAATGATAGATCAAACATTAATAAAAATCAAATGTGTGGGGTATACAAAATTAACTGCGGTACTTGTGAAAAATTTTATGTAGGAAGAACTTTCAGAAATTTCCAAATTAGATTATCGGAACATAAACGTAGTTTCAAAAAACAGAAAACAGATTCCCATTATGCCAACCATTTTTTAGAGGAGAGTTATGTATTTAGTTCAGAGTTTGTAATATTAAATAAAGAGAATAGAGGTTCCAAGCTAAATCTTCTAAAATCGTTACATATTAATAAATTAAAAAATTCGGGAATTTAATCAATAGCCAGTTAGGGGTTAACACTAGCCGTCTACTTAATATGTTATTAATAACAATACTCCAAGTAGCAGGTCAGATCGATTACCTAGTTTTCAGTTAATTTACTTTAAATTTTATGTTTTTCGATGTTCAAAAATTTAATCTTTCCTTTATTTGTTCTCAGATATCTTAGTTGTATAATATTTGTATCTTTTCCTACATTTAGTAGATATACCTGTCTTAAGAAATTGATTCCTGTGTTCATTTACAGGTATACGATTCCTTCTTTTGTTAAACATCAGATGTATTCTATTGTCCTCATTCCAAGTTAGTCATAGAACATACCTGGTATGTTCTGTGAGAATAACTATAAGTATTGAGTTTGTAAAATTACACCTTTTCAATTCAGCATTTGATAAAGAAAAGGTACTCCGAAACGTCGTCATGCGCATTTGTATTAAATTATGAGAAAATTCTAAATATTGTTTCATTAAAAAATATGAGTATATTTTTGCGAAAAACAGAATGGATATAGAGAGAGTGAAATTTCATGAAGTTCATATCAAATTTCCTTCAATACATGATAATTTGAAAAAAAATGACAGGCAGACTTTCGGGTTCAAAAAACAGAAAGAAGTGAAATTTTCAGCTCTAACATCACGCTAACAAAAAACGTTTTTTTTTGGAGACGGTATGTAGACGATGTTTTCTGTATCTGGAATGGGCCCGACAGACAATTAGATATTTTTTTAAAATATATCAACTCATTTTATACATCCATTAAATTCACAAAAGAAATAGAAAATGACCAAAAAACATTAAACTTTTTAGATTTGACCATTACTAGGAAAGATGATTCTCTAACATTTGATATATACAGAAAACCTACATGCACAGATACCTTAATTCCTAAAGATAGCACTCAACCATTGAACATTAAACTCAGCTCTTTTGATTCTTTTATACATAGACTTACGGCTATCCCGCTTTCCGAAGAAAATTTCAACAAAGAAGTGAAAACTTTGAAACTACTAGCAAATAATAACGGTTATGACGAAAATATAAGAGATAATCTTATAAGAAAAAAGCAACGGAAAATTCTTTTAAATTCAATTTATCCATCTCAAATTATAAAAAACAAACAAAAATATCATTTTATTAATTTCATACCTTATCTGAGTGAAAAAATTTGCGAAAGATTGAAGAATAGAGAAATAAAAACCATTTGTACCAACAGAAGAAATATTAAGTCACTTTTAGTAAATAATAAAGAAAAGACAAATGTTGAAGACAAAAGCAGGATTTATAAGATTTTTTGTAATGAATGTCCAGCGTTTTATATCGGCCAAACAGGTAGAAAAATTAAAACTCGGGTTGACGAACATAAAAGGTCGATTTTGTATAATGTTAATAAAACCGGATTCTCAGAACATTTCATTAACTCTAATCACTTCATAGATTTTGAGAAAACTAAATGCCTACATGCAGGTAATAAAGGGAAACGTTCAGACCTTCTGGAGGCAATTGAAATAAGCAGTTCTTGGAGAGAAAAGAAGAAATTGTAAATGAACAAGTAGTTTTTCAATTATCATCCCTACTCACATCCATTGTGTAGATATAAATTTGTTGTTCGTTCGTGTTTAGTCTTGAAAATGAGCTAACGCTCGAAACATGTTGACTATTCATATTGTTGAATAAATCGTGAAACATTAAGCCAAGAGCTTAATTCATTTTAATATTTTTAATATATATATATATATATATATATATATATATATATATATATATATATATAAATGAATATATTTCTTGCCTTTTTAAGATAGTTTATTATCAATGTTTTTAGCAATAACAGGCTATATTCGATGTTGAAAACTTTATTTTCGTTCACATTTCGTTGTATATCACAACTTTGTGAAAACTATTGAATAATTGGATTTTATGAATTGTTATAGATATCAAAACGTCGAACTCATTATTTAAAAAAAATCGAATTGGCTTTTTTGTTGTTTTTTTAGTATTCAGAGGAATATTACTGGCTAAGCATTTGCTTCGAAATTTTTAGTCTTCTTCACTATGAGGAAACCTCTGAAAAAATCATGGTAAGACAGGCGATTCTAATGACCATAAATTTGGTGGGTTAAAATTTAAATTTTATCTAAATACATAAAAATAACATTCTATTAACACCAATTGTTTCATATATTCAATCCCCTCTATATAATCTTTCTAAATTTCTTTCTTCATTTTTGAAAATATAATAAACTAGAATCATTTTATATCAGGAACTTTCATCATTTAGTTGATGATCTGAAAAATTTACAACTCGGTGAAAATTATAAATTATTTTCTTTAGATGTAATCTAACTGTATACTAATATACCTGATGCAATTGTTCCGAACATAATACATCAAAAATGGAATGTTTTGAAAAATTTCACTTGTATTCCAAAAAATTTATTCATAGAAGCAGTAAAATTCACTTTAGGTACAAATTTCTTTCAATCTAAAAATGAATATTATCAAAAAATTGATGTAGTTAATAATACTTGATTTTAGTAGAAAATGTAATGAAAGGTTTGGGAGGAAATATTTTATCTTATAAAAGATATGTTGAAGATTGTTTAATTATAGCAGATGAATATCATATTAATACTATACTAGACTGTCTATAATTTTCATGATAAATTACAATTCACACTTGAAGATGAAAAATTGAATTTTCTTCATATAACAATTATAAGTCAAAGATAAGTTTTTTGATTCCATTGAAACAAAATGATGTTAAATTTTTTCCAATTACGTTTCGGTTATTATTTTAACCTTTATCAAATTGATACATGTCATATGATCGCTAAAATTTCAATTTTTGTTTTCAAACTCTCAAATTTATTTGAGGGAAAAGGAAACTTGAATGAGGCGCTGTAGGAATTACTCAAATTGAATTATTTACCTAAGTATAAATTAATATTATATTTCTCATTGGCGGAACCATTAACCTACTTTATGAAAGTATTAAGTTTTCTTCGTTTATTTTTTGATTCAGTTTTCTCCAGTTTTAATTCATTTTTTTAGGGAAGTCTTTCATAAGATATTAGAAAAAATGCAACACGGCATGTCCGGAATATTTTTATTGTCTTCACCACATACACAGCAACAATAAAAATCTTTCTACGACTCATCCAATGACAAAAAAATGAATGTTGTTGTTAACTGAGTGCATTTGAACGTTCTATCAATCAGGAATATTTATTTTACTGGTGTAATGAAGAATTAAAGATTGAAAATTGACAATTAAATCTGATCTGTTCAATAATGTTATTCAAATAATAATTGTGAGCTAAATAATTTCTTCGGCTTTCCTCTGGCCTTTTCCTAGGTAAGAGCACATTTTTGCACAAATAAAGCGGTAAATTTGGATAAATAGAAGGAACCCCGTGAGGGACTAATCTTGTTCTCTTAAGTATGCTTACGATCCCACCAGGTGAAATAAATTTCTCTTCCCTGATAATATTCGTTTACGGAAAATGCAAGGCACAAACAACTGAATATATTGTTGGAGACCAATTATCTCGTGGTATGGACTTCATGCATTTTCTCTTTAAAAATTTATTTTTAGGGAAAATAATGATTGATACTAGTTGGCCAACGACTTGAGGATGCTGTTATAATTTGATAAAATATAAATAAATATATTTGATAAAATATAAACAACCAGTAATGCAACAAGTTTTCATTTTGAGAGAATATACTTAATAGAAACTTACCTATTCCAAGCTTGAAACTTACTGCATCACCTTCGGAACACCTACCCCCTACACTATATTTCACAAAAAAATATTTGTAAGTATTCCTTACTCAAAACACAACACCAATTTTATTTCGATTCGATGAAATCAGTACACACAAAACAAATCGTTTTTATAATTTGTTATGTTATCCACAAACTATCTTATCACTAGCACCTATATTACTCTATAGAAAAATGATGAATAGAGGATTAATACTGGAACCGTTAAATATTCAACTTCAAACTACGAAAGTTTTAAACAACTGATTTCGTTTTATAGTTTGATTCACTCACTTGATAGACTCAATTACTAGAAAGTCAGGCCAGAGCATTACAACTACCTGAGATGGATTTAACCCTTAAGTATTGAAAAGGTAATTCCCGGAATCATCTGGAATTACTTCTCAGGTATGTTTAGTGTTAGTAAGATCGCCTAATTGAAGGCAAGACCAAGATCAAGACTCACCTTGCAAGAATTACGCAAGAACAAGACTCACGTTTGAGCTTTTTCATATGACTTTGTAATAAACAATATTTTAATTTTAGATTTGTTTCATTTGGTTACATCATAATACTTATTATGCAATATATAACCAATTGCAATATATAATATTATAATTGATTTTAATTATACTGTTCATTATTAATTTTAATGTTTATTACTATTTCAATTTATTTTAATTCTATTTTCGTTGTACATATTCGCTTATACTCTTTTCCTTTTGTTCTTTTTCTTATTTATTATTGTTTGTGTAGGATTTGTTATTTATTTCTTGTAATTGAATGTATATCTGTTGGGAATATATTATTATAATAATCGATCGATCTTGTTGAATGAGAATAGTATACTTGTTTCATCATTACTATCAATTATCAGTCCATATTTAATCTATCAATCAAGAATCGATGACTTTCAAAACGAACATAAGTCCTATACCAAATTGAGGACAATTTTACCTAGTCAATATATTCGTGTAGGCTCCCTCTATCGGAGAAAGGACGTATAAACTCTCCCTTGCGTTAAAGATTCCTACTCATGACAACAATAGTGAGATTGGAAGGCTTTGTAGATATTTCATTCGAACACTACAGACAATTGTCCGCAATGTGTACGAATAATCCCATGCCTAATCGCTCCAGATCATGCCCAGGCGGGCAAAAGTATAGCTAGTTTCAAGATCCACAGGTTATTCAATACTAGTAAATACTGAGACTCTTAATCGGAATATGGAAATATTTCACTCTTCGCTCTTAATATTCACTATTGAAAGTGATGAGTTCGTTCTCATTGACAACATTTGTGTAGACAGCTCCCTGAGAGTTTTATTTGAACATACCTTATGTTGAAGGTTACAATAATGAGAATTGAAGGAAACTTTAGAAGGAAACTGAGTAATTAAGGAATTTCCAAATTCCTATAACTCGAAATCTTAGAAGATAACAGTTCTAACAGTTGAGATTTCGACAAATTATCAACAATAACATATGTTAAAAGCAATAAATTAAAATTGACACACTTGGCTTATGTTTCACCAAATATATCAAAAACCCTACACATGTTTAGGATGGTTAACCCATTATCAAGAGTATATAATGGTACTTATTTTCAAAATGTACAGTTTTCACTTGTATATCCTATACCACATAATTTAACACAGGTTTCAAGGGAAAATCCACCTGGTCATTGCAAACAGGTAAATTTTTCTTATGGCAATTTTAAAATTTTCATGACTTCAAGGGTATCTAATCTTTTGCTCTTACTACGTGAGTGTACTATTTCGGTTTTCTTGCGATTCAAGAAATGGTAATGTTTAATGCAGTGTTCAGAAAAACCCGTATAAGGTTTATTCAATAATATTGATCTTCTATATTAATCGATTCTTTTTTGTTTAGAACCTCCAGTTTGACGTATCTAAAAACTATCACATTCACTGCAAAATATTTTGAAAACGCCACTTTTCGAAAATTAGTCAAGTTTGTCCTTGTTATTTACCAACAATGAACCAAAATTCTTTTTTTATGCATATTGTATTCACGCACGTTATTTTTATGTAATCTTTTACAAATTTTATTGCTTTTGTTAAGGTACGCAATCATCATGTTGAACACGATTCTCTCGAAAACTATAGGAATATACTTAGTATAGGAATCGGTCTGTAATTTACTACGCTGGAAATGTTCTTTTTATGAATTGGAAGGACTATATCCTTTTTCAGAATAGTAGGAAACACACCAGAACTAACGGACAAATTAATGCAATGAGCAAAGTGTTGGCAAATTTCAGGGCTGATTAACTTCAGAATAGTTAGGTATATAATTAATTGAATGGAATATTTTTTGTTGTGTTTCTAAATGAATAGGAAAAATTCATTGTAATAATATCTTTCTCTGTTTATTTTTCATTAGTTTATCAATAAAGAAGGGTTTATAACCATTGTGAATAGCAATTGTTTTTATTATACAAAATTATTTTCTAAAATTATCAGCAGACAACGGAAGCGAAAATAATCTAAGAACTAATGAATGAAAGGCCCTTATTTTTATTTTTTGCGACAACACGAGTTGTGTATTAATAGGTCTGAATAAGTTGGCTTTCTGTAGATTTCAAAAACTGGGGAATGAAGGGAACTACTTATATGTAAATCCAAAACGCTAATTGCTTGGTTGATTTCTGATTCTAGAGTGAAATTAATTGAAGGATGGATTGAATAAAAACATTTCAAACAAGAAGTTAGTTGCTTATCTGTACCAGTAACATTAAAATTCAGTAACATCGTATACTCTTGATAATGGGTAACCCACTCGAAATATATGTAGAGTTTTTAATATATTCAGTGAAACTTAAGCCAAGTGTGTTAATTTTAATTTATAGTTCTAAACATACTGTTTCAAAAAGAGATAAGCGAAACCTCCGTGTCATTCATAACATATGTATTACACTATACACAATTGAAAAATACAGAATTAATAGTAAAAGCTCAAATTATGTAACTCCAAACTGAGAAAGTTTTGAGAAGCGCTTCATTTGCATTAGTATACAAGCTAAAGTAACGAATGGCTCTAAACCACATCTGTAGCTTTCGTATTAGGTACGAGTACTCAATATTGCGAAAAACAAGAAAGTTGACAGAATAGTAGCTTGCCATATGAAAATATTTGTTAGAATTATCACGCTGTTATAACTGACAAAAAACCGAAGGTCTCGAATTGATTGACATTAAAGAGTCACAACAAGGCACATTGAACTCGGCACCACGGACTTCACGATATAAAATGAATCCGTCCGGACGTCTTTCGCCAGAGATCAAAAAGCATAAATTGAAGCGGCTAGAAAATGAAAACAGAAAGCTATATGCCCAACATAACTGGGTAGTTTGTGGGGCACATAAAAACAGAAAATTGACTTGCTTCTAATGCGAGATTTGAATTGCATCTCTTGTGGAGGTGAAGAGGTGCATTTTCGGTTATTCTTCTCATAAATATGTTTAGTTCTTTTTAAATATTTCTTGAAGGTTTAAGAGTTTAGATAAACTTTTTTGAGTACTGAATTCTTTATGATTACTCATAATATCGCCCGCTTTAGGACGAAAAACGAGAAGGGGCTATCTCAGCGTTATCTAGCATACTTTCATCAAGATCTCGCGCCTTTGATGTAAGTATATAAATTGTAAATTTTTATGAACTTATTACTGAACTTGTATAGGTTTGTCGACAATACGCTCTTTTAAAGCCTTTTGGTTATTTCAACAAGGTTGGGCATTGTTTCAAAGATGCCACGATAAATTCAACTGTTATGTTTAATAAGTAAGTAAGTGTTTTTAATAAGTCAGATTGATCAGTCTTGAAAATGTTCTACTCGTTCGAAGCAAGTTGACAATTCAGTTTTATCAATTTCATTAGTTCATTATTCTTCAATTCATTCGTGAAACATCAATCCAAGAGTTTCATCAATATTATAATAATAATAATGATAATAATGTTTATTTACCCAACTGAAATGACAATTTATAACAATCAGAACAATCCTTATAATACTATATCCATTATAACAAAAATTTACAATCTTATGATAGGGCACACACAAAGATCTTGGACAAAAAGGTAAACTCTCAGAAGTACAACATACTTTTATGAGAGCAGTTCATACACGAAGAGTAAAACTAATTCTGTTCAATAATTTTTTGTTAATGTTAATTATTTTTCCTCTATATTATTACATTAGCGGGAAAGTACTTGCTTGTATCCATTATACTTCTAATTTCCTCCCTTGGTAACGAATGTAACCATGCCTGTGATGTTCTCTTGAAACTTTTGAAGGTTTTCTCACTTTTTGGGTAAGAAGGTGTTCTATCGTGAAATCTTTTCAGGATGTATGCATAATTCCTTCGGTCAATCAATTTACTCGTTCTCTCCTTAAGTGAATTATTTTTCTTGTTCCTAGTGTCGTATTCATGAGTCAAATAGGGTATGTTAATTTTATTCTTATACTGGTAGGTAAATATTGCCTGTAAGTATAGCTTACGAATATCCAACACTTTACTTTCTTCGTACAATTTCTCTTTTTTTCATCATAAATTTCAACATAAATTTTTGCAGTATCTCTAGATTTTTCACGTGATGTTTCCTCGTTCCTCTCCATGCAAGTATGCCGTATGTCAATTGTGTCTGAAACAATGTGTGATAGGAAAGCATTTTTAGTCTAATAGGAAGGCAATTTTAGCGTAAATCCAAGAATGGAGTAACGAGTTTGAAACGATTAAGGTGACCTCAATTTTTGTATGAGTTGTTTGATGTGTACATCCTATCTTCAATGTTTGTCAATGCGTATGCCTAAATAACGGACCGAATCCACTGCATAAATCGTGATGTCGTTATCTAGGTTTAACTTCTCAAATACCGGCCGGTTACTCTGGTTGCATGAGAAAACTACAATTTTTGTTTTATCCATATTCATTGTGAATAGATTACAATCAAACTATTTTTTGACACTCTGTATTGTGTTTTCGGCTTCATTTTTCAATTAGTTTCAGCACATGGCCTTACACAGAATGGCGGTATCATCTGCGTAACTCAATATCTTGTTCATTAAAGGTTCAGCAAGTAACGGATCAGTGACGTAGATCGTGAATAAGATTGGGCCAAGGACCGTTCTCTGTGGTACTCCACATCTGACCAAGCTCTCCATTAACTCCTGATGACTAACGGTATCGAAGGATTTTTCCAAATCGACAAAAATGCTTAGACAGGGGCGCGGATGTGTCCAACGCTTCTTACAACCTATTGGTCAGCTGAGCTATAGCGTCTTGTGTTGATATTCCCCCTCGGAAACCAAACTGTTGTTTTGATAAAATATTTATATTATCACGGAAAGAAACTATTCTAGGCTTTATTATGTTCTCGAGTCTCAACCACTTCGATATTCTGCAAAATTCGATATGAGTGTTATCGGTCTGCAGTTTTTCATATCTGTGGCTTCTCCTGATTTGAATATTGATTCAACTATTCCTATTTTGAGAGCATCTGGAAAGACTCCGCTCTCTAAAATTTTGTTAACGAGGATAGTCAGTGGTATAACTATCTCATGTTTTATTTCTAGGATAACCTCTGCTGTGATGCCATCGTAACCAGGCGATTTTCTGTTAACGCTGTCAGACAGTTTTCAACTTGATTGACTCCTTCACTGAACTTCTCGACTCGATCGGCTGTGTTTTTGGTCGTTTAATTGCGGATGCAAATTCGGAGCTCTAAGATGTATAGTGCCTGTTGAATATTGTTGCAATTTTCATTTTGTTTCTTTCTATCTCTCCACATTCGTCTTTTATACAATTTATTTCTACTGTTTTACGTACTGTATAAGTTTGTGAATTTTTCACCCATTCCCATAGGTAAGGCTTTAGATGAAATCCCTCTTCTATCGAGTTCCGACTTTATTAACATTTTTATTAAGTTCGTCAACTTGTTTCTATATTTTTTGTACGTTTTCTGCAGTTCCTCATTATCAGGGTTTTTACACAGTTCTCTATACATTCATTTTTGATTTCTATTGACTTTATTAGACCCTGGGTTATACATGCATTTCCGTTTTTTATTTTGTTATATTTAACTCGTTTCGTGTTTTCCATTATTTTATTTTTTATTGTAACAATAAAATGTACAATTGCTTTGTTAATATTTTCATTCTTCACTATGCTATCCCAATTTAATAGGTTGAGTTGTGTTCTTATTTTGTCATATTGTACAATGGTTTTGAATTCATTAGAATCTACGGTTTGTATTTGGGTGAATGAAATGAGAGCAACTGTCTGGAAATGATCAATTATTTTTACATCTGAAACAGCACACAACATACATTCAATTTTCTCATCGTCTTAATATAAACATGATCTATACACGATTTTGAGTTTTTCTCAACTCTTGCAAAAGCGTTAATATATGATTTATACCCCATTTCAGTCAAGACATTCAGATAACATTGAACAACCTCAGATCTTTCATCCATAAGATTTATATTCATATCTCCAATGAGGATCTGTACATTGCTGTTAACAGTTCCCAGATGAGACATGAAGTGTTCACAAAACTCATAGGAGCATGAGCCATGGATACACTGCGGAGATAGAGAGAGATTTTTTTCTACAGTTAATATCACCTGCAATAGCTTCTTATCGTCATTCAGGTCGACAATTTTTTAATCGTAATTTATGCCCTCACGTACCAACACAATAACTCCATCATTTTTGTTTGCTCTACCTTCATCATACAACACCTCAAAATCATCAAATCTCACAAACTCCAAATCAACAAAGTAAGTTTCAGTAAGTACTACTATATCAAACTTTTATCTGAATTGGTGCAGAGTCACGAACAACTCGTCTCCATTTTTATTCTGGCTTGATATGCTTATACGAAATATTCTTAAATTGTTTGTACATTTGCTAAATTTAAAATTGAATTCCTCGATATCATCTATAATTAAAGTTTCCATTATCTCACTATCAAAATCTCTAATGAAGGGATCTATAAATCAACAACTATGAAATCAAACCTCTACGAAAGATAGTCTGTTTTATCTTTTATCATCTGTAGCGCCTTTCTGTATACCGTGCATTCCTGGTCTTCTGCCGAATGTTGGATGTTGAATTCAGTCTTGAATTTCTCATTATAGCGTCTACAATTGCAGCATTTTTTTTCTATTGTGTTGCAATCCTTACTTGAGTGCTGCCCTGCACATGTAGGACAAGTAGTGGCTTGTAGTTCTCCAATTTATGATTGTACCCCATGCACTTCAAACACTTCAGAATATTATAGTTTTCATATACAGGACATTCACTATTTTGGATGTTTACCCTTTTCGCGTTCATCAGTTTCGTATATAGCGAACCTTTACATTCCATCAAAACATAGCTGGATCTTCCATTTCTTGCCTTTTTCAACGCTTTTATTTCAAAATTATCGTTCTCACCATGCAAACATACATTTTGATTTATCAAACCTTCTGCCTCGTTTTCCTTTGTTGTATCGTTATTTATATACGCGATCGTTATCATTGGCTTTCTGAGTTTCGTTTCTTCAATTTCATATTTGTCCTCTAGGGACTCCATAATTTCCTTTTTCATGTTATCTTTTGAGTTGACAGTTGCACATTTTATTAACATCTTTCCCCCATTCAAGTTTTTCATTGAATATATACTTATTCCATGTTTAGCTGGTTTAACTTTTTGATCAAGATCGTTTCTTGTGAGTTTACATTCCTGAAATGCTTTAGGTTTTAGAATAAGCGATGGAATATTTTGCTTCGCTGTGTGTTGTTTCACTTTGTCAGAATAAGTTCCATTGCTTATTCTTATTCATTGTTCAACTTCAAAATTATTTTTGTTTATTTCTTTTTTTAGTAATTCTATATTTTTTTATTTACTAGCGTTTAATTTATTTTTCTTATTTATAAGAATTTCTAGCAGCTTATGTGCATTGAAATTCAAGTAATTTCCACAATAATATTTCATTGTCCTTCTTGTTTTTAAGTAATTACCTGTATTTCCGATGCCGTTAAGGCTGCACACTCTGTACATCTTGGTTTTTTACATCCATCACAGCAAAAAACTGTTGTTTTTGAATTCTTTGTTTAACACAACTGGCACTCCATTTCAACATCTGTTTTCTCTCGTCGCTTCATATTTTTATATATATTTTAAGACATATACATATCTTACTGATAAGATATTTCATTTTTTTGTTTTCACTTAACAGAAAACCGAGTGCGAAAATCGCGTTTTCTTTATTTCCTTCCATTTATTTCAATGAAAATTCTCAATATTTTATAATTCAGGTTCCAACGCTATTTATGTTCACAAAGACACTTCCAAAATGTTTTATAGATCACTTTTTCCGCGCTTAATCGTCTTCTCAACCACGAGCTTTACATCCAAACATCAACATCTTTCATCGATATGATCTGAATTCAGAATGATCTGAATTATCAAATAATATTTTTAATGAGCTTTACAATCATTTTAATTAACAATTTACTTTTAGACACAATAATACAACAAGTTTTTCTCTCTGCGCGTAGTACATAAATGTTCCCATTAATCATATGTGAAACCGACATTTAAATAGACAATCTCCGTATGGCGATTATTATTGATGGACTGAAGCGATAGATCTTTTTTCGCCCAGTGCGTGAATGCTAAATTTAGAAGAGCTGTGACGGTAAAAAATTCTAGCGGAAATAAAACGACAAATTTATCCGAGGTATTTGTCTTCATCCCCTAATGACAGGAGTGGAGTCCTTACCACCTAAAATTAATTCTAGATGGTGATGGTGAAGTCCTGATATTTTTAATTCCAGGTGAAACAGAGTTTGGTCGGAGAGAGCGTTTCCGATTTTTAGTGTTTAAAAATTATTATTTATTATGGGTGAAATACTACAATAGACTGTTTATCATCATTATTATTAGAGTAAACAGCAATATTCGAAATACTAACAAAATTTGTATAGCTCTCACTGAAAACCATTTTCCTACAACATTATATTCTATATAATATTGTACTATTACGGGGTTTTGTTGATATTAATGTAGGTACTCAATTTGATTCTATAGAAGTCTGATTGAATAGCTTTCCAAAATTAATATTATTGAATTGAATATACATTTTTTTCGCAAAGATCAGCGGCAAAAGTATGTGCTTTCGGCATGAATTTCCTTAATCAGTTTTATGATCACAGTATTTTGCTTTCGATCTATTTTAATGCTGAACGATTTTGTGCTCTCTTAAAATTCAATCAGTGTATTTTTTCCAGATATGTAATTTATTTCATCATATAATATCAAGATGTGCAGAATAAATAAACTGCATCTTGATTTGATTGACGATCCTGTTTAGATATAAGAAACTAGGAATACCGTGCCGTGTGCATAAAAATATTACCGATAAATTACATTTTACACGACGTTTTGAAAATTTCTATAGTTACATCGCCAGGTCATTGATTCAAAACTTTTTGGCAAGGCATTTATTTCTCGCAGGATGATTACATATGGGTAGGTACTAGTAAGAAGATGCTTTCAGGCGTACTATAAAATATAAAGACATTCACACACTCAACAAGCGAGCACACATACTAACATGTATATATATATATATATATATATATATATATATATATATATATATATATATATATATATATATATATATATATATATATATATATATATATATATATATATATATATATATATATATATATATATATATATATATATATATATATATATATATATATATATATATATATATATATATATATATATATATATATATATATATATATATATATATATATATATATAGCGTTTTAGATTCCTACGCATGACAACAGTTGTGCGAGTGTGCATGGGACTATTCTTACACGTTGCGGACAGTTTTCTGTAGTGTTCGAATGAAATGTCTACCAAGCCTTACACTCGCAAAACTGTTGTCATGAGTAAGCTATCTAGAAAGCTAGGGAGAGTTTATACGTATTTTCTCCGATAGAGGGAGCTCACGTGAATTTTCACTGAGAACTATTCCCTTCATTCTGGTATAGGTCGTTTTGAGAGTCATCGATTCTTGATTGATAGATAAAATATGGACTGATGATTCATAATAACGATGAAATAATTGTATCCTATCATAATAGGATACAATTATTATTATTATTGCTATGATAATTATCATTCAACAAGATGGATGAATTAATCTCTTAATATTCACTCTGGAAATTGATGGGTTCTTTCTCGTTGACAACATTTGTGTAGACAGCTCCCTGAGAGTTTTATATGAAATATTTCAATATTTCGATTAAAAATCTCAGTATTTACTACTTATATATATATATATATATATATATATATATATATATATATATATATATATATATATATATATATATATATATATATATATATATATATATATGTATATTTATCAAACATCTGGAATATAGGCCTATAATTGAAGAAGAATTACTGAAGTAATATAAATATGACGTGGTAACTTTTTGAAAACATAAAATAGACATTCCTCCTCGTGAAACTATTAAGTACAAATCATCACACCAGAAACGATTGTAGTTGGGTATTTTTATCATTGAAACTATTTTGGCAACTGAGGGGCAGTACTTTATATTTCATTACAAATGTTTTTATGGATTCGTTGACATCCGAATGAAAGTGGATAAATATTTATCTGACATGCTTAGGCACATGTACACAAATGTAACACAATTATGTAGTTGAGACTTATTGTGTTTTTCTAATGGCATATATCAAGAAACTTTTCGTGGTTTATTTACTTGTGTAATAAATGCTCAACCTTTCGGAATTTTTCAAGGTTATTCATACTCTAGTGGTCTTTATAGGAAGTGAAGGTTTGAAAATAAACTTTGTTTTCATTATTAATTTTCCAAGTTCAGCCAGATGTTAATAGATTGAAAATTCGCTTCATTTATATATCAGAATAACAATAAAGTAAGGGACTTTTGACAGTACATTAACATATTTTATGAGTTTTGTACCATTGTTTATGAGCATATCTACGATATTTCAGACACCTGAAAACAAATGAAATATCCAGGGACGTAGTAAGGTGGAATCGGCCCAGTGTGTAAAACAATGTCAGCTGCCTTCCTCGAATTACGCTTCTTCGAGTTCAAAAATATTAACTGTTTTGCAAAAATTTGAGTGTTGAAATTTTCAAATGATTAAAGTGAATGAAAATAATATTAATGATCAATCAAGGACCAATAGAAAATTAAATGAGTGAAAAAATATAACTATTGAAAAAATTGAAATATCTTTTAAATTGAATAATTGCATATTGAAATGAAATTTAGATGTACCAATAAAAACAGAACGAAAATCAATGGAAAAATACAAAAATGAAAAAAAATGAAAACTCTTCATAAAAAAATGAAAATTCATTTTGGTACAGGTCGAGAAGAAAAACTAACTTTTCTTACTTCCTTATTAGGAAATGAAGAAATCAACCATTATATTCAATGTTCTTACGGTGGCATTTCGATAGATCAAATTGCCAAACTGATAGTCTCGTTTGAGATATCCTACTTTTAAAAATGTTCGTTTGCTTATTTCAGAACATAGAATGACCTAACTGATATGACTCAGAACCCTAAAACCTTTTTCGAATGCCGAAACTGTTCGTCACAAGAAAATTCAAATTGTCTCTTCATCTTTCGGATGTTCTGACTCTTGAATCGACTAATCAACTACATCGTAGTATATCATTATACTCAATAAAGAAGTGCTGAAAATTTTTTTGAGCCTTGTTCCATTTCTCGCAGATCCAAAAAATTTGGAAGTTCTCGAAAAGTCAAGTTTTCACAATGAAAAGCACTAGATACATTTGTGTTGATGCTCAAGATTCTATTTTCTAATACTATTACAAATACTGGTGCAAATTCTGTCAACTTTTTTGAGAGATAATGTTTCATTCCTCTCTGTTGTTTAAAACTTCACATTAGAGGAATCGCAAAATTTGAAAAGATAGTCTAGGCCTACCTATATGCACGTCACATTTTGCATACCCTAGATGAGTAAAACACTCGATTTACTATATATAATCTATCGAATAATTTTTTACATTCATAATACAAGCATATAAGCACTTGATATATTGCAAACTCTGTTGCTACGTCTATGCGCATTCAACCAGTTTCAGCTCTAGTGAAACTTATATCCTGTACTCATGAAGGAAATATTCATCAACAGTTTCTTTGTCAAGTTAAATCGTCGCTCGCCCTTTCATTTCAATAGGGTAGGTTTTCAGATTCTCTCCTTCATCAACTTAGTGTTTTTGAGAGTTTCTGATAGTTAACAATTTTCAAAACAATATAGTTTTCTATTTTTTCGTCTATATTTAATAGCTCGTGAAGCAAATAATTGGTATAGTAACCTATTTAGGTATTATATTCACAGAAGACATTCACCCAATATTTTCAAGAGAAATCAAACGATTTTAATTGAACTTCCTAGTCACCTTGATGCACTATACTCGTACTAATGAGTATGAGCTTCAAATGCGGCAAAAAACCGCCATAGCAAGTGCAAACCAGGAAGGTACTAAATCCAGATGTTTAATATATAAATGTGATTATAAATAGACCTTGAAATCACTGAACTGCGGAAATCTGAAATTACTCATACGTTGTTTGTCTACATCAGTTCAAAGTACTGTGAACTGTTCGAAAAGTTGCGACTTTCAAGAGAATATAGGAAATAAATATTGGTAACATTGAAAAATGTTATTCACAATCATTAAGTAAAACAATCATTATTTTTAACTGAAAATAATAACAGTCGTGATTCTTATGAATTAATGGCATTTATATTGACCCAGTCGAAACGTTTTTTATTTTGAGTTTGAAGATTTTCATGAAACAATACTTAAACTTTTTCACGTTTTCTAGCTAATAGGTGGACAACTATATGAAGGTAGGAACTATGTAAGCCTTCGATTCTTAGTGTTTAGATGGTGTTCTGATATAATGGAACAGCCCAATATTTCAAAAGCTCAACAGAAGAACTCTTTGTATCAGAACACCATCACAATTCAAACATTTATCGTAAATTATGAAAATGTTGTGGATTAGGAACAACTGGGCAATAACATAAAAACAATTTTCATGAAAATATTGCCTAGAGTTCAATCACCTATTACTATAAATAAGATATCGAATGAATAAAACTTCAGCATTATTTATAAAAAAAACTGTTGAGGTTCAATATATGGAACGGCCTATGATATTTAAGTAATGCCTATGTATTTCTTCCTGTGATTTATCAAGTTCAACTTTAAAGCAAGTTCTTCTGTGATTTTTCTTTCAGTCAATAAGTTTTTGAAGCTTCTTTTTCATTTGCTTAAGGTAGAATAGAATTTAGTTTATTTAGTAACACTAATATAAAACAATTGATCAATACAAAACTTTCACATAGGTTACTTATCAAAAATGGATACAATACCTTCTCAAATTTCTTATAATTATTACAATTTTCAATGACCACAGCAAGTCCATTGAACATTCTCTGTCTTCAGATATACATTCTATATATATATATATATATATATATATATATATATATATATATATATATATATATATATATATATATGTAAATATATTCCACTAAACGAGAGTGTATCGTTGTTTTCTACCAAATCAGCAGATGAAACTCACACTCTGCTCAACGTGCACGGTCCCATTAATCACCCCAAGAAAAGCGTACAAGATTTCAGGGAGGCATTGGAAGAAACAACCAATGAAATACCGAAACACTATGTGAAAATCTTGCTAGGCGACTTTGACGCACTGATGGGTATGGAGAGGAAATTCAGAGATACTACAAAACCCAATACCAAACACAAACGTACCAACAAGAAAGCTGAAAGATTAATCACGTTTTGTAGAAACTTCGGAATCAAAATCATGAGTACCAAATTTCAAGAACCTGCACATAAGTTGATTATATGGAAATAGCGGAGTCTCAGAAGGGTGAATACCAAACACATCTTGTCGCATTTTTCAAAAAAAGCATGGAAGAAATTTGAAGTCTCAGAACTCGCAGAGGTTTCTTTGATTTGGACTACCATCTTCTCCAAATAAAAACGAAATATCAACTCGATAAAAGTGAAAAAACTTCAACTTGAATATTCAGGCCTATCAAGAATATCTGAAATTTCACAAAGAAAGAATCTTCGCACAAATCAATCATAAACAGTCGACAGATTGGGAGAACCCTACAAAGGACATTCAGAAAGCCATTACAATGAGCAAACCTCCTCGCACCAGGAAACATCCCTGATGAAACGCCATTTGTGACCAAGCAGTCGACAAGCGGAAAGCTGGATATTTCTCTTATAACTTGAAAAAATGCCTCCAAAATAATTAGAAGAGAGATACAATTATTAGACAGAGATAGAACAATAATAGGTGTTGACAAAATACAAAAGGATTTCACTAATAATAATACTAGACATTTTCACAAAGATTTCAGAGAAAACTTCAAATAATCGAATGACACGTTGAAAACTAACACAAAAATTACTGCAGTATATTCCTAATAGCGGAATATTTAAAAATTCTTCTTTACTGGAAACCAAATCAAGAAACCAACCTTTAAGTGTTAATCCATCCGGATTCGAAAGCCCCCAGTTTGAAAGAGATTCCGGAGATTATCAAGCAACCCAAAAACAACAAAGCAGCAGGAGAAGGTTTGATGAGAAGATCTATGACATTCAATGTCAGTTTTCGAAGCGCACTTAATATTCACTCTCGAAAGTGATAGATCCGTTTTGGTTGACAACATTTGTGTACACAGCTCCCTGACAGTTTTATTTGAAATATTTCGACTAGGAGTCTCAGACTAGTATGAATGATTTGTGAATCTCGAAACTCTATATATATATATATATATATATATATATATATATATATATATATATATATATATATATATATATATTTATATATATTCATAAAAATAATATTAATACATATTTATCCCATCAGAAATTACATAATGTATAGGACATGTGGATATATCATTACAAGATTAAGAAAACTCAGAAAAAAAATATTCCCTTAAGCTATAAAATCAATAATGTAATTTTGTTATTTCATTTTTGAATTTCGGTTCATTCGATATCTTTAACCTGTTAGGTAAGCGGTTGAATAATTTAATTCCCATATAAGTTAGTGAAAATTCGAACTTGGCTGCCTATGAGTCGGTACTCAAATAGTAAGTATCCTTATGTCTCTTCAAGTATTTATGGACATAAATATCCAAGAATCTCACATTATCAGTTGATTTTATCTGGCGATCCTGTAACTCAACAATCAGAAGAATATCGTAAGACACACGGAGTTGGAAATGAATAAATTCAGTTTTCTGCATATTCCAGATGAGGCAATTTTCATTCAAAGCTAATTTTCAAGTAGTGTCAATATTCTGAGAGTTCGATACCGTCTGGCAAAGTATAACCCTTTAATGATCTCTGATGCGTTTTCAAAAGTCAAGGACCAAACACCGGTCCAATACATGAATAATGTGATTTATAAAATTCCTTGTACTGGTTGTCCAAGGATTATATATATATATATATATATATATATATATATATATATATATATATATATATATATATATATATATATATGTTTATAGTGAAAATTGAGAATTGAAATTACATTTCAAAAGCTTTGAACTCGACTGGGATTCGAATCCAGGTCTTCAGGTTTACACCCCACTGCATTGGACCGCTAAGCTACCGAGGTCTAAACTTTGAGATGCAACATTAATTCATATCTATCAACTCGTTTATTCGTTAACTAGTTATTTCGAAGCTCGGATTGTCGTCTTCGATACCTTCCTGCGAAAGTGAGTGAACGCCTACCCTACTGGCATTCGAACCCAGTCGAACTCAAAACTTTTGAAATGTAATTTCAATTCTCAATTTTCACTATAAAAACATTAAACATATTATCCACATCCACACGTGGTTGGTTAAACATGAAAATGTACTCTACTATATATATACAAATATATATATATATATATATATATATATATATATATATATATATATATATATATATATATATATATATATATATATATATATATATATATATATATATATATATATATATATATATATATATTTGTTTATACATATATCATAATATTATTACTATGAATTAAAGTTTACTCGCTAAATGTTGACACCTATAGAATTTCAGTATTGTCCTCGAAATTCAGAACTTCCTAATCGACGACTGATATCTTCACAACATTTTCGTTTTCGCTTCCATATATTGTATGAGGTAAATCAGGCGCAATTATTGGCAAAAGCATAAGACCAGGAAGAGCAATATATTGATGTTGCGCGCTTCTTTGGCCTCAGACTAGGTCAGCTCGTCGGTCTGCGAATTTGTCGGCTCGAATGATAACAACAGCATGCGGGTGTGAAAGTTATTTTCAGTACTTTCAAAACTAGGTAAAAAATTAATGATAGGTATCGACTTAATCACACCGTGCAAAGAGCCGTTCTGATTCATTTACTTATGATCAAATTGAATATTATACCTGCCAATAAAATATTGAGGATATATATATATATATATATATATATATATATATATATATATATATATATATATATATATATATATATATATATATATATATATATATATATATATATATATATATATATATATATATATATATATATATATATATATATATATATATATATATATATGTATAAGGAAATGAAATTTTTTCTGCTTATGGCACTCAATGAAATATTTAAGAAAATGAACACTAGAACATTCATTCGAAAAATTCAAATTAATCAAGAGAATGTTATAGTAGAGCTAGATATGTAAACGTGTACGATGTGATGCCTCCATTATCCTTCAAGGGATAAATGTTAGAGAAATATTGAAATCGATGCCACACCTGATGGAAGTGCAAGACATATATGTTTCGTTCTTCAAGGAACTCGTCAGTCGCACCACGTCCATCGAAGTGAGGCAACGACTTCAACCCCCAAGCATCTTCTTCTGACTCCAAGTGGAAGACCGTAGAGTTATGAATAATTCACAATTCCATCCATGGGAATCACTAGGAAACACCTCTCAGATTATAGACACATCAAGCATCGAAATTTCACATATCTTCTATACCAGTAGGTATCTAATACATAAATTGCAATGTCTATTTGAGAAATATCATCGAACGATGTTTTTAAATGTCAATAGGTTGCGTCAGTAGCACGCTCGCGTTTATTCCTGTATTTCAGGGGCCTATTCGGCGATATTTTTAAGGAAATTAAATTTTTTGTGCTTATGGCACTGAATGAAATATTTGAGAAAATGAACACTAGAACTTTCATTCGAAAAATTCATAATAATCAAGAGAATGTTATAGTAGAGCTAGATATGTGAACGTGTACGATGTGATGCCTCCATTATCCTTCAAGGGATAAATGTTAGAGAATATTGAATTCGATGCCTAATTTAATGAAAGCGTAAGAAAGTTACTGTTTCGTAAGGCAAGGTACTCATCAGTTACGACAGTAGCTTGTACTACGGAACAGGGATCTGTCTTACACTTCCAATAAATGTATGTAGGTACCGATTTCAATAGTCATTTCAATAGTGTTCGATTACACATAGTCAGCTATGCTGAAATGTTCTTTCGAATAATTTTAGTGTTGAATATTTACAAGTGCGATATGAGCGCGAGAACTACAGAATGTTCTAAGCAACCACTTCAGGAAACTGATAAATGATCATCGAGCGTTTCTACAACCGCTACCTAGATCACATAATACTTCATCACATCAGATGAAAATGTTCAAAAACTAGAGTGGTAAAAAGTAGTATCTTAACTGATGAGGACGTGTGAATCTTTAAATGTTAGATGTATTCAATATGTTGTTCATTGATTCCTAACATTTGAGATGTACAGTAATCTATGCATATATATGCAAACGACTCAACAGTATATTTCTGTCTTATGATCGATAAGAGGATATTTTAGGATTTCAGTCGTTGCCTTTCGTTTGTTTGACGTTGCGTAACTGAAGAGTACCTTATAGTGCGAAACAGTGAAGTTGATTACGCTTCTAATAAATGTACGCACCAATTTCAATATTCTCGAACATTTATCCCTAGAAGGATAATGGATACATCGCATATAAATATATATATATATATATATATATATATATATATATATATATATATATATATATATATATATATATATATATATATATATATATATATATAATATATATTCGCGAAAAATTCATAAATATAGCGAATATTTAGCGCACCTTCGGAATTTGTCACACGAATGTCATGATTTTTTGAACACTTCCCCGATCTTGTCATTTATATTCACATTTTTGAGTCCCCATTAGAGTAACGTCACATATTTTGCCATTTTTCATACGGAAATTTTTGAATAGAAACAGTAGTTTCGGAATTGGGTTTATTTTGGTTTGAATTATTTTTCAATAAAATTAGCATCAAGTCAAACAATTTAAAAAATCCCCAAAACAAAAACGAGTACTTATAATAATTGAAGAAAACTTAATCATCTTGAGTTCACGGACTTAGAATCCAATCCTTTGAATTATTCATTACTAGTATAGCAACCACTTCATTCTCGTTTTGGGTTGTGAATGTGCGGCACACATTCACACATTGTTGAACATTAGACGTTGTATCAACATCTATTTCAGCCCACTATCAGTATCGTCGTCATTAGCCAAAGAAAGAATTTATCTGGCACGTCATTTCTTTCAGAACGAATATTCGTGATGGGCAAAACTTCTTGTTAAATCTTATGTGATTGCTTGCAATAGTTAGTGCCCTTGTATAGGCCTATGTATAGTGCCTTGTTTAGTAGCCTATTGTAAAATATGTTACTACTGTGATGCACAGATGCCACATGATGCCAAGTAACAGTGGAGCTAATTTACCTTCGGTTTTCAGATAGTGTTGCAAATGTTGAATTTTGTGTTGATAATGCAAAGTATGTGGTTCAACACGAAAATTTTGGAATGTGCAATCACGAATTACGTCGCACATTACGTCGCACTTCGTCGATCTCTTCCCAGTCAATTGAGAAAAATTGAGAAATGTCAACAAAACAATTGAGAAAAAAAATGAAATGAATAAAAAATAGAAGAAATATAAAAACTTTAAAGATTATAATCTGTTCGAAACTTAATTGCGCGATGTAAAGTTTTAATTAGGAGCTACTTTCTGAGATCCATTGCCCACGATGTGGAGAATAGATGTATATCCATTCATGTAATAATCCTTAGAGAGTTTGAAATAATGGTGTTAATAAACAACAAGTTAGTAAGTTGCCCTCTGAGATCAACTGGGGAGACAGATGTACAAGGAACATTCAGAAGCGGTGTTGTTGTGGAAGGCTCCTGGTTCGACTCCGGTGCCATATCTATGCCTACGGATCATATGTATTAGCAGGCCATTGTTTTCAGCGAGAATACTATAAATACACCGAGAACTTTATAATGACTCGATGTTCAAAAAGGGTGCCGACACTGACGGGTTAACCCCTGTCTTCATAAGAAAATGTGCCTTATCTTTTGCCTAGCAGTAACACTTATTTAAAATATGCCTTTAAGATTAGGGCAATCTCCGGAAAGGTCGAAGGCTGGCATAGTTGTGCAGATTTTAAAAACTGCTCAAAAAGTAGATGTTGAGAATTATCATCCCATCAGAAGAATTTTGATAATGCCCAAAGTACTGGAAAATGCATTATAAAAATATTTTTTGGCATTATTCAAAATATTAGAATATTGGAGCAACAAGAATTTTTTCCAGCCCTATCTTTAAAAACGAATTTGTTCATTTTTACCGAACAACTGCACAGCAAAATCGAGTATAGATTGATACTGTTTACACTGACTTCAGCAAGGCTTCTGATAAAATCAGTAATAATCTGACTCCAGCCTTACTGAGTCTGGCTGGAGTCAGTGTGGGCGGACGTGTTCTTAGACGGATGGAATCAAATATTAAAAATCGTTCGCAATAGGTCCCAATTAAGGTTTTTTACTCGAAATTATTTTTTACCACGTCTGGAGTGCCCCAAGAGTCACATCTTCGGCCTTTATTTTTAATCATCAACATTTATAAGGTGAAGTATTGTATTCGTAACTCTGATTTCTTGCTTTACGCAGATGACTTAAAGATTTATACTTTCATATTTAATCCTACAGATTGTGATCAACAAAAGATCTCGCGGTCCTTTTGATCCTAAACTTATCTTTGATCTACACATTGATTCCGTTGTTCAATCATCTTCTAGGATGTTGTGCTACATCAGTAAGAAGTGTTTAATGTTCTGAAATGTTACACAGATTTTATGTTTGTTCAACTCTCTTGTCCTCGTTAAACTCATTCTTGGCAGCTTTATCTGGAGTCCTGCACAGAGGTTATACTCAAACATGGCATAGTTTGTTTGGTTGATCGGAGAATAATTTCGGATATACTTTTCTTGTATAAAATTTTGAACAATATAATAAACAACCCCGATGTTTTGGCATATATTTTCATGAATGTCCCCTCTAACAGGCGAGTGAATTATTCCACCTTCCGTGTAAATATGCATATTCAGCGCAGAATGTTCCCTTTGCCATATAACGAGGTACAGTAATACAGATAAAGATAAGGATAAAGAACAAAAATATAAACTCAATGGAGGATGAATCAACTCTGTGATAGTTCATATTCAAATGAGAAGTAATAAGAAAAACTTGTCTAAAAGTCACTGACTGAACAATTCTTTATTCGACTAGTTTCGCCTTTTACAGCATTATCAAAAATGATAATGCTGACATTCTTGATAATGCTCTAAAATGCGAAACTGGTCGGATAAAGAATTGTTCAGTCAGTTATTTTTGAACTAGTTTTTTTTATTACATCTCATTTGAACAAAATTATGTTGATTTTTTTGCAATGTCTCTTCTAAGTATAAAAAACGCTCTAGAAAGGCATAACAAGGCTTTATTCAATTTAACAAAACTATAATATTAGATATTTCTTCATATGTATTGTAATTTTTGCACATTCTTATCGGTATCGCCGTTGTACCTGTTTTTATCCCTAGTCCGAGATAAATAAATGAATATATATATATATATATATATATATATATATATATATATATATATATATATATATATATATATAGACCTATACATATTGAAAAAATAGTAAATAGGATAATAATAGAACAGGTAGTAAAGAAAATTTCCGCAATGCAGTTCTATTTTAAAATGATACCGACAATAAAATGCTGTCGTAAGCAGCTTGAATTTCAGAAGTTTTTCGAGATACAACTTCCGCATTCCCTACAGTCAGACTACATCTTCTGGCTATTCCGGCTAAAATGACATCCAAAGAATGGCTTCTGGGTAAAAATAAGAACATCATTTATGTATGTCACAAAGCTGGAAATGATTAATGTACTATTTATCAATTATTTTTTTGGAGATTGGATATTCAAATTGAATAAAATCATTACATTCTCTGTTGAAGATATGTAGAATATCAATTCATTTCAATAATTCATTCTATATTGTGTATAATTTGATTGATTATATTAATTACTCATCAGATTATATTCGTATTCAGTCCTTACTTTTATTGTACAAGTTAGATTTGAATTACAATGAATTTCATGTACATCGATAAATGTCCCTTTGACATCATTCAATCATTAATGTAGACACTGATCTGAAATTATTTCTATTGTGTATTCAAAGAAAGTTACCAGGCACTGTGAAGTGGAGTCCCCATATATTTTTTATTAGGTTACAAGGAAATGAACAAGACTTTTGATATATCAGATCACAGTTGTAACTCAGATCTAAATAACACTCTGTTAATTATTAACCTTGGTTTTCATAGAACATTGAACGACTAAGGAAATTTGTATGTAAGCCTGTAATTACGGTGTGTTGAAACTTTTGTAAATGTAATCATTTCATATTTGCCTTAATCGTCAAACTGATTGAAGATTATCGTTAGTGATGATGTTTCGTTCAATGATAATTTTAGGTAGTAATTCATATTAAACTCTTGCTTTAATGTTTCTCGAGTATACTGAAAATAATACAATAAAATTATAAACTCATTATCAAGATATACAAGACAGAATTAGATTATCATCTAATGATAATATACCATCATGAAATCTATCATCAATGATCGTTCAGCTCATTGATACTGAACACTGACTAGAAACATATTGACTCAACTTTATAATTTTATTTCATTATTTGGAGTGAATTATTCTGAATAATTATTTGATCATGTTTCACCAAGAGGTACGCAAGAATTCAATCTCTTAATTTTTGGATTATCGCATGGAAGTTGGACTCAAACTGGAATTCCAGTTATTCGATTCATATTGAATTTCTCTCTTATACAATTCAATTTAGATTTTTCGACATTCTTCGATACTAATCACTCTAAATGATCATTCATTGCAAGAAAATAACCTTTAGTAATTTAGTAACTAAATAACTTTGAGCTTTTTTTATATATAAATTTTTCATTTTTCTAATTTTTTGGTCAGACTTCCATTAATTTCGATAGGTTTTGTGTATACAAGCATCGATATGTGGTTATATTTATTCAAAATTGAAGATATGGATTATAAAATTCATACCACCAATTTTAAATTCGAGAATTGGTAATTAATATTGCTACTTAAATCGAATTATAGATAACTGCATATCTACGCAAATTGTAATTTTTGAAATAAGATGAATACTTATGCTACTGTTTCTATCTGAATTTGAACACTGAGTATTCTTAACAAAATCATGCTTGCAATATGGTTACGATTTTCCATGTTAACAGAGAATAATTTTATAATCAGCCGCTGAGAATAACTGGTCCCATCAGATGAAGCTATCTATACATACATATTAATTTATGAGTCTAGTAAGATTAAACTCAAAACGTGCCTTGCATCTTGGCAACAGACCGCAAGTCATTTTTCTCCCAACTTAAGAAGTCTAATTTTAGATTGATTTTGAAATGATCATAAACATAAAAAGAAAATGCACTACTAGAGAAAGTGAATGTTGGTTTGCAATTTATGTAGTTTGGAAAACAACACTGATTCTCCTAGGTCATGGTTATTGTCTGGATTTCATTGTTTTCATTTTGGTTGATTGAAATCAACATATATATATATATATATATATATATATATATATATATATATATATATATATATATATATATATATATATATATATATATATATATAATATATATATGTTTAGGTAGTGTTGCCGTAATGATAAGACTTTCAAAAATATTTTGGGTTTTGCTTAGCCCTCCTTTTGACGATAACCCAAAATATTTTCGAAAGTATATATATATATATATATATATATATATATATATATATATATATATAGGTTATATTTTTATATATAGGTTTATTTTTTACTAGGTTAATGTCATCAAATAACTTTCACAATTAATAACTATATTCAATAATACAAAAACTTTATGTACGCGTTTCGATTATACAATCATTTTCAAAATATCTAATATCAATTTAATCTTTAATTCAACAAACTTCACATAAGTTATAAATCGAATCGTAGGTGTCGCGTTTGTCTCGTCATATGGTACACTTCTCTCTCCTATCATCTCGTCTCAGTCTTCAAGGTGGATTATATTATGATGTATTCTTCCGAAATACTCTATGTCAGATCTTGAATTGATAGTAGTTGTCTTCTCTTCCCTTTGTATGGCTATCATCTCCATTATATTTCTCTTCTCTTTTCTTCCCTTTTTATAATCTTCGTATTTCCAAAATCATATGAATGCAATTGCTCGATTGCATGTTTTGCAAGGGCTGTTGTTTTCTTGTTTTTTCTCACTGAATATTCATGTTCATATAATCTTCTGTGTAAGTGTTGTTTTGTATTTCCTATATTACGTGAAAATATCGATTTCATATATACGAATTTATATATATATATATATATATATATATATATATATATATATATATATATATATATATATATATATATATATATATATATATATATATATATATATATATATATATATATATATATATATATATATATATATATATATATATATATATATGTATATATATATATATAATTTTAAAATAAATTTCTTCAATAATGAGGTTAGACCAATTTATTCCAAGTTAACATTCTAATATAGATCATAGCTTCATTGAAACATTAAAATGAAGAATTTCCACTAATTGTCAGTAGGCACGAAAGTGACAGAAACATAAAACAGTTTCCGTCACGAAGTTTAAGCAAAGACTTTCAGTAAAAATCATTTATTCCAAAGTTTTAAAAAGCTACAATGTGCAGCAAAATTATAACAAAAAATTAATTTCACACTTTGACAAAATGATATTTTCAATGAAAAGTCTAATACCTTAACTCTTAGTATTGGTAGGCTGGAAAGAATAGTAAACGGTACAATTTCATAACGGAGAAGCAAAATAGATAATTAATACTGACGAAATTCGCAAATGGTTCTTCGTTATATTATTTCGTTTATGCCAATAAATTGTTGGAATGTAACGAATTGTTACCTGAAAATGTTTCATAGCAATATCCATCATTGAAAGTTTCATTTTATTAATGTTTGGAGTAAAATTTCCGAATGAAGTGTGTGTTTTCTGAAATTTGTGATAGTTTCAATAACAAATATCTCTCTAACGCTTTTACTATGTCTCAAGATCAGGAAAAAATCCATATGCTACCTGGAAGTATGCAAATTGTATTATGCAACATGTATATTACCACATTGATGCAAAAAGCATCGAATTGAAATTGAGGAAATTGTGACAAAAAAATCCTGAATTGCAGTTTCATAAAAAAATACATTGATGGAAAAAATGTTAGAGAATAATTAAAGTCAACAATTAACTTTGCAAGCTTTTTAGCCAATTGAAATTTTTGGATATTCCTAAAGCAAACAGTCCAAAACCAGAGTTTTAAGCATCGGAAAAAAGACTTTTCTTCTTGAAGAAAAGTTATTAAGCATCTCCAACTATGCCACAATTGTGTACTCAAAATATCGTCACCTTGCAGGAATATAGGCGTTTTTTGATAGTTGGACGATATGAAAGCCAACCCTACGTTTGATGCCCATCTTAAACACTTATAATATGTTTATAGACACGTGAAATCTACTGGTCTGATAATCGATATTGATTAAACTAGGTTAAATTTTCTGAGATGTTGAACTATATATTTCAACAAAAATATTGCATTCGAACAGATAATTGGTCTCGTGTTCTGGTATCAGAAGATTATGCGGTATATTTCAGTAACTTAAGTTTCATTTTACTTATAAACAATTGAATGCAGGCTAAAAACGAGGGTGAGCCTAAAAAATTGATTTAAAGCCATTCGCTATTTCATTAATCGATTGGGCCCATACTTGATAAAAATCTAAATATGTAATTTAAATAAAATTAAGTAGTTTTTTGATTTTTTCTATAATTTAGTTAAACATAGCAATATTGTTTCGCCAACACAGTGGCTTCATCAGATGTAGATGATAAACTGTTTATCATCATTTTATGATTAATTAATTAACAACTAAATTATAATGAAACTCAAAAAACTACTTAATTTTATTTAAATTATCAATTCGTTATTTATTTCTATGCAAGTATAAATTATGTTAGATTTGCTATATCAGAAACACAGTGGATCTAAACATCCATAGACTCTACATCTGAGTCATCGAAGAGAACTTGAGTATTCGGTGTTGTGATGTGTGTTTGAAGTAAGTATTTGTAAGATCAAGCCATATAATTGGAAATTCCAAATAACCACTTCAGATTGGATATAATAGGACCAGCTCAATATTTTCATGGATGCTCTATCACATACAATCAATTGAATTCTGAAATAATATGAAATTCTAGCAAATTTATATTCAATAATACTGATTTCTAAGTTAAGAATAATTGTTTTCATGAACATGTTCTTTATGATTTCAATATTGACTCTAACAAAACTCCGTAACAATTTTGTTGTATATGCAGTGTGGAAAGGACACACTCAACACCTATAGGCGTTGGGGTATAGAATTGTTTTGGTCTTCTCATTAGAATTTTATAAAAGACGCTTGGTCACGTTGAATTTGCATTTTTTGAGAACAAATTGCGAATATAAAAGCGAGTTCATGCTCTTTTTTCTATGAAATGAATTGTACGTTTCTATATTTCCTTAACAACCTCTTTTTTATACGCTTAACTCATTAGTTAAATTGTAGGTTAAATTTTGACTTCACGCTTCAAGGACTTCATTCTCTATAGTCTATAGTTTCATTTAATGCCAATAAAAAAAAAGAAAAAAAAATTTTAATTGTTTTCATTTGCAAAGTTATTTATGATTTGTGAAATAAAATTTGCTCAAAAGCTTGGAAAAAATAATACATAGATATAGTTTTTGACAGATGAACCCTAACCAAATCCTAACTCAAAAATTGAATGAATTATAATCGAGATTGGACCATTGGAAGACTACTTGTTTTTAAGAATCAGCTAAATACAGACATCTAATTTCTAAACTTATTAAACTACTTATAGTATATTGAGGAGAATTCCTTCAGTAAATTATACCTGATATGTTCATGGCTCTTAGGCTAGTTAAAATTTTTTGACAGAAATACAACTGGCTACATATACCGGCCGATAAAGAAACTAAATCGGAAAATATAATGTAGATTATCTGTCAGCTGTTAAAATGTGTTGACATTTCACATACTAGTAAATTCCTCGTTGAAAACTAATATCTTGCAGAAGGAATTATGAAATATTTTTTTCGAAATTCGCGGAATTGAGGTTTTATTGTTGATCGTTTACAGGAATAATTGCCGAATTAAAATGGCATTAAAATTAAATGGCAGTCTGATTTTCAGTTTTAGTATACTCAGTAGTATAAAATTCATTTAAAATTTCATTATTCAGTTTAATAACCGCACTTTGTTGAGAATGATGTGAAAGTGGATATTTTGTTGATAATCCAACGTTAATTTTACGTTGAAAATTATATGAATGATTTGACTATAAGATGCCTCCATAACAAAAAGCTCCATGTATATAAAAAAACATTTAAGCAGCAGCTAATAGAAGATATTTTTTTCTATTTGAATTAACGTCTCTCGACTACTTGGTCATTGATAAATGGTACAATTTTTACAGTTTCATGTGATAACAGTGTTAATGCTACAGATAATTAAATATAATTAACAATATATTTGTAGTGAAATTAGATGGAACCGTATTATTCCTAGATGTATAAATTACACAAGGTTGTTTAATCCACATTTCCGGATAAATTTTAATGTAACTTCAATTCGGGCAGTTGTGCCTAGAATATCTTTGACATTGTGTTTTAGTCCGAGTTGGTTACGAACTGCCTCATATTTTTGACACCAGATAAGTATATTTTCAACTTTAAGAGGGATATTATCACAGTATTCGCACTTGTGTTGTTCGCCTGATGTCATCAAATAACTGTGGGTCAGTTTCGATGACCTATTCTTAGTCTCCCAGCTACTATTTTGTCTTGTCTTTTCAGGACTAATCTTGTTTCTTTGTGAATTTTCGGTTGAATTTTGTGCAGCTATATAGTATCATTTTCCCATTGAATTTGCGTTCTTAAATGATTCTATTCTTTATGGATTTAATTGAATCTGTATAAACCACAACTTTTGTAACATCAAGATCAGAGGATTTTGCAAGCTTCGCGGATTGGTTCGTTGTTTCATTCCCTGTGATGCCCACATAAGATGGATTCCAAAACATCTTAGTTCCTGATTTTTTTCAGAGCTTGGCATTTCTCTTGGATTTTTGGTACAAGTGGGTTTTTGGAGTCAATATCAGCTATGGATTGTATGGAGCAAAGGGAGTCGGTTGCTACTGCAACCTTGTGTACTATTATGATAAGACTGAGAAGAGATCTATATGGCATTTAATTTAGCTGGGTATATGCTACAGTTAGTTGAAAGTTTCTAGGATTCAGGTGTATTTTGCTCGTTTATAATCGAGCAAGCTACTCCATGTTCATCTTTAGAGGCGTCTGTATATCTTATAATATCAAATATTTCGTTGCTCATCATTTCTCTGAATGATTGCTTCAATATATCAGGTGTTTCGTGTTTCTCATATTTGTGCAGTTTAACGTTCAGTCTTGGTTGATGTCTGATCCAAGGTACATTTTCTGACGGAGTTATTGGAATGATAGAAGATTGATCAGTTGATTCCTGATACATTTTGATATTTTGTGGGATCGAATAGAGTGTCATTGAATGTATGTTTTCGAGCGTCTTTGCTGTTTTGATCAGATGGTGTATGGGGTGGTTCAGGATAGTGCACACTTCGGAGCCATATACAAAAAGAATTTGTTTTCGACGGAGGTCTAGTAGGAGTTCATGTGCTTCAACATGTAGGCTCGCAAATGGGCTAGATCGTAGTGCCCCTAGAGAGATTCGGAAGGCTGTGTTCTGTAGTGTATTTAGTAGCTTCAAATTGGTATTTCTTGCGGTCGAGTAGATTATTCATCGGTAGTCTTATCGTGAAAGAATGAGTGATCTGTAAATCCCCAACAAAACCTTCTCATCACAATCCCATTTGTGGTGAGATAATGTTCGGAGGATGTTAATTGACTTCATGCAGTTAGCTTTGATGTTCTTGATATGAGAACAGCAAGTTACTCTCTGGTCTGAATTTATTGTTAAGAGGTTCATGCAATTGACTTTTTGTATTGATGTTACATTTAGTGTTGAGTGAGGTAAAAGAAGACATATCAATCCTCATTGGAGAATAGATTTCTTCTAAAAATGAACAAACTGAATAGAAAAGAAGTACCAGTTAGTGGAATAATTTTTTCTGGTGAATCAATATTCACATTCACACTCACAAAGCTTGTACAGGAAGCTCTATCAAGCAGCAAAGAAGTAACAAACTGTCATGCAACATAAAGGAAACTGAAAAATTGACTCACTATGTTAACAAATTTGAAAAAACATTCGAAAATTGATTAATTGATTAAGATGTTGATGTATGATTCGTGGGTAATTTAATTTTGTTTTTTTTTCTCTTTCATATGAATGCAATGTTTGTACTCTATTTACGTAACATACAATTCAGTACGCGCTTATGAATTTCGTATATAATGCTCCAAATAAAACTAACTCCTTTTCTCAATACGTAAGAACTACACAAAGGAGAAAAATATTATAAGCATTTAAATTTTTATATTCCTTTTATTCAATTTCATACTTTCATGTAGGTACTGCACATGCTGGAATTACGGACCTTCAAATCCTAGAATGAACAAGCTATCAGTAACCTTAAACGCCTCGTACCATGGGTCTCAAAACTAATTCAATAGGTAAAAAAATTGTTATCGATACCAAGATTCTGTAGTCAATTCAATTGATTAAGCACTTATTCTTACATTTGAATACTATGTTCACGTGACATACAATTCAATACGTTCTTATGACTTTCGTCCAAGCGTATTTTAAGGGTGACAGACTACTCTCCAATTATGACTGACTTCTTTCTCTCATGACTAAGAACTACACGATAGGGTAAAATATTATAAACATTATTACAAATATTATGAAAATTTATATCATAATAATATTATATTTAATAGTGTTGGCGTTAACTTGACGTGAATCCATTATAATTGAATATAAACTCAAATTCAAACACTTTAACTTATTATTTACACTTTATTCACTACATAGCATCGTTACAAACGACTTCTTCAGATGCTTACAGAATAATCTGTAAGACATTATTGTACATTATTCTGTAAGCATGAAGAAGTCGTTTGTAACGACGAAACGCGTCATGCTATGTAGTGAATAGGTGTAAATCATAAATTCAAGTGTTTGAATTCAAGTTTATATTTTTTATATTGGTGACCATAAACGCTTCGTATCTGGGAATTTCGGAACTAATTGTATGTTACTTTGATGAATGGTTAAAAAAACATTGAACGAGAAGGTAAATCAGAAAACTGTAGATATCATTTTGTAGATATTCATAATATTATTGGTCCTTTATTTATGGATGGAAATTTGGAGACAAAAAATGAAGTATGATAACAGACGAAGTTCACCAACTTATATCGAAGCAATAAATCCGAGCCTATGGAATAAACATGTCTGGTTACAGTGGGACCGGGCAATAACACTGTTCTTCATTTGCTTTTTCCCATATGAAAGTATGACTTAATTAACTATACCTAATCTATAACTGTATTCGTGATAAAACTATTAAATTCAGTTTTCGCTGAGTAGAGATGAACGAGAGGCACCATTATGAAGAACTGAATATATTTTTTATTCTATACGATTTTATACGATTGCGTTTATATATGATTACTTAGTTTAGCGAGCTAAGTGAATTTATCGGCTCGAGTTTACAGTAATGCAATAAATCTGTATCAACTGAAATTGCATCTTTATGTTCTTACTACCGAGAAATTCTAGTGAGTAGAAAAACCCACCATAACAAAGTTTATAGTATTTTTAATGGTATTACAGAGAATTTTTAGAACCTGATAGTAATATTCGTTCAGGTAAACATTATTCTGGTAACTTTGGTTGTAGGTGTTGCAAATGAATTTGTTTACGTTCTTTTTTATTTACTGTTGAATGATATATGCATACTGTGTAATTCCGGAGAAAAAAAGCAATATAAAACTCCATCAAATGAGAGGTATCAAAAAAAGATATATACTTGCCTAAAAATCAATGAGGTTCAGTGATTTTTAGACAAGTATATCTTTTTACCTCTCATTTAAATATGAACTATCACAGAGTTGATTCATTGTACATTGAATTTATTAAAAATTCCATCAGTTATTAAAATCTGATAACTAGATGAGTTTAATCAATTAATAATCTATCTGTAATTTGGAATATGAAAAACTTCATTTTTGAAATTTTGTTCATCTTCCTTCTTTTCAGCCTAGTTTCTTCCATTTCGTATTTGAAGGGATTAGAGCAAATTGTTACAGTGAAAATAAATATTCAAAAGGAAATACAAAAATTTCGAAAGAAAAAGTAATATTCAGGGTGTTCTACTGAAAAACAAATCGATTCGTATACAGAAAACTATTCCTAGGAAAATATACCAAATACAGTATATAACAAAGGCTGTACCCTAAAGTCGCGGGGAGCGATTGGACCATTTAATAAAATGTCGAAAATGACGTTCGCGGAAGAATAATATTAATTTTTCCTATGAAAAAAGCTTCATGTATAAACTAAGATACCATTTTTATCAAGGAAACAGTTATTTCAAAAGATTCTGAAATAGTTTTGGTGAATATTAATACAGGATATCCAAAAAATAAAATTTGATTTCTGAATTAATTCAAATTGAGAAACGGACAGAAGTCTGTTTTTTCAATGGAACATTATAATGGGTGATTTTTTAAGCGTAGTGTTTTTTTAAATCGAATAAAACACTCAGTTTGCATCATATATTCAAATTTTTTATTGAAATTGATAACTTGGCCTTTGCCATTTACATTTTGAAATTAACTTCATGTAAATGTTGTCCGCAATTTTGTATTAAATGGTCCATTCGGAAGGTCCGATTTTGCGTCACTTCTTCGAGCACTTCGTCCGGTATCCCACGAATTACGCGTGTTATGTTATCCTGTAAGGCTTAAATCGTGTGCTTGTCCACATACACTAACGACTTTACATAACCCCACAAGAAATAATCCAGAGACGTCAAATCGCATGATTCTGGCGGCCAATTCATAGGGCCATTTCGAGAGATGAGCTGCTCACCAAATTCATCCTTCAACATGTCAATTGTTTCACGAGCTGTGTCGCATGTGGCACCGTCTTAATGAAACCACATGTCAACCAAGTTCAACTCGGACAACTGGGACAAAAAAAGTTGCGTATCATGGCTCGATATCGTTCGCCGTTGACGTTAACGTTTCTTCCACGGTCGATTTGAAGAAAAATGAACCGATGATGCCACCAGCACATAAACCACACCAAACTCTCGTTTTTTCGGGATGTATCGGTAATTCTTGTATGGCATGTGACTGTTCATCGCCCCTGATGCGACAGTTTTGTTTATTTACATATCCGTGAAGCCAGAAATGAGCCTCATCGCTGAACACAATTTTTCGATAAAATAGCGGAATTTCATTAAGCTGTTCTAAGGCCCATTCACCAAAGGTTAGACGTTAGGGTAGGTCATTCGGCTTCATTTCTTGCAGAAGTTGAATTTTATAGGCTTTCAAACTCAAATAAACACGTAAAATTTTCCATGTGGTGAGTGTTCTCAGCAACATGCTCAGTTGCTGAGAACGACGACGAATTGACATTTCACGATCCTCATTAACACTGTACGCTACGGCTGCAATATTCTTTTCAGTACGCATTGTACGCATGCGAGACAATGGTTTAATTAATGCCCAACAAAGTAAACTTGGTGTGAAATTTGGTGATAACAGCACGAATTGTTGATTCACTAGGTCGATTATGATGATCATAATTTGGTAATAACAAACGATACACATTTTTTACAGAACACAAATTTTGATAGTAAATTTCAACAATTTGCAATCGCTGCACGTTTGTAAGTCTCTTGCCATTTTCATGATGAAATGACAGAGTATACTGAAAACTTTTCACTTTGACAGATGGCGTTTGGATGCCATTACCAACCAGTGCCGCCAACCTGAAAAACTTAACTCTCAAAAAATCAGCCGTTACATTTTATGATATGAAAGTTATATGAAAAAAATGCGAATATGATTGAGGTTATTTTGTAGACTTATATCTCTGAAATATGCGCCTTTTGAAATATTGGCATATAAATGATTCGCTTATGGTAATTTTATAAGAAAATTCAAGTTTAAATTCAACTAGATAGATATGTCGGCAATGAATCTAAAAGCTGCCTCATTATGACACTTACCTTTTAAAAATTATTAATATCAAACATAGTAGTGCGGTTAATGCAAGTTGAGATAATTTCATTTCATTTGTTTTTTATGGACAATGTAATGAAGTAATAGCAAGAAGATGTAACACATTTTTAATTCATTTGCCTCAGAAACGAAAATCATCAAAGTATGCCGTTGCACAAAATATTGAAAGTTTGGAACTGTTAAAGCAGTAGTCGAGAGAAATAAATCTTCCGTCAACAATAAGAACGAAGATTTTAATTGTGTAAAAGGCTAATTTGGATGATTTCTGTGAAACAAGTTGAGGTAAAACAAGGTTCATCGAAATCAACACTTCACAAAGTATAATATATTCATAAATTTCCTCCTTACACTTTTTCAACAATTCAGCATCTTGAAGAAGCTGACTCTTTAAGGCGAGTGGCATTCTGCAGGATGCAAAAAAACAATGAAGTTTTGTAATTCACTTTCAATATCGACGTCATTTCTTAGCCATATGGCTTAGCATATACACTCTATTGAGGCATTCAGGTGCTCAAATTCCGATATGGATACCACTAACACTCTTCCGGAGATGCTTCAACTGGAAATTACAGTCAAGTTGAATGTATTCTCCCATAAATGATGAAGTTCATACATCATGATTTATTATATCATGTAATTATCCCTCAGCCTTTTTGGGATATTATTTTTAATATTAATTTTTACATTGGTGAACTAGTGGCGTATATTAATGTATGATATAATGTAGATTCTATGGTTAGCTTTATTTAGGTGAGGTTTATTGGTCAATTATATGAGGTGTGGTATTTGGTAATTTATTGAGAAGGTCGTAATAGAGTTGATTTATTTTAGATACCTCTGATATTTCTCATATACTATGCTATTCGAATTAATTGGGACAAACATTTTTTTCTTCGTTTGAGTTACTGTAGTAAGTATGTGAGTACCAGGGTGGCCCAAACACCATCACACCTGCTTGTTTACTACCTGAGGTGACGTGGAGGTTTTACGTTGACCATCATTTACATTCTGACCGGTTTTACCTCGCCAGCAATTCAGTTGTGAGGCAGTTGGTGATTCAGTTCGGTGCGACCGTTGATGGTTTCAATTTTGATAAGTGCTGTATTGCCTTGTCCAAAGATGGATATCACTCCGAGGAAGCGTTCCAAAATCATCGAGCTTAATGAACACACATCAATGGCTGTAAGAGATATGGCTAAAGCTGTTGGTGTGGAAAAGTCCAGCGTTTCGAGAATTTTAAAAACATTTGAAGAAAGTGACTCATCGTCTCCAAAAAGAAAATGAAACTGTGGCCGCAAACGCAAAAGAACAGACAAACTATTGATAAGAAATAGCAAAGTTAATCCGAGAAAGACAAGCACTGATCTCTGAAGGGATTTAATGGGTTCTGGTGTGGAGGTGAGCGCCTCACTGTGCAAAAACGACTGCTGGAGGTTGACCGTAAGGCAAGAAGACCAATAAGAAAACAACTGTTTACCCAGAAAATGATGAAGAAACCGTTGAAATTGGCCAAAAAGTACAGTGCGTGGACTGTGGACGACTGGAAGAAGTTGGTTTTTAGTGAGGAGGCACATTTGTTTGTTCAAGGGTACAAATCAAGTAACATATAAGTACATATAAAGAATAATACTTTTCTATATATGTTAACTTATAGACCAAATTGACAGTTTTTCAAAGAACTTCTATTATGTATTTTATTTTTTTCCTTCTTCATTACTTTACAGTACCTATTTGTGAAGACTAGATTGAGCATTGATTCTTAATTGGTAATCCCTTCAGAATAGGTTCACTGAGTCAAGGTACTGAGTTAGTATTACGTTTGTCAAACAATAAATGCTTGCACAAGTATTATCTATAATTGGTAACAGTATACGTGACAAAACGTCATATATAAGCACAACCTTATTTTTTTAATTTTGTGAACTTGTTGGAATATATGCTGATAATATTTGTTTAATTTAAATGAAAAAACATTTGACTTATTTTCACAAAATTGTTCTATATACATCCCAAATAACAATTGTTCAGCATTTCTCCCAATTTTAAAAAGTTTAATTCAGTGTTCCTTTTGCGAACAAATGCAAAAACACCCTTCAAATTTGTCAAGAATATGATACGAATCTATGAAACTAAGCCAAGTGATTTTTATTCAGTTCATATTATGTGCGTTTTAGACAACTTCAAATTCAGAAGTAAATTAATTCCTTGTTATCGTGGATTCATAATAGATCTTAATAAATTCTGTAAAAATACAAAATATATGCATATTATGTGTATTATAATTCCTACATACAATATTTAAATATTGTATGTAGGATTTGATGAGCAGCAAAGCAAGTATATAGGGTATTTGAAATTCATTGATGTTGTTTAGGTGAGTTTGAATTAGTTATTTTGTGTTGATAATTTCATGAAATGTTTGATCAAAAATGAAATTGTGAACAAAAATTAATCATATTGCGAATATTGATATTCACACTGAAACACTGTTAACATAACTTATAGTAATGACTAATATGGCATGAATAATGCCCGAAATGTTTAATCAATTCGATACGGTATCTCGAATGAGAATACCTGTTAATGTTTTCATGAAATTGACTTGTCAATTGTGTATTAAAATTCCGTATGTTAGAATAATTGGCTGATAATTCAACTGAAACTCATATTTTTGTAATTTGATTATAATTAGATATTTATTCTGGAGAGGTAACAGTCAAAGAAACTTTTATAGAAAACTTAATCGGATGTTTTTGAGAATCAAAAGATAGTTCTCAAAAGATAGCAGTGTGCACCATCACGTGTTGTTGTTTTCAGATGTTTTTCAACCTTCATTTGTAAGTAAAGGAAAACGGCAGCGGGTGTGCGCCAAGAGTACGTTTCTGTTCTCAAACATTCAAATGAAATAATAAACTATAAGCAATCAACTGTCTCTCTGGTCCTTAGTATAACGAAGTCCTGGCAAGAATGGAGGATCGATTTCACCGTACTGCCTTAAGTATAAGTTGGCAAAGATCACACTATATACCCATAGAAAAAACTTCTTTTAAGTGATCGGTTTTATCCTTTGGCATCTATTCTAAGTGTATTTAAGATATCTATCGAAATATGTTGGTACTCTTAAAACCTATTTGAAAAACTGAGAAGCGAAACGAAACTTCAATTATCCAATTCAAAGTATTCATGTATTCTCAGGCATGTCTTGCTGAAAATGTATTTTCAGCAAGATTAAAATAATTCATGAATTGAATTTGTATATTACATAAATTCTTTTTCTTGCTAGGCGATAGTCATAATGCTTCAAACAAGATTCAAACATAATGTGGGAATTCAAAGACCATTTGTTGAGCACGTGATATATTTAAAATTTAGATTTTTTTTAATTCAGTGGACCTACAGTTTAACGCCGGTTTCGAAGGGCCAATGGGCTTTCAATCAATGTACATTACCCAAGAATTTTCATCATTGATCTACATAAATCATAGACAAACACATATACCCATGCCTTCACCGGGGCTCGAACCCGAATGCTACCGCATCATAGTCGGGTGTTCTCCTTACTTACTTACTTACTTAACAAATCTTTATTTACAAATATTAACAATACGTATATAATACATGAGTTATGCAAAAATTTAACATTATATATCTTAAACTAAATACATAATTCATTTTTCATTACAATCTTAAAATTTTCACAGTTCCTACTTATTAGTTTTACTGTACATTTACTTCGTTTTTGACAAATATCATCTTGATATATATATATATATATATATATATATATATATATATATATATATATATATATATATATATATAGGGATCATATATGTGTAGATGATCGCTTTGCCTTTAGGTAATTATTTTTTTTTTATATTTTATTTGTGCATTATCATTATATTTACATATTTTAATTCTACAATACAGGAAACTATTTGCGAAAACCTGTTTTTGATACTTATGTCGTCTGACGAATTGTTGGCTTCTGTATTCGATTATAATCATATCTAGCAGAGGTCACCAAAGGAATGCTTTTCTACGAGATTTAAATACCAGGTATGTGGTAGTGAGTTTTTGGTTCATATTCTCTCGTTGAATATAGGTAAATGTTGATATGGTAATCTGTGTTTCATGTTTTCTGTGTTGTGTGCTCTGAGGTTTGTTATATTTTTAGTCAGCGGGTTGTCCAGCTGTGTTTTGTAAAATTTTTTGGCCATGTTATCTATGTATTGTCTGAGCGGTTCTATATTCGCTTCTCGATGCAGTGTATCTATTGGGGTGAATCTGTCCATTTTTGTTATAAACCTTAACATTTTATTTTGAAAAACTTGCAAAGGTCTGAGTGTTGCATTACTTACGTTGCACCAGGCTGGTGCAGCGTAATAATTTTATCTACCAATGTTGGTATTTCATGGAATGGTTTTTTCAACGTTTTGGTCATTTTCCAAATAGAATTATCCCTTGGATTTAAACTCTAGAGTTTTTCTGTCCATGTTGAGTTTTGTGATTTTTAATTTCTGTTTTTATTTGTTTACTTAGTGCGTGCATAATATTTTTGTTATTTTGGTTTCTATGTGTCTGCCATCTCTTTCTTTGTTTGTTTCTTAGTTTTATCAATTCTAGGATTGCTTCAGGAAGTTTGTCAGTATTAGTTTGAATTATTTTTTTCTCTGTGACTTCGTCTCTAGTTTTAATAAGGATGTCTGTAAATATTTCAACTTCGTCTTCTAATTTCTCCGGACTGTCAATATTGTATTTTATATTTACTCTACGATTAATGAGTTGCCTATATATGTTCCAGTTTGTATTTTCGTAACTTATTATTTCGCGTTGTATGTTTTCATTCTTTATGTTGAATAGTTGGAAATACACAGGATTGTGATCGGAATTGAGTTCTGCATGAGATATTAGTTGAGATACGTTTTTAATATTTTTAATAAGAGCTATATCTTTTGTGCTGGGGAGTCCATTGTTTTCTGGATAATGTGTATGATCGTCGGGAAAAAATAATGAACAATTATCGTTTTCATTTATATAGTTGTAAAGAGTGTTGCCATTTCTGTTGTTTCGTCTACAGTTCCAAGCCGTATGTGTTGCATTAAAATCGCCAATGACTATTGTTTTGTTCCCAGAGTTAATGAGTTTACATAGGCAATCTTTTTTGAATTTATTCAGTGGTCTGTTATATGTTGAAATTAAAGTGATGTTGTTTTCCAGTGTTATTCCTAAATTTTCTATACTGTAATTCATGTTTTTTATTTGTGAGAAAACGACTCCTCTCTTTATTGAAATTGCTACCCCACCGTGGCCGGTGTTAGTTTGTCTTTCTCTTCGTAGAATTTCGTAACCTCTACAATTTAATTTATGCTCTTTTTTCAAACGTGTTTCGTTGATTAACATAATATCAATTTCATGTTTTCGCAAATAGCTTTGAAGTTCTGACATTTTATTTCTAATGCTGTTAGCGTTCCAGTGTGCGATATTGAGCTTAAAAACCATTAATTTCTAAGTTTTGTGTAAATTCAAAAAATATTTGAAACCGCTCTACATGGTTATTAGTACTGACTAATTTTTTATTTAGATTACTTATAGCTAGAAGAAATTTATTTACATCTATTAAACTATTAAGAGTTTTCAGTTCATTACTCAGTTTAGTAAATTCACTTAACTCACCGCAATTGTTATAATCACTATTTTCGGTTATTATACGCTGATCAGGCACTTTGTGTCTCTGGCTATACATTCTCTCCCATACATTGGTATCGGAGCGGTATTTTGGCACTACACTTTTGTTTTTACGCACTAAACTTTGTTTATTTTCCATTATTTTCTTGTACACAGGGCACTCGACGTTGTTAGCGGTGTGTTGACCACCACAATTCGCGCACTTTGGTGTATCGTCAATTTTCAATGGACACTCCGATGTTAGATGATCATTAGCACAACGCAGGCACGATGGTGTTGCGTTACAATTTGTTGTAGAGTGGCCCCATATTTGACATCTATGGCATTGGGTTATTGTTTTTTTACTAAAGTATCTTGTCCAGCTTACTTTAGTATAATTTATTATGTAAATCGTTTTTTGTAAATACTTCAGTACAATATCTTTTCCTGTTATTACAAGATAGATCGGTCTTCTGGTGTTTTTCATTTTGTAGATTTTTTCTACTTTTATTTTATAAGTGTCCTCTATTTCGTTTTTTATATCGTCCACGCTTGGTTCGTTATCCAATCCTTCGAGGACAAACGCGTGCGTCTTTTTGTCTTTCCTAGTGTACGTATGGTAATCTATATTCTGTTCTTTTGAGAACATGTTTACCTGATTCCAGTCATGTTCGTTTTTGACAAATATACTTGTATTATTTTTATTATATTTCAAATGAAATTTATTTTTGGTCAATTCTTCTAAGGTCTCAACAAATTTTTTGTGATTGTTTATTTTCCCATGTAAAACCATGGGAGGAAGTTTGTTTTCCTTTTTTGGTTTATAATTTCCTAACAAGGTATTTTCAGTATTTTGGTTTTCTTCTTCCATTTCTACGTTATCTAGGTTTGTGAATCTATTGTTCACCGGTACTTCATTTCGGGGGTTCCTTTCCTTCACCTTTTTCACGCTGGGATGAGTTTGGGAGGGATTTTCATCATCTTGAATTCTTCTTTTGTTTTTAAGAAGTCTTAATGGTGGGAACTGGTCCGTCGTTACAGGCGCCATTTCTACTTCTGTATCACTAATTGCAACACATTTATTCGATTGGTCCACTGTGGACATTCACTTAGTAATTATTCTAATAACTCAGTCTTATCAGCTAGTTATTTTAATCACTTTCGGTCGTTTTTTAATTCTCAATGAATTCAATGTCTTTAATAGAGATTTTGGGGAAAACCCCAACACAAACAGGTATAAATCACTACGCTGAGGATTTATAATTCTTCACACAAAAGTAACTTTGCCTTCGCACAGGTAATTTCAAACGATGTTCACTCTACGATATCTTGAACAAGAATGGGTGTTCTCCGACTAAGCCAACGCGACCGGCTAAAATTCATGTGTTGACATGTTGGATATCTGTACCTTCATTCATAAACAAACATTACATACATCAAAACTGAATAATTGCTCGACTATATTTTCTCGCTATTCGGTTAATAATAATAATCAACAATAATCCAATTGCCGTTAGCTAAATTGTCAACAGGCTTATTGGTTAATGACATTAAGTATGGAGTATGAGATGAAATGGCGATAAAAATATCTTTTTCAATATGATGAAATTTTCAGTATAAACGAAGTGTAATTATGAAGTCAATATATTTCAGAAATATTTCACGAAATATACACACATATCAAAATCTATATTGAAATATGATATATATTCTATATAAAGGGCCGGTATTTTATTTTACGATTGAAATTTGCTCTCAATTTCATTTGAACAACCCTTTAATGGTAATTCTAGAATTATTTCACTTTTATGCTGGCCTTTTTTTATGTTGTAACTGGAAAAACTGTAGTATCGAGGCAACATGTGAAATTCATAATGTGAAAAATATATTCCTTCGATTCAAATGGAACTAATTGACTATCAACGCACTTGCCAAAAACCGAAATTCTTTAATTCTTACAACTCGTAAAAAATAAAAACTTATGCCTGAAAAATTATACTGCTTAACGGTTCTATTATATCCTTTCATCCATGATTTTTTAAATTTGAAGAGAAATATAAGAGGTAGGTAATTTCGATGAAATCGAGTGGAAAGAACGAAACTTTTTTTCATTTTATAATGCTTTAAAATTCTTGAAAATTCAATAAATCAATATTATAAATTTTGAAATGAATGAGAACTTATTTATGTTTATTTCGATGAAAAATATTTATAATTCAATGCAATGAGTGATAGTTTTATGCGAAAAGTATACTAAACTATCATTCGAATAACTTGTTTGATAAAAAAAATGGTAAATTATTAATTCAATTAAATTGAATAAAAAAATACAATATTACCTAAATGGTCAATTGAAATGACTTTCAAAATAACTTGAAATGATGAACAATTAAATAGATTAATTAATTAATAATGAACAATATTTTGAAGAAATTGAGAAATTCTTTGATGAACAAGAATTATCGTATTGTTCTTTAGAAATTATGCGTTTTTGTATATCACTATAAAGAAATATCTTAAGAACAAAACGTTCTCTCCATTATTCGCCTCTTAATTCGGCAAGCGTGAAATAGTTTCTGAATTCATTTTAAATAGGTAATTTCAGTTTTTATGTATATGTAATTTGGTGATCATTTCCGTGTAAATGAACCGATTTTCATAAAACTTGGCAAATGTTTTGAATTCAATTAATCCAATGGGTTTCATCGACAACAGATTAACATCATGAATATTTTCTCATGTTTGTCTTTAATAACAGTAATTATATAATAAGAGTAACTTTAATAATAGTAAAAATATTTTAACTCTATGTAATCTAAAATAAACGAGATTTTTCGACAATAATTTTTATATTAGCACGTGATTTTTGTAGTATTTCAAATTATTTCTTTATATATCAGTTACCATTATCTCAAACTTAACATTTTTAATGGACAATTTTCATGTTATGATATGATTGTTGTGCAAAATTTCAATGAATCATGCTAAATTTTCGCGTCTCAATTATTTTTACTATAAAATATATGATTATTACTTGAACACTATTAAAATTATAAAATATATCTGAAAAGTTATTTCCGGCCTCCATAAAAAACTGAAATCTATTCGAAATTGTGATAAGTAAGGATGTATACATAAAACTTGTCTGAGTGTATACCGAATACATAAATTAGTAATGAAGAAGATCAATTGCTTTCTCGAAAATTTCCTCCCATAGTCAATGTAATTATTCATTTGTCACAATTGTTTAAAAGTTTTGTTCGGTATCGAAAAAGGTGATTTTAGGATCTAATACGAATAGAATTGAGTATTTAATTTGTGGGAAAATTCTGAATTTTTGCCCCACAGATAAAATAATATGTGATATTCTAATGATCAGATAACGACATTTTCATGAGAAAGCTTATGATATTACGTATGTTAGAATTAAATTTTCTGCAAGAACTTACCATTTCATGGTCGGTAATTCCACACTGACCCCCAGTTTGATGGAACTGGTCACTTCGTCCACAATCAACATGGAAATTATTCACAAAAATTCAAATAAATCTCTAGCGTAGCACTAGCAACTGTCGGAAAACACTTCACTGATTTTATTTTCAAAAAACATGGAAAATTATAAATACTCTATTCTAGCACCGACACCGATGCTAATGTCTAGTGAAGATTTCAAATTTAGAAGCTAGATAACGGTAGCTGGTCGAGAAACGAACGTTTTGAGATATCCCCCTTCCCCAGCCTCGTATTTTTAGACAAATCAAACGAAAATTTGATGTTTCCAAGAACTATTCAAAGTGGATAATGAAAGTGTGTTTGTTTATTTCTTCAGTAGTCGCATTCGGATTTCCCATTTGTTGTTATCTTAGCACGGTTGAAAGTGGGGCATGAAAATCTGAAAATATTACGGAAAATTCGTCGGTTATATTGAATGTTCATGAATATCAACAATAAACGAGGCTAACCGGGCTATATACAATGATAAGAGCTGTGATAAGAATATCTTTCTATTAAAAGGATAATGGAGGCATCACACCTTACACGTTCACAAAACTAACTCTACTATGAAATTATTTTAATTTAATAGAATTTCGAATGAATTTTCTACAACTCATTTTTTTAAATATTTCATTCACTGCCATTATCTGAAAAACTCTATGTATGTGTGTGCACATATGTGTATTCATATACATTTGTGTATATAATAATAAGTAATATAATAAAGTAATATATAGATATATATAAATATATATATATATATATATATATATATATATATATATATATATATATATATATATATATATATATATATTACTTGGTAGAGCAACAGGGCGTACACCTGAGAGACCTGGGTTCGTATCCCAGTCGAGGTTGAAAACTTTTGTGTTGTAATATCAAGAGAGACCCTGATCAATTTTGGATTTTGGAAAAAAAGGAAGCAAATGGACTTCCAAACAATATGTCTCTCGAAGGTAATATTGTTAACATCACATGTGACACCTTAGATTGCTTTGATGATTCAGATATTCTCTAAGTTGTTGAGCCAATGACAACGTTTACCAACCTACGTGCACTACCTCTTCTCATTAACAAAAAAGAATTTTCGGGTTAAGAAATTGTTAGTTCCATAAAATGGTGGAAGATAAAGATGACAACTTATTACTATTTATTCCTTTTTTTTGATAAGTGACTCTGGATTTATTCTTGCCGCTTCACTCCAGATGTTATCATTCATCTCATTATTCGATTCTTGCCTTTCCTTCAATATGGAAAAGCTCTACACTTGACAAAAAGGGTGTTATGACCGAAGTGAGAAACCAGAGAGCTTAATCAAATATATGCAATTTTTGCAAGATATTTGAGTTTTTGGTATACGACGTAATATTTCTTCTTATCCGCAACATTATAACTCCTGTACGACACGTTTTTTATCGAGGCAGATGAAAGGTATTGCTGAAGATATAGATGCGGGATACAAACATATGTATTATAACAGAACTTTACTAAGGCCTTTTTCAGATGAGACCATAAGCTTTCATTAAGGAAACTATTGATGTTCAGATTGACTAACACTTCTTTTAACATCTTATTTATGCAACAGCATTGACTATGTGAAAATACATGAATCTTCATTTTCTTCATTCCAGCTGTATCGGGGGAACCGCAGGGGTTTGTGTTTGGCCCCTCTTGTTCAATACTTTCATCAACGATATTGGAACAAATAGTACCGCCAAATTTATTGATCTATGTTGATGACGTAAAAATGTATAAGTGCGTGAGAAGCCTAGAGGACTGTGTGTATAGTACTGAATCTCAACTGATTAAGTACCATCATGTACTTGGGGAAAATGTAGTTCAACGTGATAGTGAATTAAAGGAATTTAGAAGCACTAGAAACTGTCGAAAAACACTTCACTGATTTTAATTTCTTTTACAGTGAAAATGTGTAAGAGCGTGAGAAGCCTAGAGGACTGTGTAAAGTCTCAGTCACTTTTTGATGAGTTATACAATTGGTGTGTACAAAATAGAATTATATTGAATGATGTCAATTGCAGGGTACTGTCGTATAGTACTGGATCTCAACTGATTAAATACCAGCATGTACTTGGGGAAAATGTAGTTCAACGTGATGATGAATTTGAGGATTAAGGAGTTGCTTTCGACCTAAAACTCTCATTTTCGACAAATATTAATAATATAATTTCCGAGGCTTAAACAACATATGGTTTCATCTTGCGATGTACTAGATATTTCGACAGTACGGAAAATGTTTTTTTTTATATAGGCCTACGTAAGATCTGAATTGAAGCATGCTTCAGTAATGGGCTACTGGATACAGTGTAGACATTAAGAACATGGAAAAAACTCACAAGGTCTTGAAATATCTTATATTTATGACAGATGACCTTTATCCAAACCAGGATTTTTCGCAGGCTATTCTACTTCAGATATTTCATTTTCATTCATTGGTGCAGAGGCGTATCTGCTTCTCCTTTTTTCAAATTTTCAATCTAGTGAATTGAGTGTTAAAATTAAAAATTAGAGCAGACTGAACTTCCACTCTTTTTTTTTTAATTCAGTGGACCTACAGTTTAACGCCGGTTCCGAACGGCCAATTGGCTTGTCATCAATGTACATTACCCAGCATATATCATTATTCAAATTTCTCAAATCATAGACAAACACAAACACCCATGCCTTCAGCTGGGCTCGAACCCGATTTCTACCGCACCATAGTCGGTTGTTCTACCGATTAAGCTACGGAGACCGGCTCAACTTCTACTCTTCTTTACCTCTAGACACTACGCAAAAATATTCTGAAAACATTTCCGATATATAACCTGTGTAATATATGCATCGGCGTATTGCATATCGATCTGTTCAATGCTTCGATTGCAAGAATCCGACGCATGTTGCTGCCTTAGGATACTTTACACATCTTTCTTCTTTCTGTGTATATTTTCATATACACTGTGTATTTTATAACCAGAATTCATTGAATATTCAAATGTTTCTAAATTCTGCTCTGTTTGTTTTGTTTCTTTTAATTTTTTTATTCAATTCTCTGTTTCTCCTCTCTCTCAATGCATGTGATATTATTTATTATATGTTCCATTCTGTCAGCTCAATTGTTGGAATATTTCAGTATTTGTTAGACTATTCATATTTCTCATTCAAATATACATATAATTATATATATATATATATATATATATATATATATATATATATATATATATATATATATATATATATATATATATATATATATATATATATATATATATATATATATATATATATATATATATATATATATATATATATATATATATATATATATATATATATATATACTTAAAATTTCATTCATTCTTGAATTCAATACAATTTTACGAAGTTAGAACCTTTCGCTATACTGGAAGTTGAATACTTGACAAAAAATTTTCCACAATGAGGACTTATCGAAGTTTGAAGAATAACTGTTTTTAGGTCAATCTTACGTTCGATTTGGATATTATGTCAAGTAATTTCACCGAACTCGTTTTATTTTCAATGCACTCCTTGAAATTAAAAACGAAGTTTTATTTTAGATCATACTCAAGTTACCTGCTGACCCAAATTTGAGGTTAATTAGTTTCAGAATATATTATTATACATGTGTTAAGGTACTTAACGCGCACTCGCTTCCAACAAATCACTTCGCTTGGTGTAGTTTTCCTTCAAGTGAGTGAATAAGAGAAAGCGCGGCGTACGCAATTGAATTATTTACCCTGGATAATTGTTATCGATAATGGCAACAATAACCCTTTTAAGATTATTTTATCTAACATAAAAGCTCAAAATATCACATTACAGATCTTATCGATATGTAATATCAACTAAACATGTAAATAACTGAATGTATTCCATTGTAGTTGACTGCACCTATATGTTTTGAAGGTCAATTATTACAAATATTTCGTCGTATCAGCCTTCTTCAGTATGAAGATAAATAAAATATTACGTCTAAAACATACATACATTAATGAATACGATTGAAATAATGTGTTAAACACAACAATCAGTGAGATATTCACAAAATCGTAATCTCATTCGTATTTGTTAAGGTATTTAGGTACCTATGCTTTAGATGTATCATTGAACTAATTTTCTTGCTGAAGAAGGATACGCTGCAACGTTAATAATAATAAATGACTTTCTTAACCTATACACCTAACTACAATAGTGTTTATAGATATACACAGATAGATAAATGAAATAAATTGTGTATACAAGGTGTTTTATTGGTAAACGGAAATACTGAGACTGTGAACAGAGGTCACCGAGGTAATACCCTTACAAAACCAAGGTCTGAAGATCAGAGTAACCAAGACACAGTGTGTTTCATTAGCTTTGCTGAATTTTTCTTGTGGTCATTACTGCTATACCACCCCTCACATTTTTTTGATAATTGGCACTTATGTTACTTATACCTACAGAGCCCAAATTTCAACTGAAATGAAATCGACCTTTTCTTTCTCAATTCTTCAACTCAAATATTGAAAGTATCATCAACATAACACCAATCTTCAAATAATAATAATAAAAATCTACATGGGGAGTGTGTGTGTAGATATAATTTGTATTGTCGTTGGGTTTACATGTTATGAAATAAAAGATAGCCATATTTATTATGTAAAACGTTCTGGGCGTATCAGCCCTTTTTAATATATTATAATATTTCTAAATATCAGTTTTGGAGGTCTTTTACAACTTCCAATTATTTCATTGTATGTATATTGAAATATATTCAGGCTTTGAATACCTGGAAGTGTTCAGTTGTACCTTCAAGTATATAGTTGTAAGGAATTAGGTCCTCTTAGAGTTGTATACAACGTACTTGGTATCAGTATTAGGTATGTGTGAGTCTGTGATACTGATTGAAATGTTGTTTACATCGAACATATCATAAATTTATATTGACAATTTTGGGGCTCTCTACACCATTGGACTTCTTTTTAATCCAATATTATATTTATATATACATATAGATATATATTTTTTTAAAATTGATTTATTGCCTGTTTAACATAGTTTATATTGAATGTTTTTAGCAACAACAGGCTTCTTTTATTATGAAAAACTTCATTCATAAGTTTTTCGATATTATTGTTATTGCTAATAACATTCAATATATATAAAGGAAATGAAATTTTTTGTGCTTGTGGCACTGAATGAAATATTTAAGAAGATTAACAGTAAAACATTCATTTGAAAAATTCAAATTAATCAAGAGAATGTTATAGTAGAGGTAGATATGTGAACATGTACGATGTGATATCTTCATCATCCTTCAAGGGATAAATGTTAGAGACAAACTGAAATCGTTTCGTTCTGCAAGGAACTCGTCAGTCGCATCACGTCCATCGAAGTGAGGCAACGATTTCAGACCCCAAGCATCTTCTTGTGACTCCAAGTGGAAGATCGTAGAATAATGAAAACTCCACAATTCCATCTATAGAAATCAGTAGAAAAAACCTCTCAGATTACAGACACAACAAGCATCAAAATTTCACTTATCTTCTATACCCGTAGGTATCTAGGAAATTGCAATGTATTTAATCAAATTAAATGTACTAAATTCGATGGTCGTGGTGCCACTGACGAGTTTCTTGCAGAACGAAACATATATGTCTCGCACTTCCATCAGGTGTGGCATCGATTTCAATACTTCTCTAACATTTATCCCTTGAAGGATGATGGAGACATCACATCGTACACGTTACCATATCTAGCTCTACTATAACATTCTCTTGATTAATTTGAATTTTTCAAATGAATGTTCAAGTGTTCATTTCCTTAAATATTTCATTCAGTGCCACAAATACAAAAAATTTCATTTCCTTTAAAATATCGCCGAATAGGCCCCTGAAATACGGAAATAAACGCGAGCGTACTACTAACGCAACCTATTGACATTTGAAAACATCGTATGATGATATTTGTCAAATAGACATTGCTATTGAGTAGATACCTACTGGTATAGAAGATATGTGAAATTTCGATGCTTGTTGTGTCTGTAATCTGAGAGGTGTTTTCTACTGATTCCTATAGATGGAATTGTGGAGTATTCATTACTCTACGATCTTCCACTTGGAGTCATAAGAAGATGCTTGGGGGTTGAAATCGTTGCCTCACTTCGATGGACGTGGTGCGACTGACGAGTTCCTTGCAGAACGAAACATATATGTCTCGCACTTCCATCAGGTGTGGCATCGATTTCAATATTTCTCTAACATGTATCCCTTCAAGGATAATGGAGACATCACATCGTACACGTTCACATATCTAGCTCTACTATAACATTCTCTTGATTAATTTGAATTTTTCAAATGAATGTTCAAGTGTTCATTTTCCTAAATATTTCATTCAGTGCCACAAGCACAAAAAATTTCATTTCCTTTAAAATATCGCCGATTAGGCCCCTGAAATACGGGAATAAACGCGAGCGTACTACTAACGCAACCTATTGACATTTGAAAACATTGTATGATGATATTTGTCAAATAGACATTGCAATCTAGTAGATACCCACGGGTATAGAAGATGTGTGAAATTTCGATGCTCGTCGTGTCTGTAATCTGAGAGGTATTTTCTACTGATTCCTATGGATGGAATTGAGGAGTATTCATTACTTTACGATCTTCAACTTGGAGTCACAAGAAGATGCTTGTGGGTTGAGATCATTGCCTCACTTCGATGGACGTGGTGCGACTGACGAGTTCCTTGCAGAACGAAATATATATGTCTCGCACTTCCATCAGGTGTGGCATCGATTTCAATATTTCTCTAACATTTATCTCTTGAAGGATGATGGAGACATCACACCGTACACGTTCACATATCTAGCTCTACTATAACATTCTCTTGATTAATTTGAATTTTTCAAATGATTGTTTAAATGTTCATTTTCTCAAATATTTCATTCAGTGCCACAAGCACAAAAAATGTCATTTCCTCTAAAATATCGCCGAACAGGTCCCTGAAATACGGGAATAAATGCGAGCGTACTACTAACGCAACCTATTGACATTTGAAAACATCGTATGATGATATTTGTTAAATAGACATTGCAATTTAGTAGATACCTACGGGTATAGAAGATATGTGAAATTTCGATGCGTGGTGTGTCTGTAATCTGAGAAGTGTTTTCTACTGATTCCCATAGATGGAATTGTGGAGTATTCATAACTCTACGGTCTTCCACTTGGAGTCACAAGAAGATGCTTGGGGGTTGAAATCGTTGCCTCACTTCGATGGACGTGCGACTGACGAGTTCCTTGCAGAACGAAACATATATGTCTCGCACTTCCATCAGGTGTGGCATCGATTTCAATATTTCTCTAACATTTATCCCTTGAAGGATAATGGAGACATCACATCGTACACGTTCACATATCTAGCTCTACTATAACATTCTCTTGGTTAATTTAAATTGTTCAAGTGAATGTTCTGGTATTCATTTTCTTAAATATCTCATTCTGTGCCATAAGCACAAAATAAATTTCATTTCCTTATATATTTATATATACAAATTGATGAATTGATAATGCGATATGAGAATGGTCGAAAAATATACAATCCAATAAGCAGAATACCTATTCGCTGTTGGGAACGCTCATTATTAGTAAATATTTCCTGATTTGTGTTTTCATGGAATAATACATCAAGAATAATAGTACAAACGGTTCTTTGTTATTCCGGCTAAAAAGCTTTTGGAAATTATTTTACATAATAAAATATGAATCGACATAAAATGAAATACCATTTTCTTTATCATAAACTGTACTATATTACTCTTGTTAATTCCGGGGTAAAACCCATATGTTAAAATGGTTATAACAGTATATGCATATCATATAACAGTATATGAGATGAAGAATAATGGAAGGACTATGGCAATTTATCACAGTTCCAATTCCGGGTACCCTGTTTTCCTCTGCCTACTCAAGGGATAACCATTTCACATTGGTATAGATGTTACTGAAAGGTTTGTTAGGTACATGTTTTAAAGTGGAATTTCTATTAACATCTGCTTTTCATTATTTAACGAAAAAATTTTTAAAAATCTGAGTGGACTTTTAATGATATGAATAATACTTGTTACTCAAATATGACGCTAAAAGTAGAATTCTACCAAGACTGGTTGGATTGGTAGAATCTGTTATTCGACGCATTACAAATAATAAAAAAGATTTGGCTTTTACTTCAAATAATACTATTTTTATAACAGACCGCCATCTGCTGCAAGTTTTGCTGCCCATATTTCATTATGGAAAAGAAAACAAATCGTATTGGGAGGTCAATAAATATTCATTTCGACTCACCCTCATCGTCACGTTGTAAAACGACAGTAAAAATAGACAATTTCATAAAAGAATGAAAACTTGTTTTCAATATCGGTAAAAATTTATCAAGCAATGGCAAAATGTGTTAATCATTATTGGACATCTGTATAAAACAAATATTTTCTTCTCAATTCGATTCATTTCCGAATGTGCTTCGCTTTGAGTAGAAACAATAAATGTGTCTCACAACATTTTTTTCTTTCGACATGAATGGCAGAATCAAACGCTTCAAGTGGTATTGACAGTTTCAGGTAGTCTAAAAGACCTAAAAGTAAATTTGAAGTTTCTCGAAATTATGTGTGCGTCTCAAACCCCTATATGTAAATTGTGTTAACATGAAAATATGAAGATAAATAATGAAAAGCAGGAACATTTCAGGAAATATCTACTATTCTATCACAAAAAGGAATCACAAATCCTTTTACCTATAACAGATATCATCAAATAGAGATTTCTCAAGCTTCTTCTTAACCGCAAAAAAAAGATCAGGTAAGAAAAAAATACTCAAATTCTTCAATCACAGGAATTTATACACAAGTTTTACACTAGAATACACTTGCATACTGAGTATATTTTATATAATATATGATTTAGAATTGAACAACAATATATTATTGAAAAGAGAAAGGCCTCAGTTATAGATTTTTCCTTTGGATTTTAAATCAATAATCTTTCGAGGTAATCAATTTTATGGCGAATACAGTTTTTTCAATGGAGAAAATTAATTCATGGTCATAATTCCCATGAAATATTAATTCAAAATTTACCTGCCGTTTCATCTCGAATGTTTTCATTGATGATAGGATCAGAATGAGTCCGACAGTTCCTTTTTATTCTCAGCTACAATTTCAATATAAGTGGTTTTTAATGGTTAGCATACAATTCGAAATTTTTAAAATTTGAAATAAATTTTTTTATACTTTTTGCATTGACCAGAATTTTCTTTGGCAGTGCTAACAATTTACGTGAAATTCAATTAGCAATTTGGATATAGGTGTTATCAAATGAAAACAATAAAAAAAATTATTCACATATTTATGTCTGATGATTTATTCTCAGTTATAATTATAATTAGTTGCTCTTCCAATTCACAATTTTCCATTTGATTTTCACTAAAAATACGTCATATGAATGAATATATATGTTACGATGTAGGTATTATATTCTATGAGAATTGGAAGTTAAAAGAAATTCAATAATTTGATTTTTTTTTAATAGATTCATGTTAGAAAACAAATTTTCTCAAAAAAACACTAACGAAGTTTAAAAATTTTTTTTTACGCGAGTTTAAGTAATCTGAAAAAAATTACATAATAGGTATTCCGTGTCATTAAAAATTGATATTCGGAAGCGTTCAGATCATTTTAGTTCAGATTTTCATTTGCTAGGTGACCGAAAGGCTAGATTTCCCGCTATATAAATCTCTTGTATATATATATATATATATTTACATATATATATATATATATATATATATATATATATATATATATATATATATATATATATATATAATATCGATATTTAAATATATAGTAAAACAATTTTATCTTTTTTTTTATTATCAATTCAAATTCTATTCCGATTTTCAATATCATTATGTCTACATGAATCCTATTACGTTTACCTAGAATTCAAATTGAAAAAAAGATTCCAAGACTCTTGCACCAAGACTAATACTTACTGTGCAAGAACAAGACCAAGACCATGTGCCTAAGTCTCGTCTTGGTCTTGCTTTGGGCAATGATAAGTTTACGTTCTGTAGAATTCGTAGTTTCTAAGTTTTTCGTCATCATCATGTTTTCATCTTCATGTGTGTTTCCGAAAGAATCATGACATGGATTTGGTGTTCTCCTGAAAAAGTTTTATGTTCTCACCTATCTTGATGTTACTCTTATTGTTGCTTCTTTGGTTCATAAACTATCATCTTCTGAAGATTACCATCAGCGACTTTTGCTTTGCTCGTTCAGAATTCCAGTTCATACTCCTTTATCGCATTTATTTTGCAGAATGCTAACCTCATTCTTCCAAGTTATTGTACATATAATCTTTCAACTGTAGAGGACATTTATTGGACAGAATGTTTTTGGCGCTTTGCCTTTCGAGAGATAGCGCGCCGTATTTTCCAGCCTTGTCTTTTCCGGGAATTGAATATCGATATATTCGGTATAAAACTTAATACACCTGGTACCTGGTAGTGGCTACAACTAACCTACTTATTAATTTATTTATTCCTGATTCAATTGAGTCGTTCAAATTTTATGGAAAAAACTCGGAAAATAAAATTGAGATGGTTTTGAAACTTTGCAGTGTCATATAACTAACTAGATGTGCACATTAGAAAATAACCTCTTTTTCTAGTTTGTTGTTGAAAAAGTACAAAGCGATTGCTCCGAAACAAAATGACGGCCACTTAAATATTATGAAACATATAATCTCTTGTGAAAAAATTAAAGAAAAACAAGTTTCAAAATTCTATAAATAATGATTTCAATAAAATCGATCTTTAACAAAACAGTGAAAGTCTCATTGACTCGTCAACAATTCGTTTCAGTTTTAGTTCACATCTCAATAAAACTTGAGTATTATCAAGATCATAGATTATATTTTACAGTGCCTCAATACAAAATTTTTTGTTTTGTAGTAGCGTATTATTTTCGATAGTTATTTGTATACACAAGTTTCGAAGACAACGCACTTGTTCCGCAGTCTTAGTTTTATTTAAATTATGTAATTAGATTTTAATCAAGTATCGGCCAAACTGATTGATGAAATGAATGTATTTGTTAACTGAAATAGCCAGAATAATAAAAAACCTATAACTGAAAATATATTGAATGTTATGATATAAATAAATATATATATATATATATATATATATATATATATATATATATATATATATATATATATATATATATATATATATATATATATATATATATATATATATATATATATATATATATATATATATATATATATATATATATATATATATATATATATATATATATATATATATATATACATCCCACCATCATTACGAAGACCATACATTTGCGTTTTACCATCATTATGAAGACCATGGAATTACGACGACCATATACGGTCGTCGTAATTACATGCACTCTAAAACGATTGCTTATGTTATGAAACGTCGTCTAAAGTTGAAAACTCAATTTTTGTTGTGGTCGTCGTATTGTTGATCTGATGTATTTTTCGTATATTTTTAGTTCACAGTAAATACGTGGCTGGCCGGGTGGCGTTTTGAGAAGCCGTATAGTTTGCTGTATAGTTCCTTTCAGTTCACCGACTTTATGACGACCGTTTTATTCGATATTAGACGCGGCATTTGGCAACATGTTAAATTCCAGGAAGATGTGAACTGTATCGGCTGGATGTTTTATTAGCATCTTACTTCAACAATATCTGTTCGTTGCGTGAAACAAAGAGGCAGTATTTCATCATTTTTTCAAATTCATTATTTGGATCTCTTGGTCTCACAAATATAATTATTGAAGTTTCCTTTATACCTATTCGAATTTATCGAATATATTTTTAGTGATGTTTTATGAATTTGATGTTTCATTTTGATTCATCTCGGTCTCGTGAGACAAAATAGTCTATTTTGGCTCCTTTTGATCTCAGGAATACATACATTCATTCTATTTATTCTCTGTAAAAATATATTCATTACTTAGCATTCCATATATTTTTAGTGATTTCTTTATAAAGCTTGTTCTATTACTTAGGTTCTCTCAGATAATAAATACATTCTTCAATTAATTTTTTATATTTATACGGATTATGCACAAATCGAGATACTTTTTTTGATAATGTTGTTTCCTTTTGAAAATTTCGTTACATTTTCACGATTTCACCCATACAATAGATAAGCGAAAAAGTTCTCACAAATACAATCAGCTACACGTTTTCTTCAGGAATTATTGCTTATCCAAATATAAGTTTTCATGCAGCATATTACACTTATCGTGAATGCCATTTCTCATGATAAACTTTTCAATTAATTTCGAAGTGAGTACCTACTGGTAGACTTGAGGTAGCAAAATTGTCCTTATTATAGCATATTATGAATGATTGCAGACAATTGTTTTGTCCTTGATGGGTTGCGTACTTACGTCTTTTCGACAATACGCGCTCTCAGAATTACCCTAAACATTTTACACAAATATTTTTTCTGTTTCTGAGATTGATTCATCTTTCATGGTATCGAAATTTGATTGTGAATATCGCAGAAAAGTTCATTAGTATAAGCGAAATTAAGACGAAATTTATAACCCAAATCAAATCATAATTGTGGAAAATAATTTCTTTATGGTTTTTCGGCAGGTACTCCGAAACAAGTGAGTTGTTTCCGAGACCTATGAATAAAAATGTTGCATAGGATACAAACAGAAATGTTTCGGTGGTGCAAATGCATATCACAATAATTATGAAATAATATAATCTAATATTAGGGACAAATTGTTCCAACAAATTGAAAAACATTCTTTTTCGGGTTAATTATTTCTGCTGATTTTCATAATAAAAAACTTCTTTGAAATGATAATGAGGAGGGTATATGAAATTGCCCCAATTAAGTCTTAATGAATTTAAGCACTGAAGGTACTCGAGTTTCATTGGAACATTAACCAAAACTGTAACGAATTTTTTTAATCACTAAAATTTATTTCCACCATTCTGGTTGGCGTTTTTCTTGTTAGAGTCGATGAAACTTTCACTATTTTTTCAGAAATCAATTTTATTCAAACCATTATCGGTAGAATTCTCAATAGAATTTCGATGGAAAATTTCTTTCTCTCTAATTTTTACCGAAGATATCAAACACATTGGTCACTACCTATCAATAAATTATCGACTCGGCTATTTCAAGTTCATCTTCATTATAAAAAGTTTTAGCCAAAACCAGACGTATGCCGAGTTGTATGCAACATGATTTGTATGTCCAAGATAACGGGTTCAATTCCCGGAGAAGTCCTTGAGAATATAGCGCGATATTTCTCGTAAGGCAAACCTCCAAAAACGTTCCTTCCAATAAATATCCTCGAAAGTTAAAAGAACTTCCAAGTGACTATGCCACAGTCATTTGAAAGAGTGATGTAAACATTCTGCAAAATTGATGTGATAAAGGAATATAAACTAGAATTCTGAACGAGCAAAAGAAGCTGACGGAAATCTTCAGAAGGTGGTTGCTTATGGACAAGAAAAGCAATAATTAGAGTATCAGCAAGATAAGTAAAATCAGACAACCTTTTTACTAAGAACACAAAATCGATGTCGCGATTCTCTCGGAAACAAATGAAGATGACGAAAAACTACAAACTAAGAAACTACACATTCTACATATCGAAAAGTACTGAAGGAAGAAGAAGACTAATCGTGAACGAAGTTCAGAGTAGAACGGAACTGAAAATGCTGAAATTACAACAAAAACTCAATACGAAATATAAGGAATTGAAAAAAACAGATTAAATTGCTTGCATTCACATGTATACACGTATAATAAAAACGAAACAATTTTGGGGAACTTTTACGAAGAAAGGTCCTCAAGAAAGCAGAAGGGCACGTTGCTGGAAGAACACGGACTGAAATTGCAGAACAACAAACTACATTACGATGAATCTAGCAAAAATTAAAGAAAAAAACGATAAAGCCTCCGCAGCACAAACTCAAGACTCACCGATATACTGAATATAGCCCTGATGAAGAATATGAAGAGAAATTACGTAATAAAAGCAACATAGGATAAAAAACCTGACCAAACTCAAGTGTCAAAATAAATAAAAACAGCAACGAACGTGCTGAAAATAATTAATAAATGCACTGCATTAAAAGGCAGTCATTGTCAGGATTTGCAAGGAATTAATTGAAACACGGGAAACGCCAATACGAAATAGGTTGTCAGAAGCAATTCTATACTGAAAAACAGTATAGAATGTCCGAAGAAAACTCAAAAAATCAACTCCACAGCAGGAAGAAAAAAAAAGCTGATGTACTAGAAGGAATGCAAGAAAACAAGGTATCCTGAAGACGAGAAGAAACCAAATAATAAACGACGTGAAGGAAGGGACACCAAAATAAAAGGAAAGGAAGTACTTATGTACAACGGATAAATAGTCTTTGCTAGAGCAGATGGACAAAGCACTTGCAGGAAGATCGAAGGATAGGAATGTACCAGTAATAAGATACTATGAGACACTTATAATGTCTTTTTCGCCAGAAAGAAACAAAAAGGCAGAGATGTTAGAAGAAAAATTCAAATCCAAAATTAAAAATGCAGAATTTTAATTCAATACAACTTCTTGTTCACCTGTACCTTGACCTGTACTGTTCATGTAAATTTTTCAATAGTCTCCGAAAATTACGAGAAGAGTGTCATTCGATTCGTATTGTTACCTAGAACGTTCGAGGAAAGGTCCGAAAATGCGCTGAAAAAATTTAAAAATGTTATAAACGATAAAGTGAGAAAAAACGTAGGTGTTCGATTTTTTCAATATCTCAGGAAATATTCAAAATTTTCAAAATTGCAAAAAAGTTTCAAAAAGATGAAGAATTTCTAAAAAAAAGCTGCAGATTCTGAAACTGTAACTCCAATATTTATAATTTTTACAGAGCCACGAAAATAGAGCCAAAAGCGGAAACTCTGGCTCCGCGCACGTTGCGTCACTCCGACACGAATAAAATTAACGAATAAAATTATTTAAATATATTAAATAATAATATTAAGGAACAATAAAATTTATATAGTGTTGAGATACATAAATAAACAATAATCAGCGGTCAAAAAAAATTTTTCTCAATTTTAACATAAATTATGCTTTTGTTAATTAACTATTTTTCTGAGCTGAAAGTTAATATTAGAGCTCATATAATTTTCAAACTATTATCATAGAATTTTTTTCACTTAGTAAAGTCATTCTTCAGTATAAAAAGGAGATAATAATGAAAAATTTTGATTTTTCCCTTTTTTATTAACAATTGAAAGTTATAAAATAAAAAATAGTGAATAAGAAATTTTTTTAAAATCTTCATTATTTGAAGCCTCATCGTTAAAATCTGCTTAACATTATTATTTTTACTGTTATTGTTAAATAATTGTTATTAACAAATGAAAAAAAATTTCATATCACTATTTTTTATTTTAAAACTTTTATTTGTTATATATAAAAGTGGAAAATCAAAATTGTTTCATTAATGTAGTATTAACTACTAAATTTCTTATACTATTAACGATGACATTACTAAGTAAAAAAAATTCTAGGGTATTAGTTTAATATTGTTGTTATATAATGTTGTTATAATGGGTTATGTTAAAATTGAGACAAAATTTTTTTGACGCTGATTATTAGTTTATTTATGTATACCAACACTCCATAGATTGTATTATTCCTTAATATCAATATTCAATTTATTCAAAAAAAGTTTTTTGTTGTGTCAGAGTAACGCAACGTGCGCGGAAGCCAGAGTTTCCGCATTCGGCTCTATTTTCGAGGCTCATAAATATTAGAGCTGCAGTTTCGGGATTCGGAACTTTTTTTAAGCAAATTTCTTCAACTTTTTGAAACGCTTTTGCAATTTCGAATATTTCCTGAGATATTGAAAAAAAACCAAACCACTGCTTTTTTTTACTTTATTGTTTATAACTTTTGTAATTTTTTTCAGCGCATTTTTGGAACTTGCCTTAAACTTTCTAGGTAACAATACGAATCGAATGACACCATACTCGTAATATTCGGACTCTACTGAAAAATTTTACAAAAAATGCTAAATGTGAACCAGACTAAACCATGGTCCGGATATGAAAAAGAAGAGAATGGTCGCAGTTCGAAGATGAAATAGAGCTAAAACTCCCAGGAAGATAGAAAAACATAGTAATACGCTGAAAATACGAAAAGCCCCAAGGAAGATACGGAATAACCAATCGAGCACTGAAGAACCTACCAGAGGAAACAATGAAGGCGATAGCAAATCTGGATTATTGAATCATTGAATTTGAAGCAATGCCCGAGAGTTTGGAACAAATCAGAAACAATTGAGATGAAACAAGGCTGAAATATTCAGATATGAATGGAGCAGTTATAGATCAAACAATATACAAGCGCAAAAAAACAAGATAATAAAAAGGACAATATGTTGAAAGAACAAGAAGCATGCAGAAGAGTGAAGCTTCATTTCACGACACCAATTTTGATTCAAAAAGCAACACTCTACAGAAAATAACAAGGAGAAGATTTTACTGAAGAAAAGAAACATAGAGACATAGAAAAAGAATTCGATAGAGTAAGGCACCAAGGATTAATATACATAAAAGAGCAGAATTCCAGAGCAAAAAAGTGAAGTTAATAGTATCTTACTTGAACGAGAGGACAAAAAGAGTTAGAGTCGTAGACCTGACTGTTGCATGCAGAGCAGGAAAGAGAAGAGGGGCAGCAGGGATCTTTCAAGAATTAGGTCTTAGCTCCTGCTGTTAAATATCTCAACACGGGACAAATAAAAGAGGAAACATTTCAAAATAACTCAGTTTGTGAAGACACAAACTTAGTTATTCGGCGAGAGATGCAAGAGTCACTACAGAATGATTAAATAAATATAATAGAATATAACAGGAGACTAAGATCAAGAATGGACCTTGAGAAAAGAGTGACAATTCTATTCGACGAAAAAAGAAGAAGAATCGAGAAGGGCCTAGAAAGTATAGAAATAGCAGTACGAGATATATCAGGAAAACCTATATTACAATAGGCAAATTGAAGACAACTCAAATATAGCGAAACAACTACATGCTGTTTCATATCCAATAAAGAACAGAGAAAACTAGATGTTGAGGCAAAATACTGAAATCGTGAAAGTCGAAGGAGAAATATGGCACACGGCAGAGAACCCTCGCACGGATTACGAGGAACGATCAACCGGATAACCAGCAATTCGAATCCCCCAAATGAGAAAATGCTGAAAGAGTTTCAAATTGCGAGAATTAAAGACAAACCAAACAGACAAACCAAGAGGTTTATAGAAGAAATGGAACAGCATGGGAATGAAGAAGTGAGACGAACCATAGAAATTGAGTATCAAAGGATCAACAAAAGACGAACATTGAAACAATGGAACAGAAAAGGTGAAGGGAGTATTGAAACGAAACATAAGAGGAAACATAATCCACAATATTCGTCACTGAGAACCGAATCCTCAGAGAAGATCAAAAGGATCCCTATTAATTCTTAGGTTCAACTTTTGAAAATGGTGACACATCGAAAAAATTGCCAAGCAGTTAAGTAATGTAATTCTGTGGAAGTAGAAAATTATTTCCACAGAATATAATTCTGTGAAACCTATAATTCAAATCAAAATATTTTTCAACGAAATATCAATCAATTTTATTGAACAAAATTGTTAATTTTCTCATTACCTCCAATTTCATACGGTATGCCCTCAAAAAAATATTCATTTTTCGCCGCAAATTGTGAAACTGATCACAGGATTTTTATTCAACTGAGCAATTTCTGGGTGTTAGAGTACCTATATAATTTCGAACAGCTAGTTAGTATTTCAACCAGAAATTTTTGCGGCAAAGAATTTGTAATTGATTTCATTTATATTTGAGCATAAAAATCATGAATTTACTGTAAAATCATCCAATTCTTTTTTCAAATATAGTTCTTAATTAAAATGAATATAATTGCAAATTGGGCCATATAAAATTTGTACGAAATGCGTATGCCGAAGTAGGTATCAATCTCAAATGCACTATTTAGTGTCAAAGTTCAAAAGTCCAAGTCAAAGTTACTCAGAACAGAGCTAAATATATATGACGTATTTAGATTTGAATTGAGGGAAGTTTCCGAAAACATGACAACAACGCTGGCCGTTGTAATGTTCTCCTGAAAAATAATTCTAAACTATACGGCTGTCGTAATGATGTGAATCTGTATTTAAACGTATACTGCGGTCTTCATAAATACTGGTTTTATAAGGTCTTCACAATGTTGTTGGGATGAAAAAATTCAATAAAAAGCGGTCATCAACTGAGGTCGGATTTCAGTATAATAATCAAAGAGAAATGATTCTTGCGAAAATATACACGTGTATACTCAGTAGTTCTACCGGCTCTCACAATTCACGTCAATGAAAGGTCGTCGTAATGATACCGGGATGTATATATATATATATATATATATATATATATATATATATATATATATATATATATATATATATATATATATATATATATATATATATATATATATATATATATATTTAGAGAGCTATTTATGAATATATATATATATATATATATATATATATATATATATATATATATATATATATATATATATATATATATATATATATATATATATATATGTACCATTTGTGACTTCTAAAGGAACACTTCGAGATTTGAAGCCTAACTAACTCACTTATGCCTAACGGAATTCTCCCACGGAGAATTGAGATAATTCAAGAGTATTCAGCACAGGTGAAATTTGAAACAGAAATAGAATATCACGGTATAACCCTGTACTATGAAACAGCCGTTGACACGTGTTTCAAGCTTCTTGGCTCTCTTCAGAGCACCGTAGATGAAGTTCCAGATCTCAAATAGTTGCCATAGTCCATATGTTGCCATACCAGTCCATAGTCCATACCAGTTGCCATAGTTGGAAATAGTCCATACAACTTGGATGGACGTGGCACAAATGATGAGTTCCTTATAGAACGAAACAGCTAGTGTGGCATCGAGTAAAATATATTACTAACATTTAGTCCTTGGAAAATGAACGTGTACGATCACATTACTACCTCTACTACACCATTTTTTCCAATAATTGAAATTTTTCGGATGAATGTTCTAATATTCTTTTTCTTAAATATTTCATTCAGTGCCATTAGCTCAGAAACTATATGTTGTAACGTTCCCTCCTCCAGAGATCAGATTATTCTGAAGAGTTAGTGAAAGTTAACATGAATTTCGGCTAGCTTTTCAAATGGTTCTTACTTGAATTATTTTTAGAATTGAGGTTTTGTGTAATGTGAAAAAATAAGTAATTATTTGGCACCATGAGACTAAACAGGAATAGACTGCAGTGTATTCACACTTCACAGGAAGTCACACTTTAATCTTATATATTAGCTTTCAACTTCTCTATGGATTACACTGCAACGGTATGGGTTGTCCTTGAAGAGGAGGATCTCAATGTTCTTTCCAGTTGTCCTCTTTTACGAACGTCGAGAGTTTGAATAGCAGAAAAAGAGATAATAAGGAATCAGGTATCACGTAGACGTTGAAGATACCTAAATCCAGGTAATCGTGAGTAGCGGAAGTCCAGTAACAGATAGTGTGTACCACAATCTAGTTAGTACGTAATGAGTTCGAAAATCCGGTAGTAAGTAGTAGGTCCCAAAACCTTTTTCTTTTATGAGGGAATACACTTACGTACACACTCAGCGGTTTCAGTGTAAGCTGTAGTACTGTGGGACTCAGGCATAGCCAATACCCACTAAAAACCCTCTTCGTCCGACACGAGCAATACTCGGTTGTTCAGTTTTGCACGTTAGGGCTTCTCAATGGCAGACATAATACGGAACCGAGCTTTCTCCTTATAACATCACTCTACGCCGCCCCTTTTTTACTCCCCTTGATACTCATCCCTGCAACTCCCTGTCTTCCTTTTCCTTCGTTCTCATGACCTACGTTATATAGTCATATATCAAGTTTCAGTCATTATCCTCTTTAAGCATGAAACCTATTATCGTTCCTACATCTGGGATTGTGCCCAGTTTTCTCCACACCTCCCTCCTCATCCTACTCCATCTCCTGCAGTTAAATATGACATGTTCCGGCGAGTCCAACACTCGGCATTGGCTGTATAAGTCATCTGTTGTCTTTTTTATTCTCTTTGTGTATGTGCCAAACGAGCAGTGTCGAGCCAGAAACTGTGTGAAAAAATCATTTGTCCTTTTATGTTTACATTGGATCCACGGCTTTATTTGCGCAGTTATCCTCTTTGTCCATTCTGCTGTGCCAGTAGCTTGTGACCACCTCCTCTGCCAGTTTTTCCACGCTATTTTTCTTGCCCTGCTCCTCACTCCCGGTAGTCTTCTCTTTTCTACATTGTACAGGTAGCCCCTCTTTCCCATCAATAGGTCCAGGGGCGGCGTCTCTGCAATTGTCTGTGCTGCCTCAACTGATCAACGGTCTTGTATCACTCTCAGCAAAATGGTGCTCTGCAGCACAGTTCCCCTTCAGGCTGCAGCCGTGTACAGGGTTGCACTGTGCACAACTGCAGATAACAACCTCTTTAGCGTGCTGCTTGGTACCTTTACGTTAGTCATAAGGTTTATCATGGTCTCGGTCTTGGTCGCCATTTTTTTTCAACCACCGCGGTCACGTGCTCCGCGAACTTCAAACCGCTTTTCTGGATGACCTCAAGGTACTTTAGATGCTTCACCAAAGCTACCTCGACCTCTCCGAGAGTCACACTGATCCCAGGGACATTCCTCGGCCCTTTTAGGATAGTTATTCCAGTTTTCACAGCTTCTACCTCTAGGTCGTGCCCCACAAGCTATTCCTCAGCCATTTCGTAAGGCATGTTGCGCCTTATTTATCATATCTTCCTTGTTTGCCGCCTCTATTATCAATATAAGGTCATCCGCATATGCAAGTGGTGTAACCCCTCACGGATACCGTTGACGCAATATCCCGTTATACATAATGTTCCATAGGGTGGACCCAGACATAACCCCTGCCGAACTCCCATGTAACACTGCATTTCCATTCCTCTGATTCTTATCATTCGTTTGTTTGAATAATTCCTGATCAGGTTTATGAGGTAATAGCTCAATCTCGCCTTTCCCATCGCCTGTACTATGTATCCACACCTAGACGTATTAAAGGCGTGCTTTATATGAATAGCTGATCGCGGAAACCGTTGAGTGTCCCTTCCTGAATCCATGCTGCTTCAGCGATAGTGTTTTCAGATCCTCAAGTTCCTCCTGGATCCAGCCAAGTACCATCCTCTAGTATACTTTCGCCAGGACATTTATTACGCAGAGCTGGCGGTATCCTGAGTGCGTATCATGATCCCTTCCCGACTTTGGCAGCAATATCAGCCTTGCAGTTTTCCATACCACAGGCCACTTTTGCGTAGCCATTAGTTCGTTAAAGAACTGAAGCACCAACGCAGGCTTTTATTTGACTAAGATCTTCGCGGCCTCAGAAGTGGAACTGTCCGGACCGTGTGCTTTACCCAAACTGATTTTTAAGGTCGCCTCCATTAGTTCTTTCTCGACAAAGAGTAGTGCCTTCATAACGAGACCCACTTCACGAGTGTCTACATCACCTACTGGAAATAAGGCTCTCGCAATCTCCTTCACTTCCGCCTTAGCTAATCTATAAGCGACATTTCCCAGTCGTAGTCGACGAGTAGCTATTTGGTAACCCTCACCCCTTATATCGTTCTCAGCCTCTTCTAGTACCTCATTCCATTTCTTCTTTTTTGCCACTCGTATGGCACTTCTGAGCTCATTTCTGATAGTTTTCTGTTCTTCTAGTATCTCTCTCAGAATGAGGTCTCCTCTTCTCCTGGCCCTTGTCGCTTCTCTTCTGTGCGTGATATATCTTTTCCTGATATCTGCTATTTCCTTTGTCCACCAGTAAGGCATGTCGTCTGACGGTGCCTTGCTTCTAATGTTAGCTCTATCAAAATTTTTCATTATGTTTTAATAGCTTGTGTTTACACTCTGTTCTATACTCAACCCCTTCAATCCCTCTATGAATAAATTTTCGTTAAAGCGGTTAATTCATTTTTTTTTCGTGTTCTTAATCTTCCTAACAGCGCCATGCACTACAAAACTTATGTGTGCATGGTCCGTAAATGGGTTAAGGAAATCGGTTTTCCATTCCAATACCCTTCCTGCTAATCCTTCTGCAACACAAAGTTACATCGATATGTGAAATAGACGTTCTCCTTTCAAAGATCGGCTGTAGATTATTAACAGCAACCCATATAAGTTGTGCTAGTCAATCCTCGACATAGGCACCCTTCTTGTCAGCATTAGGGGGGGCTCCATTGTGAAGACTTCCATTAATGTCCCTCACTACTAGTGCACGATCTCGACACTTCCTCGCTTCACTGAAGATAACGTCTACTTACCGTTGGAAATTAACAAGTGGGATGTTAGGAGACATATACGTAGCAAATATCACCACAAATGCCTATTGAATCCTTACATATCCACTCTGTCTCTGTACGTTTTCCACTTCCATTCCTTTATTCCCCCGTACCGCAATATCTATATCCAAATTCACGATCCAAGAGCCGGTGCTACAGAGTTTCCTGTTGGGTTTCAATACTATAAACAAAACGTCCTTGTTTTTTGACGCCTCTGGCCATGCATAATCATGGGCAGCTCGGGCTCGGCCTAAATTAGCCTGTAGTACTCAACATTTTTGCCCAATTATCACTCGTCAACTGTTACTCCATGTAAAGGTGAAATAATTAGACTCACACAACATTATACACCATAGACGACAAGAAAATAAATTAGTAGCACATCACAAGTAAAATCCAGAGTCGGGCAAAGATATATAAATGAGTACTCTGCATGTATATACAATATGTACACCATCTACTCTCCTAACATGAAAGTACATCGCATTTGATGAACTCCTCTATCTCCCCTATATAGGGATCGCCTTGCTTTTTCGTTATGCTTTTTTTCCTTTTTGGACACCTCCACGCGAAAGTCCTGTGACCAACTTCCTCGCATTCCAGGCACCGGAATGTGTATTCCCGTAGTCTTTAGCTTGGTGCCCTCCCCCTCCACAGTTCCTACAATCTTCAACTCTATCTACTCCTTTGCACATTTTCGCAAGGTGACATATCTTCCCTTATCTTGATATTTACCTGCGACATACCTAATCTCGTGAGCTGTTCAATTTGGCTGGGCTCGGCCAGAATAGGTCCCAAAACCCTAAGATTTCGCACTTACTTTTTTTAATGTGTACAATTTTTATATGGGATAAACATAAACGCGAAGATCAATTCTTTTAATAATGCTATCCGGTGGACATTAGAACGAATTGTTCAGAAGCCGTCAGCGTATAGCCAACAAGTGGGTATTAGAGTACGAAAGAGAGATAGAGGGTTCCTCTGAAACTACATATACGTTCTTTCATGCACGTTTTTATTAATATTTAAAGAAAACCTCTAAGAACTGCTACACCCCAGGCCGAGAAGTGCGAAACGTAAAGAAGGAGATAGAAACCAAAAAAGAAAAATATCAAAAAACTGAATTTTAAAAATTTTTACCAAAATTGAAAGACACATAATGAAAATATAGCTACCTTACTCGAAACTAGATTAATTGAAATATAAACTAAAATGAAATAACTGAATAGATAAGCAAAAATAGGTGAAGTATAAATTAAGTTTTTGCAAAAATATTTAAGAGAAGCAAAAGTCGCTGTTCAGTCTAAATGATTTAATCTACCTTCTTTAATTCACTTCATACATACCAGTTGACCCCAAGGCTGACTCCGTCAACTCCTTGTGACTTATCAGACCAGAACCACATGGCAGATGAAAGCCCCCTGACATAACGTAGGTCATTGTTGGACCTCTACAGTAGGTGCCCACCCTACTGTGGCAAGTAGGACCATAGCGAGCCCCGTTCCGTTCACCCGTCATTTAAGACAGTTATGTCAGTAGCTTCCACCCCCAGTACAGCCCCGTAATACCTTGAGTCAACCCAACAAGTACTATAGGCCGTGGGCTTCGGATTCCAGCGTCCACATCCACGCGACTATTTTGCATCCTTCCATAAACTTCCATTATTTTGCATCCAAAGGAAGGAGTGAGAATATGGCCATATAAGCGGTGAATATTGAATCCCTTTGAAATAGGAAAAAGCCTTTATAATTTTCATCAATAAAGACGGAATTCTGAATATACGGAATTTTTCACTTTTCACTCAGCATTTTTTTTGACTCCGGACGCGTATACTGCTTGACTCTTTGACATTGACTCTTTTGACTACATTTGTACATTAATTTTTATAAACATAATGATCCAATTGGCACCGACCACGTTGCCAAGTTTTCTTATAGTATTTGAATTTGGGAGGCAATTAATAAATAATCAATTATCAAACTAATTCTTGGTTGTCGCCCAAGAATTAGTAAACCGTCTTTTATCTGCCCTTGGGTGGTTTACCTAGCCTGGTGCAGTAATGTTTTGAAGTATTTTTTCCTAATGGCTCTCAAAATTGTAAAATTAAACATTTTGAAAAAATGTGTAGATATTATTAATTTTGTTGATTGTCTTTTAATGCTTTTGGACGTTAAGTAATTGAAATGCTATTATCCACTTTCTAAATTTGCTTTCATACATTATTTGTGTTTTCCTAAAATTTTTAGGAAAGTGGGAGTAAATTGATTTTATACCAAAGTAAAATTTTCTTTGTTCTTAGCGAATGTCAAGAATGGCATTCAACATGAACAATAATAATAATAAAATTTATATTTATTTAGCATCAGGTATAACTACATTCACTGACCTATATTAAAAAGTCATCATTAACATTCAGTATTTGTTATTAGTCATACAAGATTCTCCAAAATGAACTCGACTAAATTACGCTTAAATACTTTGAGCATATTCACACTCTTCATAGAGCATGGCAATTTATCGTATGCATGAAATCCTACATTAAATATACTGTTTATAGATTTATGACGCACAGAACTTGCATCGAAAAGCTGTCAGAATTTGTGGTTTCAAAAGTGTGCACTGACATTTTTTTTGCTTCACATGGGAACAATTTATTTTCAATTTTAAATATAAATATGAGTGTAGTATCGTTTAGTAGTCATATCCTTTTTCGAATGTACCTTCAAAGTTTTACCTGTGCCCAACATTTAATGTTAGATATAGGCATTCATTTTTATTGAAATTATTTATTATTTCATTTATATTGAAACATATTTATATCATGGTTCTTGTCAATTGACAAGAACCATGATATAAAAATTATCAATAAATTTATTATCTTAAAATCTACTCCGTTTGAAATATAAGAGGTGACTCTAACTGTTCTGCTGTATCTACTGAACCAATAAAGAAAATTGTAACCTCATATTTAAATTTCATTTTTTAAGACACATTGAAATTGAAAATAAAAATATCGAAAATATTCATATATTTGATAAGGCTGTTTCCAAGTCATTTGCATAATCTTTTTATTACTGATCGGTTCGTTAACGAGTCTAAAACATTTTTGTAGGTGTTCGATTGTTTTTCATGCTTTTCATTGAAAAAGAATATCTAATATGCAACATATTGGATATTCAATGGGATATATTTTTCCATAGAAAATTTCCTCATTACACAAATGCAAGAGGTGAGGCATATCTGAGGAAAACTTTCAGTTTCCAACAGCAGTTTCCGTCTCATTCGAAAACATTTTTAGTTTAGGTAAATATAGTGCTTTTTTTAAATATTTGGTAGGACGACATTCAGAACTTTAATTTTTAAATAACATTTAGAGAAATAATTACACAATCCTTTACATAATAAATTAGAAACAATTTTATACCTACTATTTCAGTTATACGTTATATACCTAATTTTAGGACTCTAAATTTTCTACATTCTCTGTCGGATCTTCAGATAAGTTCCCAAAAACCAAAAAAAGAAAAGTTTCTGAGTATTAAAATTTTCCCAATTTACATTGGGAAAATTTTTATACTCAGAAAATTCCGAATGGATTTATATAAAATTTATATTAAACTACTACCAACGCAAGAATGGCCTGCCTACACAACAAGGAATTCATAATTAGATCAGAATAACCAGAAAACACGCCAAATTCACATTGAGGATGTATAGATTCTTCATATTCAAGAGTGAGAAAACCCTGATTGGATTTCGATTGATAAATAGAACCTATAAAATGTGAACTTTATAGGTTCACATTTTTTTTTCAAATCTGAAATATTAATATAAACACGAAATGTGATAGGTATATAATAATATAATCAACAAAAAGTACGACTCAATAAAGAGCAATTACGATTTTGTCAAGCTGAATTCCCTACTTGGAATCTTAAGGTATTGGAAAACTGATATACTCGAAATGAAATACAATATTGAAAATAATTCATTATTAAATTTTCAGTTCGTTATCATTCTTGGTAATGACGAAGAGTAAAAGGCGAAACTAGTCGAATAAAGAATTGTTCAGTCAGTGATTTTTAGACAAGTAGGGGAAGGAGGGGAGCATTCGGCCGTGGGGAGCATTCGGCCAGTTGGTTTTTAGCGAACTGTGTTTGAGTTTCCTGCGCAAATCCAAGCGTTGGCGATTGCTCAAACATAAATCTAGTCGCCCAAGTTATTGCATCACGCGAAAGTTGCTCGAGAATTTTGTTTTTAAAATAAGTGATAAAAGGCGGTTGAAGGTAAATATTTTGGTGTTATATCAAAATGCTGTATTTTTTCAAAAACTTAGTGAATTTAAAATCTGTTTTCAATAAGGCATACTTTAAATATTTAAGAATTTAGTAACAATTCGTATTCTAACCTCAAAATTACAGGTGTTTTCTTTCAAGGGAATATGAGTTTTCCGGTTACATGGGGAGCATTCGGCCACTGATACATGGGGTGCATTCGGCCATGGCCGAATGCATCCCACATGGTGGAATGCAAGCCAAGTGCATTATTTAACAAGGTGTTTTGTTTGAGAAATGCCCAGGAAACGAAATTTGAAGACAAACAGGAGTGATATAAACGAAAATCATGTCAGGCGAGCTATTATCGGAATATTTAATGGATCCTGTTCAGCACGGGAGGCAGTCAGAGTTTATGGTATTAAACGTTCCACCCTGTAATGTAGAATTATAAGAGAATAATACTTACAACAAAATCAAAACTTGGAGGATTCAGGAAATGAAAGTGAAGAAGCGTCGCCAAAATACTTCAGCAAATATACCAATAGGCAAGTTTTTTCTTTGCAAGAAGAGAGTGAGTTGGAATCTTATATTATGCGCTGCTCTGACCTCAACTATGGTCTGACCTATATTCATATTCAAAAATTAGCATATGAATATGCTTCTGTTTTGCCCAATTGTAAAATTCCTAAAGAATGGCACGTTGAACGACAGGCGAAAGACGGATGGCGCAGAGGGTTTACGGAACGCCACCCCGCCCTTTCTTTAAGAAAACCGGAAAGCACGAGTCTAAGCCGAAGCACAGCCTTTAATGAATTTAAGGTTGATCAACTTTTTAGTAATCTTCAGAAGGTGTTGGAGCGATTCAAATTTCCTCCCGTCCCGAAAGAATATTCAACCTGGATGAGACGGGCGTTACCACGGTTATGAAGACAGTTAAAGTGGTCTCTACGACGGGCAAGAATCAAGTCTCGCAAGCCGCCTCAGCTGAACGGGGAGAACTTGTCACCTTTATTGGAATTATTAGTGCTTCTGGTCAAAGTTTGCATCCTGTTTATGTTTTTCCCAGAATAAGAAATGTCACTGACTTCATGACAGACGCACCAGTCTCAAGCTTAGCACTGGGGAACAAATCAGGCAGTGAATTATTTCCTAAAGTATTGGAGCACATCGTCAAGCATACTCGCTGCTGTCCTCAAGACCCAGTTTTACTACTTGTCGATAATCATGAGTCGCATGTGAGTTTAAATAGTGTCCGATTCTGTGAGACGAATGGAATTGTATTACTAAGCTTTGCTCCCCACACGACACATAGAATGCAGCCTATATATATATATATATATATATATATATATATATATATATATATATATATATATATATATATATATATATATATATATATATAGTAGTAAATACTGAGACTCTCAATTGAAATATTTGAAATAAAACTCTGAGGGAGCTGTCTACACAAATGTTGTCAACAAGAATGAACCCATCACTTTCAAGAGTGAATATTAAGAGCGTTTCGAAAAGTTCATCGATCTTGTTGAATGATGATAATAGGATACAATTATATCATCATTATTATGAATCATCAGTCCATATTTAATCTATCAATTAAGAATCGATGACTTTCAAAATGAACATGGGTCCTATACCAAATCAAGGACAATTTTACCTAGTGAAATATTCACATAGGCTCTCTCTATAGAAGAAATGACTTATAAACAAGATTCACAAATAATATTGTGAATCTTGAAAATATATATATATATATATATATATATATATATATATATATATATATATATATATATATATATATATATATATATATATATATATATATACTATATGGCCAGATATGAAATTTTAGTACAATAAACATTTTCAAAATTTTCAGTGCCTTGCTTTACTTACGTAGATCAGCAATGCTGTACATCTCAGAAGATTTTAAAAGTGGAGAACTTTTGTTATTATTGTATATAAAAAAGTAACTGTGGATTTTATTATTGGATAAATGCTTATTTTGGATATTATTGTGAATAGATGATTTGTTTGCATTACAACACTAGTTAATCAATATTGAGACTCTTAATTGAAATATTTCAATTAAAACTCTTGGGGAGCTTTCTGTACAAATGTCAACAAAAACACAACTAAGAGTTTCAGTATTGATTAACTATGAAGGATTCGTGAAACTGGTTGTCGAATTTTCTGCAACAATGAGATTTGGAGCGGTAAGGCAGACCATTCCTACACATCTGTAGATGAAGTTCTGAGGCGTTTGAATGAATTTTCTACAATGCCTCTGCGTACTCTCACTGATCTTGTGACGAGAGAGTGATCTAGAATGCTGGAGAGTTTCTTCGATAGAGGGAGCCCTCGTGATTATTTCACGAATTAATGTTCTCATTCTGAGGATGGGACCTGAAGGCGTTTTGAAAATCTATAGAAACTTGATTGTTTCGATGAATATCACTGAAGATTCCTAATAAGGATAAAACAATTGTATGGTATTTCCATTGAACAAGTTGAATGATTTTTAGGAACCCACTTAATATCCACTCTCGAAAGTGATAGCTTGAGGTTTTGTTGACATTTGTGAGACGAATGGAATTGTATTACTAAGCTTTGCTCCCCACACGACACATAGAATGCAGCCCTTGGATGTAGGAGTGTTCGGGCCTTTTAAAACCTTCTGTAGTGTTGAATTTAATGACTGGATGGTAGCCTTTAGTGTCAGATGAAAGAGCTGCAGCTATCAACACTGAAGAAAATGAGCAGGACAAGAATGTTACTGAAAATGAGATTACCATTAATATTCTGAGCGACATACGAATAACACCCCCATCAATAAGCACTCCTAGCCCATCATGAGGCAAGAATGTAAGCATTAAGATCACACCGGAGTCTATAAGACCATTTCCAAAGGCAATCAGAAACACTCACAGACCAGAGAAAGAAAGGTTGGAACAACTTGACAAGGAGAAGCTAGAAAAACTTAACAAGAAGAAGGAAGGAACGAAGAGAAATGTTTTCGCCGGTAAAACGGTCCAGAAAAAGCCACCTCAAAACAAGTTCAAGGAATCTATTAAACTACAAGACTCCTCATCTAGTGACAGTGATGCAATATCCCTCCATGATGACTCTTGTGAGGACCTAAGTGATGAGTTTGATGCCATTATAAAAGATGTGAACAGTAAGGATTTATATGTAGGAGATTTTGTTTTAGTCAAGTTCAAGGTTAAAAATAACAAATTAATTCACTTCGTTGGCCAAATCTTAGAAATTTTTGATGAGATAGTACACAAAATAAAATTTTTAAGAAGAAACCGACTCTCAACTACATTTTATTTTCCACCTATAGATGATGTAGTTTATGTTAACAGTGACGATGTTATTAGTAAACTTGAGACTACTTCAAAAAGTGGAACTTCGCGCACCGCATCTTTTTTTCATTTTAGTTATAATTTTGGTAGTTTAACTGTGAATTAAGGTGGTTTAGAACACATTAAGATTTTTTTTTGTATGATTTCTAATAAAAACAAAGTTTAGAACTATTTTTCATTTTTTTTATGACAATACCACATTTTTAATGAAATTTATTAGATGGCCGAAAGCTCCCCTATACATGGTCGAATGCTCCCTAGGGTGGGGAGCATTCGGCCAATTACACAATTTTTTTTAAATCAAAATTTTGACATTCATAAACTAACTTTCAAATACTTCTCTTATACTAAAAAGTTGCACAATAGTGACATAAACAAAATAGAATAAGAATTGTAGCGCCTTTTTGACTTTAAAGAGTTTTGTATTCAAATTAGTATTATGGGGCCGAATGCTCCCCTCCTGCCCCTATTTCATACCTCTCATCTAAATATGAACTATCACAGAGTTGATTCATCGTCCATTGAATTCATTAATTCAGTATTATTCATATGAGTAGTAACTATACACGATCTTATATTTTGAATTATAGTTTATATATACATATATATATATATATATATATATATATATATATATATATATATATATATATATATATATATATATATATATATATATATATAATATATATATATAAATATATAAACTGTAATTCAAAACATTTTTACATGAAGTTATCAGCTTAAATTACAAGCATTCTACACAAATGTCAACAAAACCTCAAGCTATCACTTTCGAGAGTGGATATTAAGTGGGTTCCTAAAAATCATTCAACTTGTTCAATGGAAATACCATACAATTGTTTTATCCTTATTAGGAATCTTCAGTGATATTCATCGAAACAATCAAGTTTCTATAGATTTTCAAAACGCCTTCAGGTCCCATCCTCAGAATGAGAACATTAATTCGTGAAATAATCACGAGGGCTCCCTCTATCGAAGAAACTCTCCAGCATTCTAGATCACTCTCTCGTCACAAGATCAGTGAGAGTACGCAGAGGCATTGTAGAAAATTCATTCAAACGCCTCAGAACTTCATCTACAGATGTGTAGGAATGGTCTGCCTTACCGCTCCAAATCTCATTGTTGCAGAAAATTCGACAACCAGTTTCACGAATCCTTCATAGTTAATCAATACTGAAACTCTTAGTTGTGTTTTTGTTGACATTTGTGCAGAAAGCTCCCCAAGAGTTTTAATTGAAATATTTCAATTAAGAGTCTCAATATTGATTAACTAGTGTTGTAATGCAAACAAATCATCTATTCACAATAATATCCAAAATAAGCATTTATCCAATAATAAAATCCACAGTTACTTTTTTATATACAATAATAACAAAAGTTCTCCACTTTTAAAATCTTCTGAGATGTACAGCATTGCTGATCTACGTAAGTAAAGCAAGGCACTGAAAATTTTGAAAATGTTTATTGTACTAAAATTTCATATCTGGCCATATAGTATATATATATATATATATATATATATATATATATATATATATATATATATATATATATATATATATATATATATATATATCAAGATTCACAATATTATTTGTGAATCTTGTTTATAAGTCATTTCTTCTATAGAGAGAGCCTATGTGAATATTTCACTAGGTAAAATTGTCCTTGATTTGGTATAGGACCCATGTTCATTTTGAAAGTCATCGATTCTTAATTGATAGATTAAATATGGACTGATGATTCATAATAATGATGATATAATTGTATCCTATTATCATTCAACAAGATCGATGAACTTTTCGAAACGCTCTTAATATTCACTCTTGAAAGTGATGGGTTCATTCTTGTTGACAACATTTGTGTAGACAGCTCCCTCAGAGTTTTATTTCAAATATTTCAATTGAGAGTCTCAGTATTTACTACTATATATATATATATATATATATATATATATATATATATATATATATATATATATATATATATATATATATATATATAGCTGCATTCTATGTGTCGTGTGGGGAGCAAAGCTTAGTAATACAATTCCATTCGTCTCACAGAATCGGACACTATTTAAACTCACATGCGACTCATGATTATCGACAAGTAGTAAAACTGGGTCTTGAGGACAGCAGCGAGTATGCTTGACGATGTGCTCCAATACTTTAGGAAATAATTCACTGCCTGATTTGTTCCCCAGTGCTAAGCTTGAGACTGGTGCGTCTGTCATGAAGTCAGTGACATTTCTTATTCTGGGAAAAACATAAACAGGATGCAAACTTTGACCAGAAGCACTAATAATTCCAATAAAGGTGACAAGTTCTCACCGTTCAGCTGAGGCGGCTTGCGAGACTTGATTCTTGCCCGTCGTAGAGACCACTTTAACTGTCTTCATAACCGTGGTAACGCCCGTCTCATCCAGGTTGAATATTCTTTCGGGACGGGAGGAAATTTGAATCGCTCCAACACCTTCTGAAGATTACTAAAAAGTTGATCAACCTTAAATTCATTAAAGGCTGTGCTTCGGCTTAGACTTGTGCTTTCCGGTTTTCTTAAAGAAAGGGCGGGGTGGCGTTCCATAAACCCTCTGCGCCATCCGTCTTTCGCCTGTCGTTCAACGTGCCATTCTTTAGGAATTTTACAATTGGGCAAAACAGAAGCATATTCATATGCTAATTTTTGAATATGAATATAGGTCAGACCATAGTTGAGGTCAGAGCAGCGCATAATATAAGATTCCAACTCACTCTCTTCTTGCAAAGAAAAAACTTGCCTATTGGTATATTTGCTGAAGTATTTTGGCGACGCTTCTTCACTTTCATTTCCTGAATCCTCCAAGTTTTGATTTTGTTGTAAGTATTATTCTCTTATAATTCTACATTACAGGGTGGAACGTTTAATACCATAAACTCTGACTGCCTCCCGTGCTGAACAGGATCCATTAAATATTCCGATAATAGCTCGCCTGACATGATTTTCGTTTATATCACTCCTGTTTGTCTTCAAATTTCGTTTCCTGGGCATTTCTCAAACAAAACACCTTGTTAAATAATGCACTTGGCTTGCATTCCACCATGTGGGATGCATTCGGCCATGGCCGAATGCACCCCATGTATCAGTGGCCGAATGCTCCCCATGTAACCGGAAAACTCATATTCCCTTGAAAGAAAACACCTGTAATTTTGAGGTTAGAATACGAATTGTTACTAAATTCTTAAATATTTAAAGTATGCCTTATTGAAAACAGATTTTAAATTCACTAAGTTTTTGAAAAAATACAGCATTTTGATATAACACCAAAATATTTACCTTCAACCCCCTTTTATCACTTATTTTAAAAACAAAATTCTCGAGCAACTTTCGCGTGATGCAATAACTTGGGCGACTAGATTTATGTTTGAGCAATCGCCAACGCTTGGATTTGCGCAGGAAACTCAAACACAGTTCGCTAAAAACCAACTGGCCGAATGCTCCCCTCCTTCCCCTACTTGTCTAAAAATCACTGACTGAACAATTCTTTATTCGTTTTAAATTTTAATTGAAATATTTCAATTAAGAGTCTCAATATTGATTAACTAGTGTTGTAATGCAAACAAATCATCTATTCACAATAATATCCAAAATAAGCATTTATCCAATAATAAAATCCACAGTTACTTTTTTATATACAATAATAACAACAAAATATAAATTTTGTTATTATTTATATAAATAATAACAAAAGTTCTTCACTTTTAAAATCTTCTGAGATGTACAGCATTGCTGATCTACGTAAGTAAAGCAAGGCACTGAAAATTTTGAAAATGTTTATTGTACTAAAATTTCATATCTGGCCATATAGTATATATATATATATATATTTTTCAAGATTCACAATATTATTTGTGAATCTTGTTTATAAGTCATTTCTTCTATAGAGAGAGCCTATGTGAATATTTCACTAGGTAAAATTGTCCTTGATTTGGTATAGGACCCATGTTCATTTTGAAAGTCATCGATTCTTAATTGATAGATTAAATATGGACTGATGATTCATAATAATGATGATATAATTGTATCCTATTATCATCATTCAACAAGATCGATGAACTTTTCGAAACGCTCTTAATATTCACTCTTGAAAGTGATGGGTTCATTCTTGTTGACAACATTTGTGTAGACAGCTCCCTCAGAGTTTTATTTCAAATATTTCAATTGAGAGTCTCAGTATTTACTACTATATATATATATATATATATATATATATATATATATATATATATATATATATATATATATATATATATTCCCGATTGTAAAATATAAAGTATATGTAGTTTCATAATTAGAGGATTGGATTTAGTTAATATTACTGCCTAATATTAGTAAAGGAAAATTTTCTTTGTATTTTACACTATAGTAAACTTTTGTGGCAGGACTTTTCCATTCAAAACTACAAAGATTTATTAATAAAATTTACTTAAAGTACATTCCTATTGTGTTACAATTTCAAATTTACATACTTATTAAATAAAAATTCTCCATATCTTCCAATTATCTGGAAAAATATTCAACTCGAAATGCTGAGAGATAGCATTTGTTAAAACAGGAAATACAATAAAAAAATTGATAGCTAATTAAAAATTAGACTAAATGTAGATATTTACAATCTCTTTCCAAATATGTCTCCATCTCACATACAACAGAAATGTTTACTTGTTTAAGAAATAATAAATTTCTGTTCTCCACAGATTTCAAATGAGCTTGTTGCTAAATGGAACCTGCTATGACATTTAAACATACTAAGGTTTTGGATTCAATGAAAGAAAACATGTTTAATAGACACACATTTTCAAACAATAAGGTTTTACACACACAATACAAAAAAATATTGCAAATATTCAAATTAATTTAAAGGTATCATTTTAATATGACTGAAATTCAAATAATCTACTGATTGCAGATTTTGGTAGAGTAAGTTTCACATAAATTTATGCCCTCCTTGTCAGGGAAAATGGAACGTTTAAATTGACATCTGAGAATGGAGGCAAACTTGATGGTAATAATAAATACTTCCAAGTTTTAAATTACAGTGCTAAAATTTGTATTAACTCATTTTATTCTGGTATTAGAGAAAGTTCTCTTGAATTTCTTCTTAAAAATTCATAAAACATTCTTCCAAATATTACAATTGCAAATTTTTTACTTTTTTAAATGTCAAATGTATAAGAGGCTTTTACATAATTACTCAAACAAAGTTCATTAGTTGGTAATAAAATTGAAATTCATTAAGAAATCCATATTTTTGAAAATCTCTAGTCTAAGATCTGAGTTGTCTCAAATGAACTGTGTTCATCTTTTTCCAAAAATGTAAAATTTTTGTGATTTTGTGAATGAAAAGAATGGCTTCCTCAAACACCAAAATATTAGAACAATCCAATACATCTATCAGCCAAAAATAAGAATAAATAAAATTGAACTAATATTTAAGAACTACTCTGAAAAATGTTGCTTAGCTAAAAAAAGAGAAATCTTCGACAAATTACAACTTTAGAAATAAATCAGAACAAAATAAAATAATTTATTCAACAGAAATGCAATATAGAAAGCTCACAAGAAAATAATTTATTAAGTTACTTGAATTTGCCATTTATGTTTCCCAATTTGTGAGATCTTCGAGAAATGTTTGAATAAAATTTTTCAGATTTGATTCTGGAATTCATCAAATTCTCGGAGCACTTATTAGTAGAAAATTACCAAGTTCAATTCAGCATAAAATTGTGAGAGAGGAGGACGTATTGCAATGAGAGAATTAATTTTAAAAAATCAAGAATCAAATCTCTCACTCAATTTATTGTAGTTTATTCTGTTTCTCTTGAACGGTACAACTGGTAAAGGTGATACTAACATTCTTCTTGCGATTTTCGAACACATCTGGCTACTTTTTTCTTAAACTCTGTGTATGACTCCCTCCACTCTTTCTGCAAGAGGTGAAAATTCTCATTTTATTGCATTCTTGAAATTAAATAGAAATATTTCAAAAAGGAAACTTATTATTCAATGTTTATAAAGTGTAATATTTCTATATTGCTTCATATTGTGATTTCAAATTACAAAAGACAAGAATTGACTATTATATTATATAAATATATATATATATATATATATATATATATATATATATATATATATATATATATATATATATATATATATATATATATATATATATAGATCAAGTCGAACATATGATGGAGGTTAAGGTTTTGACATTTGTACATAAAATTTAAACTTCAACTTGCACCAAACAATTTGTAGAATTAATTAAAGACTTTCAATGATACGCATCATTATAATACTTGAAACAGAGACAGATTTATATTAGATCACAAAAAGCAAAGGCATCACAAAATTCTTTCTCTTTTGAGGTCTGGGATGTATAATAAAATGACATTAAATATCAGGGATTTTAACTCGATAAATTCTAAGGTGCAAGTTAAAAGTGCATATTTAAGCAAACAGGAAAAGTATAAGAACAATATTAAAATGTATATGTAGTAATTAGTTAATTGTTATAGCACTTTTTTTGATAAATAAAGTTATTCTCATTATATTATTTTATTATTTGAATTGCCTATGCACTCCTTCCCTCTCATACCTGGTTTATCCCCACTGATTTTGAAGTCAAAATTTTTTTGTTATTTAGATGGCCAATACATTTTAAGAGAAAAACACTGGTGGAGCCTTCAGATGAACTACCCTACCAAACCACACACTAAAAAGCAATATAACTTTTTTTTAGCAAAGGGGGCAATTATCTAGATTCCCCTAGATCACCTTCCACTTTCATGGAATTTATGTTACAGAGTTATTTTGTGCTAAAAAACGAATATGAAATAAGATTTTCAATTTGGCAAACGATTAGTGTTCAAAACGCAAAATCTCAGCTCATATTTGTTTATTTTGGCTCAAAATAAGCAAGCAAAACATTTTTTTTTATAGAAATTCGTTATTCAGGCCAGCCTTATTATAGCGTTTTCTCTATATAATTTGTTACTTGCTTATTTTGTGCTGAAAAAAAAAAACAAATATTAACCTTCAAGCGGGCGCGCGTAGTCGAATCGACCGCGCTTACTACATTTTCGTCCATATTACTATTATTACCCTTTACATTTTTTTGGTACTCTGAGTAGCCTGTCGCTATGTCATTTGGAGTAAAACAAATAATAAACCATCGCTCGGGGCGCTCCCCCGCTCCACAGATCGCAATTGTTTCAGTCGCGGCGCAGTCGTCGAATAGACTACACGCGCTTGTCGTCGAAAAGGTTACGCGCGACGTTCAACGCGACATACCCTTGTTCACGCTCATAGCAGTTCTTCAGTCATAATTTAGTATTATCGAATTAAGCTTGGTTTTTTTATATAAAATGAGTCGGGGACGGTTATCACAAAGTGTAATACTCGAGGAATTACTGAAAGAAGATGAAGAAGAGAGTGAATCGGAGCTTAGCGACCACGGCTCTGAAACTTCCGACCACATCGTTGCAGAGGAACCTCTATCTGCTGAGGAATCAAACTGCTCGGACTCAGAAGAGGATGATTTGCCACTTTCAGAAATAAATAGTTGCTTTACAGGGCGCGATAAAGTAACGAAGTGGCAAAGATCTAATAATAACAGAGTGAGGCGTCAAATCCAAAATATTCTAACAGAAGATGCGGGTATTCGTAGGAATGGTGTAGGTGTGACGACATTTACGCAAGCCTGGAGTTTATTCATTTCAGAGAATATTGTTGAAAAAGTTGTTAGAAATACCAACGAATTTATTCTAAAAAAAGCGCCATCGTATAACAGAATACGTGACTGCAAACCGACAGATGCGGTGGAAATCCGAGCACTTTTCGGATTATTGTACATAGCGGGATCCTTGAAGACATCACACGCCAATTTAGAAGATTTATATGCAAGTGATGGGACAGGTATACCTATTTTTCCTACTACTATGTCCGTGAAAAGAGTAAAATTTCTACTGAATTCATTGCGGTTTGATGATGCTACTACGCGACACGCTCGTCGTACTCTAGACAAAGCTGCGCCAATAAGAGAAATTTTAGATATGTTTACACAAAACTGTCTTTTGCCATATTCAGTGGGAGAGAATGTTGTAATCGATGAGATGATGGTTGGCTTTCGAGGAAAATGTCCTTTCCGACAATACATAAAATCAAAGCCCGACAAATACGGAATCAAACTTTATCCACTAGTAGATGCTGCTACGTTTTACGTCCTGAATATTGAACTTTATGCTGGCAAGCAGCCTGAAGGTCCATATCAGTTGAGTAACGCTGCATCAGACGTCGTGAAGAGGTTAATTACACCAATTTCTGGCACTGGAAGAAACCTTACCATCGACAATTGGTATACCAGTGTGCCGCTGACGAACGATTTGGGCAAGGATTATAAGATTTCTGTTGTGGGTACCATCCGAAAAAACAAGAAAGAAATACCTCCTTGCTTTATAGATAAAAACCAACTTGAATATTCAAGTCAATTTGGATTTTCAGATATAGCAACACTCGTATCTTACGTGCCTAAAAAGAAAAGATCTGTAGTTCTTATATCATCACTTCATTGTGCTGCAGAAATTGATGAAAATACAAATGAAAAGCGCAAACCCAGCATCGTTACTTTTTACAATAAAACAAAGGGGGTTGTCGATGAAGTCGATAAAAAAGTAAATATGTATTCGGTTTCAAGGAAGAATAATAGATGGCCATTGACACTATTCTTTCGTCTTTTGGATATTGCAGGAATAAATAGTATGGTGATATTGAGGGCAAATAATGTGACTCTACGGAAAAGGCGAATGTATTTACGGGCATTAGGCACTGAATTGACAAAAGAGTACGTCCAAAGAAGATCAAAGATGGTAGGCCTTCCAAGAAAACTAAAAAGAAACATAAGGGAGCATTTGAATATGAAGGTTGGTGCTGCTGATACAGAAGCAGTTAGTTCTGACACATGCAGAGGAACCTGTAAAATTTGTCCAGCCAAAAAGAGGAGGCAATCAAAAACGCAATGTAAGTTATGTATGAAAAATATTTGCAGAAGTCATACAACATTTATTTGCAATCAATGTTATAGGGACAAAGAGACTGATTCTGATGAAAACTAAACCAAAGTTAATTCATTTTTATTCTTATTTCGTATTTTTTTATAATTAGACTAGGTATATATACTAGTCTGGGACATGTAAAAGGGTTTTGTGTTCCTATTTTTGTTTTGATCCTAAGAATATTTGAGTTATGTTAATTACTTTAATAATTGTTTCTTTTTCATAATTTTAACTACTTTTTTTTGACAAATTAGACTTTAAAGACAATGATAATATGTCTGAGTACAAATAAATAAATAATTATTGATTAATTAGTGCTTTATTTCTTTTATTCACCCATACGTCTTTTCGGTTACACGCGCCCGCTCCCGTTACAAATGACCGCGCGCCCGCTTGAAGGTTAACTCAGAACTTGAATCGTTTTCCACTGATTTTTCAAAAAATTACTAAAGTTAAGTACACAAACTGTATTACAAGGCTGGCCGTCGCCTTCAATTTTCTTTGCCTTTTATTTAGATAATTACCGAAAAGTGTAAGTGAGTAACATGTAAATTTTCTTTCTATTAATGGTAAGAATCATTTGTTTATCATGCTTTACAGGTTAATGAAGTCAATTATTATTTCATTTTAGTATTGATTAGAACAAGAATTGAAATAAGAAATATAAATAAAATGAAAATAAAAATGTAAAATATGGTATATCTCAAAAACAAGATCTGATATACAAAATCTCAATGCAATTTCAGGTTCAATGTTCAAAAATTGATCAAAAACAGTTGAAATATTGCAGGCACCAAAATGTGTGTTGATCTGCAGAATCAACTCAAGTAAAACAAAATTGGTGTAGGAGTTTTGCAATATCCATGTTACTAACTCATTAAAAATAATGTGTTGGAAACAATGAAGCATGAAAGGAATTATACTTACTGCTGCATCAACATTGGCTGGAGATTCATCATTTGGATCTGCTAACATTGAAATAACTGAAATTAAAATTGTTTCTACTGTATGAACTGGCAACCACCTTTCTGATGCTTTTTCATAACCAAACTTATCATCTCCAGGTTCATGTAATATTGATATACACACATCACCATTTTTATCAACTGAAAAACACACAGAATGAAATAAAACAATTGTAACATTAGTAGATATGCTGAACTACTAAAGACAAAAATTTTGATTAAATATTGTTATTAATTAAATATTAAAATTAATTGACAATAAAATTTATCGTGCCTGAAAATTGTATACTTACTATTGGGATGCCATATTTCTGTCACAAACTTCATTTTTGGAGGTCTTAATGGATATTCTTTAGGAAAATATAAGTGACATTTGAAGAATCCTCCCTCACTGAATAAAAAAAAACATTTTTTCTCAGTACAATTTAGATATAATGCAAACACAAAAAACAAAACAAATCTTCAACTACTTACTAAAGTGTGTCTGGTGGTCCGATTATAAGAACTTCCCATCTATATATGTCATTATCATCTATGAGTCCAGCAGAAAACCCTTCTACTGGGTTTTTGTTCAATTCTGAAACATTAAAGTTTACTCAGAACTCAAAAACAAATATTACATATGTTTTTATAAGATTAAACAAAATATGGTAAGAGGAAATCTATTACATATTAGTTATATCGATATATTTTTACAATAGTATTCATAATGTATTGTTAAGGTCGTAATTGTTGAATTACAACTTTACATTACTAACATTTACAACTTTTTGCAATGAAATACGATACATAAATAATTTAAACAGACATATATATTTCATTAAATATATAACTTTTCAAAAGTTATAGGTTGTTTTTTACAAATAAAATAACTTGAGACTTATTGTCAGTGCTACAATTTTTCTTCGAAGAACATGGACTTGAATTCATATGAATTTACAATATAAGATTCTCTATTAATAAATCAAATATAACCTAAAAATCAAAGGTGTGTTAAATGAGGCATAAATATTAAGACAAAAGATTTCTCCTTTTTTGTGAATGAAGGTCGTCAAGGAAGTTTTACATGTAAATTAGCAAGTAGAAAATCTTTTTTTCTTTATTTGAAGGGCGTCTGAATAGATTGAGTTCCAATGAACTGAATGCTGATATAAAGGGATTATTAGTCAATGTCAAAATATCAAGTTTTAGCATAAGAAATGTGAGATAAATAAGATGATGACTGAACCATTCATCATAATTGGAAATTAGCTAAAATATAATACCCAACTTCAGAGAGGAACATCAGCACGCCTGAAACAATTAATTTTTAATAGTCCTATCGTAAACTTGAAAAATGTTTCCACTTATTGATTTTCGTTTCTAACCTCTCGGGCGAAAAAAAAATTTGGTTTGGGTTGGGTTAGTTTTAGCTGAAAAGGAGCTAGTCACTATTTTTGGATGGAAATTTAGAGGGCAACTGTCTGAAAAATTCGGTAGTGAAGTATATTTGTAAAAGATGAAGTCAGTGTAGAAATCGTCATGAAATAGAAAATGGAGAGTTGAAAGGAAAATATCACATTTTCACTAACCTGCTAGCTGTTTTCTGAGTAGAAGAGCTGACTGTGGTTCTGACATTAATTACAGATTTAATTTTGATCTAAATTGAGAAACAAACACTTTCAGAAAGATGGCCGGTTGGTTGACTTGGTAAATTCAATTCATACCGCATTGGAATCAAACCCAAACATGTTATTTCCGGAAGGGTTTGTTGCTTGGCTAATTTTCATTCGGGGTGCCACCTATACGGGTTTGATCATAGCTTTAGTTTACTCACTAGAGAACTGTAATTTTAAATCACGGTGTCATATATATCTATGATTGTTACTGTATCTATTTTTATTATCTCAGGTCAGTCAAAAATATAGCGATAACAAAGTATAAATAATTATATTTGTACTTTGTTGATTATATTTCAGTCATTCTGCTTTAATTTACATTTATAATGGCTGTTTGATGAGGCCGATACTTGGAGAAAATTCATATCCATAATGAAACAATTTTTAGAATTTACTCATAATTAAATACAAATATGCATGACAAATACTGGATGTGATTTTACAAACTCAATACTTATAATTGAATATAAACTGAAATTCAAACACTTGAACTTTTGATTTACACTTTATTAAAAAAATTTTTAAATAAAGTGTAAATCAAAAGTTCAAGTGTTTGAATTTTAGTTTATATTCAATTATAATGGATCCACATCAAGTAAACGCCTACCTTATTAAATATTCAATACTTATAGCTACTCTCACAGAACATACCGGGTATATTCTATGACTAACATGGAATTAATTTCCAGGTTAGTCATAAAACATACCTGCTATGTTCTGTAAGAGTAGCTATAAGTATTGAGTTTGTGAAATAACATCTAGTATCAATGCAGCATTTGATAAAGAAGTAGTACTTCGAAAGGTCGTCATGCGTATTTGTATTAAATTATGAGAAAATTCTAAATATCGTTTCATTATTTATATTTCTATTCACTTTAAAATGCTTTTGGCATGAAAATAAAATAAAACACGAAAATTATTTGTATTTCGACAAATTAGAGGATCAGCGGCCGAGCGATATAGCGGCCCTATACTCTCTCGGCTTACTGGTGCTGGTGGGTTCGATTCCCGCGTAATCTTGGGCAGTTCGGAATCGGCGTTAAACTGTAGGTCCAATGGAGCTACATCGGTCTCGGATCTCCGCTCTTAGAATAATGAAAATAATAACAATAATAATAATAATAATTAAAATGGTTCAATTACCTGTATTCCAACGCTATAAAAAATCATTACGGCTTGTATTACTGATAGAATCTATGAACACTCTTAGCGAAATAATATCATTGCCGATCAACAGAAGGGATGCACAAAGAACGCTAATGAGTTGTAAGGAACACCTCATTATAGACTCAGTAATCTGCAACCAGGCATACTTCAAGAAGAGGAACCAGTGTATGACATTCATTGATTACAAGAAAGCATTCGCTTCCGTGTCTCATGATTGGTTGATTCAGGCGTTGAAAATCTACAAAATTCATTCCTCTCTAACTAACTTCCTAGAGCATGCTATGTCTACGTGGAAGACTACAATACACCTAAATAAAGTCAACTTTGATTTATTGACTGATTTCAAACCAAAAAAGAGAGGAGTATTTTAGGGAGACTCTGAGTCCTCTTTGGCTCTTCTTGTCAATGAATCCTCTATCGCGGGGATTGAAGTCTACTAACAACGGATTTTGCATCAAACATGGAAGCCCTCAAAGTCAATCATCTGTTAAATATGGACGACTTGAAGCTAATGACCAGCACCAAGCAACAATTGGATCAAATGCTTGATATTGTGAATGCATTCTCCAGCGATATAAAAATGCAGTTTGGTATGGATAAATGTCGCACTTTAAGTGTTACAAGAGACAAAATATACCAGGAGGAATTTTAAATGCGAAATGGAAGCCACGTCGAGTCAATACAAGAGGAAAACACCTATAAATACTTGGGAATCTGGGAATACTTGGGAAAGAATCTGTTAAAGAAACTTGACAGTAAACATCTTTTCAAGCCAATCAACACTTACGCTTGTTCACTTCTTCTTTATTCATTCAGAATAGTTAAGTGCGATTCCAAATGCGAACAACCTAATTGAGAAGAATGCCGAAAAAATCTATAAATATCAAGAACTTGAAGCGCCAGTGCAGAAACAGTGACACATGAACGTGGTCAGGACTGTTCCAATTATCTTCCAAATTCCTAATTATATAATACCGAAAAATCTCCTGAAAAATATCAGAGAACTAGGGCTTAGCTAATATCTCCATAAGGAATTACAGAAATCGTTGCTCTTTGTCATAGCAAGGACTGTTAGGGAGTTTCTAGGACATAACGGAAATCAACGCCATGGGGATCGCCACTACGATCCTGATGATTTGGAAAGGGCTCCCACAGAGCTTTATCCTTCTGATATAATATCTGAGATAAGTAAAAGTTCCCCTGTGAGGGACTGTGAAAGCCGAAAGGCTTGAAATCTGGGATAAAATTAATACGTACACAAATGAAAAAGAGCGAGTTCATATCGTTATCTTATTATCACCGATCCCATGAGATCGATTCCCTTATGGGATCGGTGTTGCCACATGTGATTCGAACGCGTCAGTTTTGGCATCTTTCAAATGAAATCCACTGCTTGGCTTCACTTTCCTAATTCTGGCTCTTTTCGAATGATTTGAATCTTGATTGGAAAGAATATTTATGCTTTTCGCAAATATTTTTTGTCATTTTTCATTGCTTAGAACAATCAAATAAGTTATTCTAATTATATAAATTTCTGTTCGAAAAGTGACTCTTCTATAACTTAGATTATTTATTTTTATTGAGAACGAAAGTATGGAAGCATTTTCATTTCCATTGTCATTTTCAATTGGTAACAATACGACCAAAGGGACATATGTATGTAGTGCTCCTGGATTTGGCTGATTTAAGTAAGAACTTATCTTTGGAATAAATTGTGATTTTTATATCAAAATAGAGATTAGAAAGATCTCTTCAAAGTGAATGTAACAACTAACTGAAATTTTCTCTTGAAACTGTTGTGATTTCACTTTTAAATGGAAATACTCTTGTAATCGGAAAATGAGTTGAAGAAAAAAGCGACGCACAGATTAACATGTGGAGCTTGTAAACATTCACAATCAGAGTGTGAGGCGAAGTACTATGGCGTTTTTATTTGTGGGGGACTGAATATGGCTGGATATTACATGTATCCGACCTATAGATAAAAGCGGTTACAAAATACATTGCCAGGGTAAATGCGTTGGCTGGGCGTACTTAGGATGCACTGATGCCAGAAGAAAAAGATTGAATGGATATACCACAACTGCAAAGGCTCTGATGAAGGTGCAGATTCTGATCAGGATATACTAGCTGAATTAGTGGAAAAGATTGAAAAAAGGAGAAGTTTGGAAATGTCAACAAAAAGATCTGATGATGAGAACAATATAGGAGCGCAATGTTCAAAAAGCTGATGAAGAAGATGTAAGTTCTTGAAGAAGCTGTTACTCTTAACAGTGAGGTGGTTGATGACATGAGAAGAGCTTTGAAAGAAATGAAAAAAGAAAATCGAAATATTAAAGAGAACGCGAAATTATGAAACTTGAAATGGAAATAATGAATAGAGAATTGAAAGAATTGATGGATCAGGCTAACCTGAGTGCTAGTATGGAGGACGTGCAGATTAGGAGGAAAAATGTTACTCTAATGGGTCGTTAAATGAAGATGAGGTAACTAAGGTACTCAATAAACTTGAGGTTGATGTGTCCAGAAATGAAATTAAAATAAAGCAGTTGTCATCCAGGAATAAAAGTAAATCATTTCTGGTTGAGTTTGGAGATGAGAAGATGAAAAATTTGGTATTGCAGAAACGGAAATCAATGGGTTTGCTAACATCGGAAAATATGGAGCTTGAAGTAGTGGACAGATGAATATTCATGAATGAGGACTTACCCAGAGAGATACAGGATTTATTGAAAAAGGCAAAGGCGTTAAAAATTTTTGGTTTCAAATAGGTATGCATGGCCGATAGAGAATGAAGTTTTCTGTAGAAAATGCGAGTACACCAAAATAATATATTTGAAAAGTGTTGGGCAGGTCGGTGCACTCCAATTGGGTAATTAGGTCCTCTGATTATATTTATAGCAAAGTGTGATTTTCAATAAAAATAATTTTATTAATTTTCGCTTTCAATAAAATCAATATTAGTTTCGACAAAGTTGTGATATACAACGAAACGTCAACGAGAATAAAGTTTTTTTACATTAAAATAAGCCTGTTAGTATGAATATATAATAATATATATATATATATATATATATATATATATATATATATATATATATATATATATATATATATATATATATATATATATATATATATATATATATATATATATATATATATATATATATATATATATATATATATATATATATATATATATATATATATATATATATATATATATATATATATATATATATATATATATATATATATATATATATATATATATATATATATATATATATATATAAATATAATAAGGGAGTTTTTTATTTAGGGTTTCTTGTTGGAGATATTAATATAGACATAGCACAGAAAACAATTAAATCCGAGAAATATCTCAATCTCTTGAGTGAGTACGGATATAAATCTATGATTAATGATTATACCCGGGTAGCTGGAAATAGTAAAACGTGCTTAGATCACATTTTTGTCAATACCCGAACGGACATTGAAGTGTACTTACCTGATATACCCCACACAAGTATTCGTTATTTATAGTTTGATATATTTGTTTCTTATAGTCCATTCATAGATGGCGCTGACATTTCATGTTTAATGTACAGTTGCATGAACGAAAGAAGTTAGTTTTAGTTCTTCCTTGGACAGTTACCAAGAATAAGCGCTGTCATTACTCTTCTAACCCATCGTAATTCGTAATAGTATTACGGACCATTACATTGTATTTTTGTAAACACTATTGAAGTTGGTATAGTGCAAATGTAACTTAGGCAAAGAATTATATGAATTAAAAAAAAATTCATGAAACATTAGAAAGTTATTCATGGGAAGATATATATACGAATAATGTTGATCAGTCATGGAAAATATTCATAGAGAGGGTACAAGGGGTGATTAAAGACTGCACAATCGAGTTAAAAGTTGGATTACAAATGGACTAATGGTGGCAGTGAAGAAAAAAGACAAATTATACGAGAACGCCATAAAAAATCCAAATGATATCGAATAAATCAGGGAGTTAAAAAAGTATAGGAATAGGTTAGAAGAACTTATAAAATGCGCAAAAAAAAATATTACCAGAAGGAAATTGATAAAACCAAAAATTATTCCAGAAGATTTTGGAAAGTGTTTAATAACAAGACCTACAAAACTGTGAGTATAAGAATAAAAAGCGAAAATGGAGATAGATATACTACAAAAGGATACCTAAAAGCTGAACAATTTGATGAGTACCTCAACAAGATGGCTAAAAATTCGACGAAGGAAAAATATTGTAAATTACCCTATAGTTTGTGCTTCCACGCTCATATCGGCGTATGTTTTGCACAAAAATAATGTGTTGTCTTCTTACATGAGAAGCCTAATTGAAAAAAATACGAGAAGCTTACATCTTAAGCCTGGATGCATGTCGAAATGGCACGTATGGAAACCTCGGCAGAAACAGTTCTAAATCACTTGTACTCCAAGTTTCCAGGCAAGAAATTCACAGTGGAGAAGCTTCCAACAAGAGAAGGAGCGAGAAGTCGGTCATTCAAGATGAGTGCCGATATTGATATGCTTGATGAAATGTATGAAGGTGAAAATTGGCCTGGTAATATAACAATTAAACGCTTCGTGTTTTTTAGAGAGCAGGAACGTGAGACTGGAACGTTTGAAGGTAAAAAGTTCCAGTAACAAAAAAAAATTGTTTCTGTCGACTTGAACATTTTATTAGCAAAAGGACTATTGAGCAATTTAAGTAAAATAGTTTTTGAAAATTTAACTAGGTGGCAACACTACATATGAAGTTAATTGTAACTAAGTGTTCTTGCTGTCATTCATCTTATTACCAAATAAAAGTTATATTTGTGCTAATTACTATCGTTTATTTGATAAACGACTCATAATCCTTTAGGTTATGGGCCCAGTAGATTCTGCAATTGAAAGTTTTAAGAAAAATAGCAAAGAAAAAGTTACAATCGTATTGTGAAGAAATTGACAAGATAACCTCAAAATGGATTCAATGCGGTCAATAAACTTAGAAAAATTTGATGGAAATAACTTTAGGCAATGGAAATTCCAGATAAAGTGTGCCCTAAAAGCAAAAGGGATTGATATTTCAGTGCCTAAACCGGCTGGAAATAATGTTGAATGGACAAAGAATGATGGCATGGCCATGTTTATTATAACATCTTCGATGGACTTCAAACAAATAACTTTAATAGAAAATTGTGAAACTGCTAAGGAAATAATGACAAAACTTGAATCAATATACGAACAGAAGAGTGAATTATGTAAAATGTTGATCCATGAAAAGTTTTACCAGTATAAAATGTCTACAAATGACAGTGTAGCTCAACACATTTCTAAAGTGGAATCATTGGCCAAGCAGTTAGAAGAAAGTGGCGAAAGTATTAGTGAAATGGCTGTGATAACAAAAATACTTGGAACACTGCCTCATAAGTATAGATCACTCCGTCAAGCGTGGATGTCTTTGGATCCAGAGCAACAGACTCTTGTCAATCTAACTGCTCGTTTGTTAGATGAAGAAGCTAGTTTACAGTGTGAAGAAGAACAAGAAACCGCTCTTCTTGTGGCTAAAAAAGGATGGAAAAATAGCCCAAAACAAAGCGAGCTGAATAGAAATGCTAGTAATTCAAATCAAAATAAAAACAGTAAACACAGATTTGAATGTTATAATTGTGGGAAACGAGGACATTTTTCTCGAGAATGTCGTGCTCCAAAGAAATCCAAGTCTAGAAAACCTCAACAGGAAGGTGCAGACTTGTTAGCGTTTAATGTAGAAACCAAATTCCATGAAACTGAAGACAATGTGTGGATTTTAGACAGTGGTGCCTCTGCACATATGACCTATAGAAAGGAGTTCTTTCTAGAACTATTGGAATGTAACCAGAAATCATTGACATTAGGAAACAAACAGTCAGTGGAAGTGGCTGGCATTGGCAAGGTGTTAATAAAGAGATGTGTCAATGGACAGTGGGAGAACAGTGAACTACGTGATGTATTGTATGTTCCGAATTTGCGACGAAATCTGTTCTCAGAAGGTGTGATAATGCGTAAATCCTATATCATTATCAAGAAAGACTCTGGTGCATTCATTTACAAAGGCAATGACTTGGTAATGTGTGCAACAATAACAGAAAATAATTTATATGAATTGAAAATTAAAGCTGTGGTCTCAGATACCTGTAACTTAGTTCAAAGTGATCAAAATAACATTAAAATGTGGCATGAAAGACTGGGACATGTTAACCTAAAACAAATCAAGAGTATGAGTGCTGATAATGTGGTAGAAGGCTTGAAACTGAATAACAGTGATAAAACTGATTTTGTTTGTGAAGCATGTGCATATGAAAAGCAGTGCAGATTTCCATTTCACAAATCTATACGCGGAGAACTACAGCCAGGTGACCTTGTATATAGTGATGTCTGTGGACCTATGAGTCATACATCTATCCAAGGTATGAGATACTTTATATTATTTAAGGATGCTGCTACAAGTTACAGGCATGTATATTTTGTCAAACATAAAAGTGATGTGATGGACATATTCATGAAATACAATGCTATGATCAAAAATAAGTACGTGCATAGTGTCAGAATATTGCATACTGATAATGGAAGAGAGTATGTGAATAAAACCTTCAATGACTATCTCAGCAAAGAAGGTATAATTCATGAGTGTACTGCGCCTTATACACCAGAACAAAATGGGCGTGCTGAAAGAGAGAATCGTACCATTGTGGAGAGTGCACGTTCAATGTTGTACGCGAGGGATGTGCCACTGGAATTATGGGCTGAGGCTGTGAATTGTGCAGTATATTTATTAAACCGGACTTCCTCCAGCCAAACTCCTAAGAAAACACCATTTGAATTATGGAACAGCATCAAACCTCATATAGGCCATGTGAAGGTGTTTGGAAGTTTTGGATATGTCCATATTCCTAATCAGCTAAGAACTAAACTTGACAAAAAGAGTGAGAAAATGATACTAATTGGGTATGATAATAACAATTACAGGATGTTCAATCCAGAAACCAAAAAGGTTAAAATATCAAGAAATGTAATTTTTGAAGAACATAATGTTCCAGAGATAAGGAAGAATATTACACAAATATACATTGACGATGAAGTGAAGACATTAGGACAACAAAATCAAATGCAAGAAACAAATGTAGAGGATACTCTTGTGGAAACTTCATCATCAGAGAATGAAGATAGCATGTTGAGTTGTAATAGTAATGACCCTACATATGAACCTTCTCAAGAATTAGATGATGATTTAATTCAAAGCAACATAAATTTGAGACCAAGGATTAATAGACGTTTTGAAGCAAACCTAATTGAACTGTCACTGCCACAAACGTATGCTGAAGCGATGAAAAGTCCACAAAGAAACGACTGGTTGAAAGCTATTGATGAAGAATTGCTTGCACATGAAGAGAATAATACTTGGACTCCAGTAGAGAGGTCTGGTCAACGTACGCTTACTACAAAGTGGGTTTTTGCTATAAAAAAGGATGAAAATGATCAGGTAAAACGGTTTAAAGCTCGTTTATGTGCACGCGGATTTAATCAAATAAAAGATATTGATTATCAAGAAATATTCTCTCCAACAACGAGATATGACTCTATAAGAATTATCCTTTCTATTGCAGCTAAATATAATTTAGAAATTCAACAGTTTGATGTAAAGACTGCCTTTTTGAACGGGTATTTGGAAGGGAATATTTTTATAGAAGTACCAGAAGGAATTTCATTTAAAAATGATTGTATCCTAAAACTTAATAAATCACTGTATGGACTTAAACAGGCGTCTCGTTGTTGGAATAGAAGATTCACTGAGTTTTTAATAAAATATGGTTTTGTGCAATCTCAGGCTGACAGTTGTGTTTATGTAGGTATTTTTAATGGGGTGAAAGTATTCATAATAATTTATGTTGATGATGCACTTGTAGTCTCTTCCAGTTCCTCAATGATTAAAAGAGTTATAGAATATTTGAAACAAACATTTAAAATAAAAGAATTAAAATTGAAATATTTTGTGGGAATGGAAATAGAGAGAGTAAATAATTGTATCTGTATTTATCAAAGAGATTACATTGAAAAATTAATAGAGAAGTTTTGTATGAGTGATTCAAATCCTGCCAGTACCCCTGCAGATGTAAATGTTGTTATTTCAAAGAAAATGGATGAAAATATTATTAATTTTCCATACAGAGAAGCTATAGGGTCCTTGTTATTTTTGAGCTCTGTTTCAAGGCCTGACATTTCTTTTGCTGTAAATGTTTTGAGTAGATATGTAAACAATCCAAGTCAACAACATGTAAATGCCATTAAACGTGTTATTAGATACCTAATAAATACTAAAGATTTATGTATATGTTATGGAGAAAGTAGTGATCTCACTGGCTATTCGGATTCAGATTTTGCAGGTGATGTAGATACGCGTAAGTCTACTACAGGTTATATTTTCAATATGAATGGGGGACCTATGACATGGTGTAGCCAGAAACAGAAGACTACTGCTCTCTCCACAACTGAAGCAGAATTTGTAGCTGCTTGTGAAGCTGCAAAAGAGATATTATGGTTACAGCAATTATTATTAGATTTAGGTGAAAATATTACATCTGTTCCATTGTATGTTGATAATCAGAGTGCAATTAAGTTAATTAGCAATCCTGTTTATCATAAGAAAACCAAACACATAGATGTGAAATTTAATTTTATAAGGGAAAAGGTTGAGTTGGGTGTAATTAAACTAAATTATATTCCTAGTAACAGTCAATTAGCAGATATGTTAACTAAAGCGTTACCAACTCAAGCTTTTATCTATTTAAGAGATCACATTTTGTTTTTCTTTTCAGAACTCTAATTTCAGTAGGAGTTTATTTTTTTTATATTTGTACCTAGTTTAAATTTTAGTGGGAGTATTGAGCAATTTAAGTAAAATAGTTTTTGAAAATTTAACTAGGTGGCAACACTACATATGAAGTTAATTGTAACTAAGTGTTCTTGCTGTCATTCATCTTATTACCAAATAAAAGTTATATTTGTGCTAATTACTATCGTTTATTTGATAAACGACCCATAATCCTTTAAGGACTCAATTCCAAGACAGATGACTTATTCTGTTCAGTGTCGACAAGTAATTATAATGTGATTTGTTTAAGTGAGACATGGTTAAAAAAGTGGCGTATTTAACTCAGAACTATTTCCGAATGATTATTTCGTCTACATATGTGACTGTGATCTTCCTCTGACGGGGCGTTCTATCGGAGGTGGAGTTCTTGCAGCAGTCCACTGAAATACTCCATGTCGAATATTCCATGTCAAATTTCTCCTGACAATTTTTTTCTTGTAAATGCTGCTCACCAACATCCTCCCATTCATTTCTATGTAACTTGCAGGTCGAAACATGTTTCCTCCGTGGGCGTGACTTCTATGGACACTGAAGAGTTCAATTTTCGTTAGGCTAATTTTCCGCTATTGCACCAAATGATATTCAATATCTCTTGGAACAGTGTCTTCGAGTCAACTCAAAGTATGGATGTGACATGCGACAAGTTTTATGCAATATTGAATGATGTATTTTTACACACTGTACCTTATAAAATCAAAAGAAAAAGACGTTTTCCTCCTTGGTTTGACATATTGAGAAAAGAAAACTACCTGAATATGGTAATAACCTTAATCTAGAGGGTAAAAAAGTTTGAGAAAAATCATAAAGAATGATATTGACTTGGCGTTTAAACATTTTATTCAAACAGCAGACCCCTCCTCTATCTGGTCTTAAATGAACGAGAAAAAAGGTATCTCTAGATTTCTTGGTGAGATGAGAGATGATGAGCGAACTTATCATAAATCTACATCCATAGCTAACGCCTTTGCTGAATATTTTAGTTCGGTACATGATACATCTTTGAACAACAATTCTAGTAGGTAATGTGAATTATTCTGATGGTAATGACGCTATATGTGTCAGTTCAATAACACGAAATCAAATAATTATTGCCGCCTAGAGACTCTCTAATATACTTACGTCTGGTCCTGATGAAGTACCAGGTTTTAATGTGAACGATTGTATTTATGCACTTTCGGATCCATTAACACATATATTCAATCTCGAAATAAGCAAAGCCACTTCTCCTAAAATATGGAAATCGGTCAAGAAAGTACCTGTCTTGAAAAAAGGTGATTCTTCTCTTGTAAACAACTATAGGCCAATATCCATCTTACCAAATTTTTCCAAATTTTGCGGTTAACTGAACAACATGGAGTCATAACAATGAGATCTTGTTCAAGCAATATAATTCTGTTGTAAATCAAGTTGCTCATGAGCTACTTATACAGAAGTGACGCAACAAATTTGGATTATCTGATCGCCTCACCAACCTTTTTCATTCTTACCTGGTTGACCGACGTCAATTCGTACATCTGGAGTGTATACAGTCGTCTGAGTTCATACCTACCTCTGGAATACCTCAAGGGTCTAATCTTGGACCACTGTTATTTATTCTGTTCGTAAATTATCTGACGGTTAATATTCACTCTCCACATTTGATGTTCTGGATGATTTGAAACTATGTCATGAAATAAGATCACAGGACAACTGTGCTCAACTTCAGCTCGCACTGGACCATGTTGCTAGTTGGTGTGAGGATAATTATTTGAGTTTAAATGTGTCAAAGTGTAATGTTGTCTCTTTCACAAGGAAAAAAGACCGAATTGAGTGTGATTATTGCGTTGGTATTCAGGTTCTTTCTCGTTCTGATAAGGTGAGAGATCTTGATGTTGTCTTCGATAAGAAGCTTTCCTTCATTCCACACATCACCCAACTTGTTTCATCTGCCTCGAAAATATATGGATTCGTTATACGCAATGGCAAATATTTCAATAGTTTCTCAACATTCATAGAACTATTTGATGCCCTAATCCGTAGCAAGTTGGAATATGGCAGCATGATCTGGCATACTATTTACATTTGCCATCAACGCCATCTTAAGGCCATTCAGAGAAGTTTCTTGAAATTGTTAGTTTGGTGGGAGGATAAAGTTTATCCACAGGGAGCAGTCAATCAAAATGAATTATTAAGTCGATTTAGTTTAATCTCATTGCTGGGCAGGTGAAAAACTTTATCACTCAAATTTTTGTACAAATTCCCGGACAACAGTATTGATTGTCCTCCTCTCTTGTCCGGTTTGAAATTTCCTGTTCCTAGGTTAAATTTTCGTACTACAGAATTATTCCACCCAGAGACTCCAAGGAGCAACTGGCTAGTTCAATCACCCATTTGGTTTATGGAGTCTACTCTCAATAGAGTTGCCAATAATTGTGACATTCACTTTGACTCCATAGAAGTTATTATTAGAAGTTATAGGAACAAAGGAAATTTACTGAAAGGAATTGATTTAGATTGAGTTCTTTGTAATGTTTCATTTAATAATTATTAGTTATCAGTTATTAGTTACTATTTTAGTTTTTTTAGATTGAGCTCTTTCTTATAACTCTTTCATTTCATTTATTTAGTTATTATTCAATGTTATGTTATTATTTTATGTAATTGGGTATTATAATTGTTGAGAAAAAAGAACTTATTATTATTACATAGGCTTGCCTCAGCGCCCGGTTAATACAGTCGTTATGTTTCTTACGCTGAAGAGTGCGTGTTGTTCTGTGAACAAATTAGGTATACCCGTCTTCGAGATCATCCTGTAGTTTATGCTTCCAAGCTCATATCAGCGCATTTTTCACAGAAAATGTATATTATGTATAATCTCACATGTATAGTCTCACATGTGCCATGTGCTTGCCTCAGCGCCCGTTCAAGAGTGTGTGTTGTGCTGAGAAGAAATTATCGTAGTGTCACTTTTCAAAATGACAAAACGCAATAGACGAACATATGAGAAGTTCGAAGAGAAAATCAAAGGTAAAATGCAGGAAATTGATCCAGTTGTTCAGTTTATCAGAGAAGTATGAATATTATTCTATTTTCGATTTCTCTCTAAAGTAATTCACTCTCAAAAAAAAACTGCACTGACATAACACGAGTAACGTCTGTTATTTTCAGTGAAAATGACGAATTGTTACTCGTTAAAAAATTCAGTGATAAACTGAGTAAATCAGTTATTCAGATTCAAAAGTGTATATAAGTCTATCAATTGCAATATTGAAACCGTTTCGACAAAGTAAGGATAATATCCGTTATTTTTACTTGGATGTAGAATAATTCATCTCAAATGAATTATTTCAGAATATGAGTAACATAAAATTTGCACCATTAAAAAAAATAGTGATTCTAATAATAATGAAACCCAGAAATGCCGAGAAAATCCTCAAATATCCCGAACATGAAGTGCGAGTTCAGAGACAGTGGCACATGAATGTAGTCAAGACTGTAGTAATCATATCAGGATCCACTGGTATAATCCGGAAAAATCTACTGAAAAATATCAGGGAACTGGGATCTGGCGAACATCTGTATAAGGAATTGCAAAGATCGGTGCTGCTAGCCACAGCAGGTACTGTCGGGAAGTTTCTGGGACATAGCGGAAATCAAGGCAACAAAGGCCACCGCCGTGAAGATTGCCGCCATGGGGACCAACACCACAGGCCTGAGAATTTGGAAACGGTCCTCACAGAGCTTAATCTCTCCGATATACGATATTTGCGATAAGGAGCCTGGAAGCCACAAGGCTTGCAATCGGGGATAATAACAATAATTATGAAAAATTAATACATGATGAATGACTGAAAAAAACAGAAAATGGCTACTATTAATTAAGTTAATTTTCTCTGCTTAAAAGACAGATTACTTATTATAAACGGATTACTGTTTCAACAAATAACATGAATGATGTCCACCAACTTGTTAAATGAGTACCTAATGTCAATCTCTTGTGGAAATATATAATTTTTATATACTGTATTATGATATTTTTGAAATTTTTAAAATGTGTTCAGTTCGCTGAAGATGGAGTTTTGACACGCACTTCACTCCTCAACCAACTATCAATAATATAGGCTATTTTCAGCCAGACTGGCCATTCATTACTTTGTAACTGAATACATCAGTGACACGTTGATAAATATCCGTTTTTAGGTACTTTTAGGTACATTTTCAGGAACTACCAAAACCAAAAGGGAAATTGGCTATTAAGAGGAGAATTTATGAATATGAGTCATATCTGTTTGTAAATTCATGAAAAGACAGCTGACTAGTTATAACATGAGTAATGTCTGTTATATGCAGCTACCCAACTACTCTGATATAACATAAGTAGTATCTGCTATTTCCATAGAGAACGGTCATCTATTACTAGCAACTGAGTTTATCAGTGAGTAAGTCCATTAAGAATATTGAATAAGATGTGAACGATATATATTAAAGTACAAAGCACTACAAATCATTCAATAATAGTAAATACTAAGACTCTTAATCAAAATATCGAAATATTTCAGATAAAACTCTCTGGGAGCTGTCTACACAAATGTTGTCAACGAGAACGAACCCATCACTTTCGAGAGTGAATATTAAGAGCGTTGCTAATTATCAGTCCATATTTAATCTATCAATCAAGAATCAATCGATGACTTTCAAAACGAACATAGGTCCTATACCGAATTGAAGGGAATTTTCCCTAGTGAAATATTCACGTGAGCTCCCTCTATCGGAGAAAAGACGTATAAACTCTTCCTAACGGTCAATTCCTGCTCATGACAACAATTTGATGAAACAATTGTATCCTATTATCATTCAACAAGATCGATGAATTTTTCGAAACGCTCTTTATATTCACTCTCAAATGTGATGGGTTCGTTCCGTTGACAACATTTGTGTAGACAGCTCCCTGAGAGTTCTATTTGAAATTTTTCGATATTTTGATTAGGAGTCTGAGAACTTACTAGTATTGAATGATTTGTGAATTTCGAAACTAGGTATACTTTTGCCCGCCGGGGCGTGATCTGGAGCGATTAGGCATGGGACTATTCGTACACATTGCGGACAATTTTCTGTAGTGTTCGAATAATATATCTACAAAGCCTTTCACTCTCACTCTTGTTGTCATGAGTAGGAATCTTGACCGCTAGGGAGAGTTTATACGTCTTTTCTCCGATAGAGGGAGTTGATATTTCACTAGGGAAAATTACCCCCAATTTGGTATAGGACCTATGTTCGTTTTGAATGTCATCGATTCTTGATTGATAGATTAAATATGGACTGATGATCAGAAACGCTCTTAATATTCACTCTAGAAAGTTAATACATGACATATAAATGATATGTCGTGTATAGATAATGTCATTGAGGGAGAAAGAAAAGGAGCTTTCATATGAAACTTTCAGCAAAAGGTCAGAAGCTTGCAAAGTTCATTTTTGGAAAACTAACTCAACTAATTACCTGAAGTACCATCTATCAGTTTACACCGACGATAGTTATGGAAAATTAGTTGTATCAAGAACCAGTTAGAGCGGTGAATTGATAAGCTTGTTTTCACACTATTAGACATAGACTATTTGTGCAAAATGAAAAGAAATGGTTTCGCTCTATGAAGACTAAGGGAACCACGAATTCATAAATTGAATATTATATATAATTGAAAAAAATACCTAAAATTCATAACATGTTTAGCGTTCCAGATGAACCGACTTTCAATGAATTTGCATGAAGACTATTGGCGATTAGATACATATGTACTTTCATCAATAGTTACGGGATTCATTGATGTTTTGAAAGATTTCATGGAAATATGAAAATGTGATCCCTGAATTTTTTAAAAGATAGTTGTTTTGTGTGAATTTCTGACCGATTTCACTCGATACAACACGCAACCTGTGGCTATTCAAGAATTATAAAAAACTGATTCTGTTTGTTATCATCAATGTTATCATCGTATTTTTCATTGTTAATTTTTTATCGTATAATGCATACGATGAAAAATTATTGAATTGAAATGAGGCATGCACACAATTTTGATGAATAGCCTTCTGCTTTATATTTTTCGGAGTAAACATTTTGTAGTATACTAGTCATGACTAGAAATTACAGTATAAGTACATAGTAGTATACTGAGCATGACTCACTCAATGTGAAAATTATGTAAGTCAGGAATCAGCGAGTTCTATTCATAATATGATATATTATTTTGATTTGGGATGAAAAAGATTTTCTAGAAGGTAATACGACATAATTTAATGATATTTGAACAGTATTTTCTGTAAGATACAATAATTTGAAACACTTCAAATGGTGGGATATTCCTCCGAGAACATTCAATGTCTATAACGACAGGTAAAGTTGCCTCATGAGTTAAGTTTGTGAGTAATACATTACTTTCTTCCTAAGTGGCAGTCTATAGAGAATAAGAACATAATTCAAATTTCAAAAACAAAATTAGAGGCTGGTAAGATAACACAGAGGTTCAGAAAGAGAATTAAGTACTGCAGTTAATTGAATCACTTCTATGCACCAACAATCACTTTCTACATTTCTGTATTTTCTTCAGAATTGTCTTCATTTTCTGGTTCCTCAGGAAGTGTATATACTCCAGTCAAGACAACGCCTTCCAGGACTTCTGGTATCTTAGAAACGCCAACGTCGTGTCCCACCTCCGTCGAAGTTGGTGTACCCGTGCTCACCAGAGTTTCCTCTGTTAAATTTCTATGGTAAAAGTTACTATTCTTCGTGCTGAACTGTCATGATGTTAGATTATATGGATCGGACAGATTAACGTCTTCCGAGAAGCTGTTAGAACTCAGTTTAGGCATCATCTTCTCCTGGTGATGCCTCAGTCTGTGAACGATTTCGTCGTGAACTACGTTGAAACACATTGCTGTCAGAGCCATGCCACTCACGATGTAGACCGAGCAGAACCAGATTGTTGTGTTGGAGTTGTTATGAAACATTTGGTCGTTTCCTGGAATCATATTTCCGAATCCTATAGTTGTTAGGCTCATGAAACAGAAGTAGAAACCATCCAGAAGTGCCCAATTTTCCAATCTGAAAAGCACAAATGTTCCAATGCAAATATAGATGAACATCATGCAAAGACATAACAAAACGGGAGCTAAAATACTGCAGCCATGGATTGATATCTTAGATTCATTATCTGTGGTACTCAAACTATCGAATTCCTTGAAAACTGCATCCTTGTTCGGAGAGTGAATGTTGTTAACGAATGTGGAATTCGATCTAACGTAAAAAGGTTCCTGCAAACCCAACTGTTGTTGCATTTCGATTTGTTGTCGTTTCCTTTTTTTCCTACGTTCTTTCTCGAGCATTTTTTTCTCATCATAACAGCAATAACCACAGTTCGAACAGAGACAGCAGCACAACGCTCTTGAGAATACACCACGGGCCACCCTACTCAAGATCGAGCCAATGCTGGATAGATAAAGAAGTGTAAGCGGGATGCCGAACAATGCGTAGATCATTGTGATTATTTTACCCAGGTTTGTACGAGGTGCAATGCTGCCATATCCTGAAAAAACAAATTAAATCAAACTTTTGATTGAAGTAATCGCTACGTTGACAGGGTATTGGGTTTTGTGAAAGGAAAAGCTAAAAATTCAGTGTTTACCTTTTCCTTTTTGACTTCCTGTAAGATGATATTGAATCAACAGGAAATTCTACTGTTTATTTATTATGGTATGTCTTGATACCACAAATATTATCAATATTTTATGATGTTGGCGTTTACTTGATTTAAATCCATTATAATTGGATATAAACTTAAATTCAAACACTTGAACTTATGATTTACACTTTATTCAGTACATAGCATGACGCGTTTCGTCGTTACAAACGACTTCTTCAGATGCTCACAGAATAATTAGAGGTTAAAGAGAATTAAGATTAGAAGATCATTGAGAGAGATGAAGAGATCAAAGAGAATTAAAGATTATTCTGTAAGCATCTGAAGAAGTCGTTTGTAACGACGAAATGCGTCATGATATGTAGTGAATAAAGTGTCAATCGTGAGTTCAAGTGTCTGAATTTGAGTTTATATTCAATATTATCAATATTTGTTCCTGAGATTTCTATGGGTCCAGAAATATCTTAACCCAAGTAGATGAACATGAGAGGTTTTCAAACAAGAATAAAAAAAAATAAAATGGGTTTCTAATAATTTTATAGGTTTCAGTAAAACTAGATGCTTTCAAGTAGGCAACAAAAAGGAACTTTCAGACCTTTCAGTAGCCATAGAAATCAGCAACTACTTGAAAGAAAAAAAACTTTCATCTTATAGATCGAAATTTGCGTTCTGTTTTGGTAATTAGTCTTGACAATGAGCTGACCGCTCGAAACATGTTGACTCGACGTTATTATTTTATTGCATTTTTTAAATAAATACGTGAAAAAATTAGCCAGAGATCAATTCAAATTATTATTCATTCATGTTCCATCTAGAGGTGAGCGAGAATTAAATCTCTGTTTTTGAAAATTATATTGATTGCTTGACAACGGTTTGGCGTGGTTTTCTATTTCCAAAAAATGAGTGGAACACTCATTTCTTCGACTAAGATCTTAATATAATTTGACATTTTTACCTGCTTAGACATAGGTGCCTAACAGGTGTTAACAATGGTTTGGAATGAAATACGGATGAAGACGATTAAAGTTGAGGTGTCAAGGTCTTCGAAAGAGGGGAACACTTCCGTATTTAGATGAAAGGAGTAAACTAGTTTATGAATTTCCGAACAAAGGGAGTTGAAGTAGGAAAATTCGAGACGCAGAGGGTAAAAATGGCAACAAACTGAAGGTAAGTTAATAATTTTTCCTTGATTTTTTCCGTCTGTGTGAATCAGAAATTTTCAACTGTTCTGAGAGGTTTCAACTGCGGCAGAAATTTCACTGGGTAGGAATCTATGAAGTGGTTATCAACACTACGATGTACGTCAGTTTAGTGGAACTTTGTTTATTTAATAGGAAGAACTTGTTTTCTTTAATTCTGGTTTCGATGTTCCATCCAGTTTGACCTATGTAGAATGTGTAACAATTGGTGCAATTAATCTGATATACTCCATCTTTACTTCAATTGATTGTTTCTTTATAATATCAACTAAAAAAGAACTCAAATTTCTTCTGTTGGTGCTAATGGTTTTCCTGTTGTGCTTCTTCAATCTGATGTAATTGATACTATGAAACTTTCCATTATCATCTTCTACATTTGTAATTGGAAAAATTGATGTCATTAGTCGTGTAAGAGGCTTTTCCATTATTGAATTGTCAATCATCGATTCTGAGGAAATAGTATTCTTTGCTTATTGATTAATAACTGAGACTTATTTACACTCATTCCCCCGAAACGTGGAATTGAAAGTGAACTTTTATCCTCCTAATTGAATGAGAATAAAAATGATACGATAACATAACATAATTATGAAATTGTAAAACGAATACTAGAGAAACTCAGACTATTCCTTTGAACCAATTGTATTAATGCTCTCAAGCCCTTGTTTCTTATTTCAGTGATTTCCATTATTAGTAGCGAAAAGAGTAATTCGCGTGAATTTCTCTGTGATCGATGACCTACGATTCAAGAAAAAATCCTTCCACCCTTAAAGTTTTCACTCATCCGTGAGGAAGTTAGCGCCCGGACTTTTAATCGAATCGGAGCTTTTCGGCAAGAGTGTTGTCTAGAAAAACTTTCGAACACGCCCAAGCAGACTACAGATCAATCTTGATTGTGTTACGTGTGTTTTGGCGTTTATTTAGAAATGGACAAGAGGGTGTTGACGTAATTCGAAAAATATCATCACATTCTCTGAATTATTAGAGCAGCGCAATTCCAATAGACACCAGAACATAACTGTCAGGTTCGAAAAATAGATTTTATCCCGTCGACTGTTTTCAAACGAATTATTTGTATTCCAAGTAAATCTTCTTAATTTTTATTCTCGCACATCACTAGCTGAAATATCATGGAAACTGAATGTTAACTGAAATCAAACAAACTTTTCTTTCAAGGAAATTAACCATACTGAAATACGAAATTACTGAATTTTTTTCATTAATCTATAGTGAAAATATAAACCAAGTGTCAATGTGAGGCCGGGTTCATCAAATGAGAATATATTGTTTCTGATGCACTGTATAGATCGAATAATGGTCAATGAAATAAAGTAGGTGAATATTAATTATGCTGTTGAATTTTTATATTGTCTTTTCATCAAAAAGTGGAAAAGCGTCTAACTGAAATTCACTTTGCACAATCACGTCAATGAAATCAAGTCATATATTACAAGATATTAAAATTTGCACTCTCCGATAAATGTTTCCTCTGAAATCACTGTATTTCTTATAGTTCAATCAAAATCCTAATTATTATCATATTGTTTTGAGAGCAAAGGTCAGGGAACTGTATAGCTTTGTTGGACCTACAGTTCAACGCAGATTCCGAACAGTCCAAGATTACGGTGAGAATCGGAGCACCAGCACCAGTAAGTCGAAAGCGTCGATCTCTATCCCTTCAATGATATTACGGCCTACATTCGTGGAATCCCTACATATGGCTCATTTTTGGTTAGTTACTAAGTGCTTGGACACATTTTTGATAACCCAATGTTGATGAATTACTTCATCGCTCCTAGTTTACACAAATTTTATTGATTTCGGAAGATTCTGTTCCCGAGTTGAGGTTATTGGAACGTGAATTTTTTCGAGATCAATTGAGTATTTAGTCAATGGAATTGATAAAATAATAGATTCAGTTAAAGAATCCAGAAATTAAGGAATTCAGAAACCAAAAAAGATAACTGAACTTGAGTTTTTTTTAATCATGGTCAATTACTATGGTGAGTTTTCACAACTATTTCTCTTTTATAATTTCCTCTACATCCATTATCGACAGAAGATATAAAATTCCTTTCGTCGAAAGATTGTAACAAAGATTTCGGCAATACTTAGTTATGCTGAAGTTCTAGTACATTTCAAGTGAGAAATAGATATTCAGTTAACAGTTCACGGCAATACATATTGTTGGGGGCGATTTTGCGTTACATGTGTCCATCTGTAATTGAGAAACCAATCAAGTTTTCTTCAGGGTTCTTCTCGGAACGTGAGGAGAAATTATATATATTATATATGCGAAGGTTCTGCTATAATTTTCGTGGTATTCAAATTTCGACAGTAATTTTATGCAATTAAATTAGGGTAATCATTCAAATAGTAATTGCAACAGACCTCTTTTGCGAAAAAGACAGCAAAAAGAGCTTATCCTTCAATTTTTAGCTAACAGCTTAAGGATCGAAGTTCTCGAAACGACTTCAACATGACCTGATTTACTTATTGATACTCTGAAGAGCAGTTTCACTTCTTCTTTCGATTTGTTTTACCGGTAAAACGGTAAACGGCAGTTAAAGACTGTGAGACGAGAACGAGTCAATCTTCAGAGTATCTAGAAAATCTCTGAAACAAAAATATTATCATCCTAAATGTTATGGTGCACCTGTAAATAGGACAGGACTTCAGGAATGACATTGAAAAATGTTTGAGTGAAAAACCATATATAAACACCAATATGATTCTTTCTAAGTTTCAATCATATAAGCGTCATATTCTAAGAATCAGGATTATCAGAAAATATATTTTTACTGTCCAAGCGTTGTTGATTTCAAAGTTTATGATTTAGGTCAAGTGAAATTTCATTGTGAACCTCATAAAACAAGTTATATTTTGTTTGCTTATATGTTAGAAATTGCCAGATGATGAGAACGTCATACTAATTAATTGACAAAAATGCTTATACAAATTATATAATCGACTTATAATTGAAGGCAGATGTACCTGAAATTCCCCTTAAAAAAATCTCATTTAAGAAATTGAGAATTTGCACCTGATGTTTAGAGTGATATGTAGCAAACATGAATAGAATACAGACATTTCAACAGTATTCCACAAAAAACTGAATGATTCATGTCTAATCAATAAATCAAAATACAAAAATGAGTAATTATTTTGATATAGTGAAAATACTATTTCGATAGGAATTATTCATTTGTTTTTTTTGGACGCTATATGAAATTGAGGTTACGGAGTTTATCGAAAATTTTTTGTGTGGTATACACCATTGACCATTTTTACTGATGACATCTTTCATCTGAAATGTATCAATCAACTATAGTAAACACCATTGATATTCGATCAATCATCAAATAATTTCTTCCGAAATCACAATTTGACATTTGAGAAATTCATGGTTATTGAAATCAGTAGATTTGTGTGAATGGGGTTGTTTTGAAATATTTTGAAGGACCGCATATGTCTTTGTTGCTTTAGAAATAACGAGGAAAAATTTCATTACTATTCAGGTGAGAACGCTGTAACTCATTGTTGGATCTAGGTTTGTTGTTAAACCTTTTACTTCAAGCACATAAAGATATGTAATGATTTTCATTGACTAAGATGCATCTTGAATTTTCTGGTTTACAGTATCTGTTCAAAATATTTTACATCTCGAAGTGCGTCTTTGGTGAAATCGAAGTCTTGAAACACTGAAAAAGAATCCTTTAAATATATATTACCAGCAAAAGTAATTTAATGGTAAAGCAAAAAGCCAAGGTCCATCGCAGGTACCTCGGAAATAGATCGGAAATATATGAAACTTCATTTGTTGAGGGCAGAAATCAAAGACCACTCGAAAAAAACCATTTTTTTTGGAAACAACCTAGGTCGCCATCAGTATGTCACGACACCTTTAGATTCACCTCGATTAGTGCCATTGATACTATCAGGTCTAATCCCCTCGAAATAGATGGAAATAAGTACTGAAATAAGGATTCTGTTCGTTATAGACGTACATATGACATATATTCAATTATTTTCTGGCGGATGATGTGTATCCGGAGTAATACTTCAGGAAATCTTACTCAACTTTAACAGACCTTATGAAGTTAGTTGGTGACATTGAGCTTGAAAAGAACAGGGCGCAATTAAAATGGGCTTGACCAAAGTCAAGTTTTTTATCGTGTCCACGATTCATAGAGTGAAATGATTCTCTGAATTTTTTCAATTCGAGGATTATATATCGCACCTTGCATAGTACGCGAGGGTGGGCGATGTGACATTATTGAAACAGGTTGTGTGGTTTCGAAGGTGGGTAATTGGGCCTTTTGTTCTCTGTATATCTTGGATCTACCAGATATAGTATCTCACACATGCAAATATATGCAACCAGACAAAATATAATGAAATTAGTTTTTTAATATTATGTTCCCAACTCTTCAATTAGGCTACAAGACTTTATAGAGATTTTATGCAGCTTTATATATAATATTATTATATCTCAAAGGAGATCTGATGCCTGATATCGTTAGTACCTGATTCAGGTATTAACGACACTGGATTTTCATTAGATTTTTCAGTAACTCACGGGAGCCACGTTTGAAGTTAAATTGGCATCTTTATCTCATAATAAATTGAAGGTTTCTTCTTTGGAAATTAAGGTTCGAGAATATTTTAAAGCAGTCCGAATCATGTCGATTGTGCGCTTAACCTGAGTAAGAAGTGAGACTGCTTACACGAAATTGGTTATTTTTTTCGAAGGTATTGTATTTTATGACATTGTCAAAAGGGTACAAAATTTTTCCAAAAAAAATTTGGTGCTTTATGTATTGAACTATCTATCACTGTTATAGTAGTTTATAATATAGTTTAACTTTCCATCTTATCCATAATAGGATATTCGACCAGTGGAATGGACTCCCCTGAGCTATAGTGACTGCTGATACAATTAATGGCTTAAAGAACAATTTCGATAAGATGACTCAGTTATTTATTTCTAGTGGTTTGCTTCATTGTTTTGTATATTTTAGTGTTTCCTTTTCTTTGAGTTTATAAGCTTTGTTTCAACTCTATTCATTGTAATAATAATAATAATACTACTCCTAGTCCGTTCAGAAAGTTGTCAAGAATTGTAGGGTTTATGATGGAAAGGATTCAGATACAGAAATAACGATATTTCAAAGGCCTGGTGCACTTTCAAATTTGATGAAAGAGTTTTGAATCATTTGGAAAAATGACTAATTTAATTGGGTAATATAATGATAGGCCTTAACCTATTGCATTGTAATTGAATATTTCTCACTCTTAATTATCATATGTAACGATTCTTGGATTGATTGCTCAGTCTATATGAACGAATATCTTGAGTAATTGCAGAAATTTGAAATTATTAAAAATTTCATGAAAAAGGCAACGCCACCATCACTATCAATTATGCTTGTTCATCTAGAAATTGCATTTGAAAATTCTCTGAAATGCGATTAGTATAGGCATGACCAACGAAAGGAACAATATGATCGTATACCTGGAACCTAGTCTGAACACCGACATGTTTTCGAACTATATTTTAATTGGAGAATTCCAATTATCACACCTAGCGATCCATGTTGCAATTCCACTTTAGTTATATTTCATCGCTTCCACAGTCACACGAAAAAGCAGCTAGAAAAACCGTTATTAATTTTTTTTCTTTCGTCTCATTTTTCCTAACTCATTGGCGAATTAAAAAGTTCGTTGCAGCGCCGTCTACCTACTTTAATTGGGCTAATTAAAGCAAAAATGAAAGCCTCGACCTGCTCTACGTGAGTTTCCTGCTTGAATCGGGAAATTCTCCAAGTTCTTGGAGATGAATTAATTCACGATTGATCCGTTGTTAACGGGATTCAAGTTTCTGAATAGTAATACGCGAAGTGTTGAATCGCGCATCGAGCTCATTAATACTCGTGGTGCTAGAACTGCTCCAATTATTGATGGCTTATTGATAATGCAGTGAAAATTATTGCAGAAATTGAACGAGGAATGAAGTTTGATGGTGGCTAGTTTTCTTTGATATCTCTTAGCGGAGAATATAAATGGAGACCTTCCCAAATCAGCATGAACAATGCTCGAGTGTATACATCAGTATTCTAGCTACTTAATACATTAAAAACCCTAAACTATAGTCGTTACATACTGACCACATAATTAAGGTAAGTTAAGCGAATGCCACTATGAAAAATAGAAATATCATGAATATATGTATATTATATAATGACTGAGATTGAATTCTTGCTCAACTCTTGGTGAAACATAATTGAATAAAATAAATTAAACTCTTGAAGAACTCAGTCTTGAAAATGAGCAAACGCACGAAACATGTTGACTATTCATATTGTTAAATAAATCGTGAAACCTTAAGCCAAGAGTTTAATTCATTTTATTAGTATATCATATAGCCCAATAAAGTTGAACATCTGAATTATTGGGTTACTTCATTGGCTATAATGAAATAATTTGATCGGACTAACTTCATAGTAATTGTAAAAAAAATTCTCGATAGTGCCTTGTTGTATAAACTGTTAATGTTGTACTATTTAAGCTCTGAAGAAGAAAATAAACATTTTCGAAAGCTTGGAAAATACTAAAGATGTAACTGATTTTTCTGTCCTAGACGGCAATCCCAATAAACTAACTGTAAATATATATATATATATATATATATATATATATATATATATATATATATATATATAAATAGTAAAAAATAGTAAAAAATAAAAAATAAATAATATAAAATGAAAAGGGCATACGGTATAACACACAATATCTACAATAAAAAATGCATGTCTATACATACAAAGATCAGACACTACAACACAGAAATCAAACCACAAGCGTTATATGCAAGCGAGACACTTACAATTCTTACAAAAAGTGATATGAAAAACATCCTCAAAGAAGAACGCAAAATTATTAGGAAAATACTCGGCCCGAAACGCACTGAAGAAGGATACAGGTTACATTCGAGGAAGACCACACAGCAGATGTCCAACATAGCGGCAGATATAAGAAAAAGAAGGCTAAAATTTTACGGACATATCAGTAGACTCCCACAGACACGAATCGCTAACAGGATCCTCAAATATATAAAAGGGGTCAAATCTACAACACCATGGATCACACAAGTACAAATTGATCTACAAAAGACACGATTAGATCAAACCGATGTTCAAGACAGAAACACGTACAGAAATGAGATACACTAGTGGAACGTGATGCCAGAGAATGAAGTCCTAAAAAAACCAGGGACTAGGTGGACCGAAAAGAGAAAGAAGATTCGTAGGGAAAAAATGAGAGAAGTGTGGAAGAACAGAAAGAACACTACTAGATGAATCAGGATGATTTGCGTGATCCAACGGGGTCTATACGCACATATTAATAATACATATATATATATATATATATATATATATATATATATATATATATATATATATATATATATATATATATATATATATATATATATATATATATATATATATATATATATATATATATATATATATATATATATATATATATATATATATATGACAAAAACACAATTTTCGGTAAAGCCCGCAACTCAATTGGAAGCAGCCGTTAACACTAGTCGAATAAAGAATTGTTCAGTCAGTGATTTTTAGACAAGAATTTATTATTACCTCTCATTTAAGTATGAACTATCACAGAGTTGATTTATCGTCTAGTGAAATTATTTTCTTTAGTCACAACGAGGAACACAAAAGAGCAACAACGATGAAGATATAAATATTTCAGGAGATCCACAGATAAAGATTCTCGAATTAAAGTTGAAATATCAAGACCTTTCAGCTAAACAAAGCAGTAAAATTATTAGTATTCTGAATATGATATGAAAATGAAATTAAAGTATTCTGATAATGAATAATGAACTTCTATTCAAATTGTATTATAACCAGATGAACGAACCTGAGAAACCTAAGGCAAAAATATAAATGAGAAGGATATGATGAAAAAAACGGTCATAATAAAGAAGATAAAACACAAATGTTGAAAGCTCAGAGTTCAAATCTTTTGTCTAATTTAAAAATACTGATAGTACTCAACACAACAAAACTATAAAACAATGTAGGTTTGAACGACATTGTTGCTGAAGGTGTCATTGAAAATGAAAATAACACAAACGAAAGTCGTCAACTCAGCAATAAATATTAATGGCAAACTTTGAAAAGACTCCTAGAGATAAAAATAAAACAACTATCATTTGTAGGGGAATAAACAAGATCGAAAATTCCATCCTAACAGGTGCCAATCAACGCAAATGGAAATAAGTAGGAAAAATCGCAGGTAAATATATTACTCAAGACAATATGTTGCAACATATGAAACAAACTAATGAAATTACAGAAGCCCAAGTGGAAAAATTAAACACACAAGGTGAAAACTCTACCTTTTCTATACGTCTTATTGGCGAAGAAGCTTTTAATCCTATATGCAGTAATTAATTTTCTCCTGAGGTAGTAATCTTGCGCGAATTCAATTTTAGGGGTATTTTTTCGAAAGAAAACAGAGGAAAAACGAAATCCCTAGATGTTGATAATGATAAGTACTTCATACAATTGTATGCAAGAATTCATCAGTGGGATAGAAGCTGACTTTGTTGCATTAACTGAGCACTGTCAAGATAAAGAACAACTTCAAAAATATGCTTGCTGGCTCTAATTACGTCTCTTATTTCTGTAAAACAAAAACCAGACATGGTGGATGTTTCCGAAGTTTACGGAAAGAACATTTTTCGTTATCATAACGAAAATTTTAGGTTAGATATTCTGACATATAGGGTAGCCCATGTATTTGAATGGTGTGCATTTCAACTTACCTCAGAAGTTAATGTAAAATGAATAATCTTATTTACTCGTATATACCGTCCAGATAATAGTAATGATAATAATAATATATTTATCCCCTAGATTTTACAATAATATACAGGACATGTCATTGTACAAAATTGAAGCTAATAAGATGAAAATTCAACAAATATCAGTAGAAAAATATTCTTTCAAATCCTAGAAACATAAAGTTGACAATATTCCTTCGATTTCTTTTCTAAAATTTATTGGATTCAAGTTCATGATTCGGTTTGGTAGGTGATTACACTGCTTTATACCAACATATGTCGCAGACAATTCGAACTTAGCTGTTTTGTGCAATAAAATGCATATTATGTTCTTATGTCGTGTTCTGCATCAATGAAAACAGTTTATCTTGATGTAACAGTTTTTGGCAATCAAAAAGCAAACAATTCAGAATGTAGGTACATGCTTACGGAAAAATTTTGCATTGTACAAATATAGGAGGATAGGTTTCAAGAGGTTTCAAGTTGAAAATGAGATGAATATCCTCTTCGGTGCAGTAAAACACTCTTAGATCAAGATGAGCAACTCCATAGGACTACATTATAGTTAAACCGACTATAAACTAATGCATGATAAATTGTGGGTAAGCTCTGCAAAGGCAGTATGTGCTTCAGGCGACTGTGTGAGAAAGAAGATTAGTTTAGCTCTATGCATAGCTGCTCAATATGACTTTCCATTTCATTTTGCAATTCACATGTAGTCTCAGAAATCTTGCAGTGGTGGTCGGCTTCAGTAGGCAGCTACGAAACTTGACAGCAAGTGGAATATCTAAGCTGAATTCACGTAGTTGAAAATGAATTTATTCCGTTTTAGTGAGATTGTGGATCAGTTTATATAATGCAAGTCTGAAAAACCTTGAACCAGTCTCTCACATTCTATCCGTGATACTTTCGTAGATTATAAAGCAAGAAGTGGGGAAGAAGCGTCCAAATACTTCAGTAACTTGAGCAGGATCATTCCGTTCACATCTTATATTTCAAGTGTATCAAACGATACAACTCTTTACTACTTGATGAACTATCAAGTGTATTCGGTATGTTATGGGTGGATGAAAAAGTTATGATCACTGTTGTAGGAGATTTCAACACAGACTTTCTGAACAATGACAATAAAAATACACATGTGTTAAACGCTATTTGAGTCCTATAATCTTAATGTGAAAATTGATAAAACTACTAAAACTACACACCATTCGGCCAGGTGCTTGGACAATATCGGTACTAATATAAGTGGTAACCAACCTGTCGGATCATACAGCACAAATTTTCACATATAATGTACACAGAGGCAAACTCCAACTTGAGAAGGTCCAATTTGACACATGCCAATTGCTGAGAACGGCGACGAATTGACATTTCACGATCCTCATTAACACTGTGCGCTACGGCTGCAATATTCTCTTCAGTACGCACTGTACGCATTTGAGACAATGGTTTAATGTCCAACAAAGTAAACTTTGTGCGAAATTTGGTGATAAAAGCACGAATTGTTGATTCACCAGGTGGATTATGATGACGTTATTATGGTCGTTGCAAACGATATACATTTTTCACAGAGCACAAATTTTGATAGTAAATTTCAACAATTTTCAATCGTTGCTCCTTTGTAAGTCTTTCCAAGATGAAATGGCAGAGTATACTGAAAACTTTTCACTTTGACAGATGTCGTTTGGATGACATTACCAACCAGTGCCGCAAACCACAAAAACCTTAAAATCTTAAAAAAATCACCTGTTATATACAGACGACTCCCATTAATTCCGACCTGCGATAATTCGAACCTCTGTATAATTCAAAGTTATCACGAATTCCCCATAAAATCTCTTTATATTTCGAACTAATTCAATACATTTTCATGCACTTGGTAATTCGAACGAAAGAATCATTGCTATATAACAAAACGGCGTGTTAATTCGAACTCATCGGCGTCCAACACTCGACAATTCGAAGTTGCAGAGAAAAAGGGGCGGGCGACATTTTTCACAGAGCACGAATTTTGATGGTAAATTTCAACAGTTTGCAATTATTGCTCGTTTGTAAGTCTTTCCGTTATAAAATGGCAGAGTATACTGAAAACTTTTCACTTTGACCGATGACGTTTGGATGTCATTATCAACCAGTGCCGCCATGAAAAACTCAACTCTTAAAAAATTATCCGTTAGTATTCGAAGATTTAATAAGGATAATTCAACTTCCTTACTCAATAACTAACTTCATTTGATTGGATGGAATTATATGGATTAATAATATTAATGGGTTGTGGAATTACTTCTTCCAAAATTTTGTAGCTATGTATCAAGACTCATGCCCTGTTGCGAAGTTCAGAGTCGACAATACTAAGCAACATTTGTACAGAAGATCTTTCATGAAACAAAAAAAAACCCGATCGATGCTGCATGTATTGCTTCTACACATAGACTTGAAATTCTTCTATATCAAAAAGAAGCTAAGAACCAATTTGACACGACTTCAACTGCTTGAAAATTATGGAGATAGAATATAAAATTCTACCAACAAATCAAGAGCAACATGAAATATAATAACATCTCGAACTGGCAATATTCGAAGATACAAAAATTCTTTCAGGAGTCTCACAACCAATTGTGAATGAATTTAACAGTCATTTTGTGAAGCAGACAAGGAATAAAACGAATCAACACACTAGAAAACTCTGATCTCTGAACTCACTCTGATATTATCAGACACCAATATTTATCATAAAAAAGATACTAATTTTATAATGGAACCTTTGAAATTTATCATATATAGAACATTTGTAATTCTATATATATTTCGCGAATATCTGAACTTGTTGAAGTTGATTGTTCTACTTATATATAAAGAGGAATATTCAGAATATATGGGAAATTATAGACCCATAAGCTATTTTCAAACACCATCTTAGAAATTTCTGTAAAACATCTGGTAATCGACTTCTGCAATTCTTTAAAAAGGCAAAAATTGCCAATAATTCTCTGCATGGCTTCGGGGATAGAAGAAACACTAGCTCTGGTATTTTTGAACCCACGAAAATTATAATGAAATCAGTTGAGAAGGGTGAGCTTCTGAATAAACTAAAGGCTTGAGGTGTGAGAGATATTCAGATACGCCTATTTGAAAGTTTCCTTGAGGATTGTAGACAGAGTTGAAATGAAGAAAAAATCGAGATCCTGTACATCTGATGACAAATACTTAAAATAAAACGTGCTGCAGGGCAACATACTGGGCCCTTTATCAGTTATCATCTATATCAATGACTTACCAGCTACTTTGGATCAACCACTGCAATTGACACAATACGCAGACAATACCAATATAATCATACCACCAAATAATATCAATTATATGTCACAATGAACACTCCATATGGTAATGTAGAAAAATTGTGCTTGGAGTACAATTTGATCGTAGATATCACCACATAGAGTGATCATAGTGATGTATGTTTCACGGTCTACTAAATTCCTTGAAGCATTTATCGATTCCAACCTTAAATGGAAAAGTTATATTGAGTTTATTGATGGAAAACTAAATTCGGCAATATATATAATCAGGGTGCCCCAAGTCATATACTTCTCAAAGTTTCAATGTGTTATCTCATATGCTACAATATTCTGAGCTCACATGGTACACACATATTTATGAAGCAGAAAATGATAATTAGATTCATGTTTGTAATAAGTTATTGACAATCTTGTAGGGGAGGTTTTTGCTCGAAGAATTTTCTAACTTTGACAGGGTTATACATATATCATAGTCGGAAGTTTACTAAAGATCAGAGGGAATTCTTTGGAAGCCATAAAAATCTCAATAAAACCAGAAGGGCCAATCAACCCCTCATATGAACTAATATTATCACAGAATAATCCAATTTACATTTTTATCAAAATATTTAATGCTTTGCCCAAGAAACTCTAGTGTACAGTCGATGGCGACTGGCAAATTCAGAACAGAATTCCCTCCTTTCAAGTGAAAGTTGAAACATGGGAGGAACATTCAGTTAGTCTTATGATCCTCTTATGGATTAATCAAAATATATTTGCTATCTATTTACTAAATCTGTTGACTCAAATTTTTCTTTTTTTGTTGGAATTATATCAGTGATGAAATGTGGGGACAATAAATATTATTATTATCCCGATTTCAAGGTCTAGGGGTTTCACACTTACTTCACAAACACTTTTTTATATAATCCCAGCTATTATACATAAGGGGCAGTAAGCTCTGTGGGGGCTCTTTACAAATTATCATGTCCGTGACGGCATTCTCCATGGCTGTGATCTTCATGGCGGCTGCCTTCGTAGCGTTGACTTCCGTTATTTCCTCAAAACAATCTGTGACGAGTAGTGCCGATTTATGCAATTCCTTATAGAGATAATCGCCGAGTCATACTTTTCTAACGTTTTTCAGAAGTTGTTTCGGGATTACAACAGTAGATCCTAACATTATTGAAACAGTCTTGGCAAAGATTAATGTGCCAATGTCTCTGCACTCGAACTTTCACCAGTTCCACCATTTACAGATTTTGTTGGGATTATTGTTAATCAGGTTGTTCGTATTTGGAATGCCCACCTGAATGAATGTATTTTCCCTCGATCTTCTGTCAACCTATAGAACCAGGTCAGGCCTATTGTGGGCAACTGTTTCATCACTTAAGACTGTGCCATCTCAATAGAGTCTAAACCAGTCATTCTCCAAAATAGGCTCCAGAATGTAGTTGTCGTGAAGCACCTTTTCCTTCTGTAGAAATGTAATTTTGATACATGTTCCTGATACACAATCTTTGCCACGGCGTCATGTCTCCCTTATTCCATAGGTGCAAATATTTGACATCCCCCTGTTATATGCTAGATATCTCTGATGTTTGGCTTCCGATCCAATTTGACAAATCACTCTATGCAACATTGACTTTGCGGAATTTTTGTGGAAATGCTCTTGTAGATTCCTTTTTTGCTGGTCCAACAAGTTAACGATGTGTGAATCCTCTACCATCCTCAGGTCTTGGTAAAGTAGTCCTTTCAACTGCTCTTTTTGGATGGTGGTTATTGAACTCAGTATGCAATATTCTGATCTTTAGTTGCAGGAATGTCCTGAAGCGATATTGATTCTTTTATGTCAATATAAGTTCTGCTCCTTTCTACTATTCCGAAAAAGTAAACCAGAAGTGAACCGGCGTAAGTGTCGATTGCATTGAAGAGATGTTTACTGTCAAGTTTTTTTTTCAGCACGTTTTTCACTCTCTTCGTGAATTCGAAGGAGATTTCTTCTTTATTGAATGATGATGGATTTTTTGTCACTGTTTCATTCCCAAGTATTTATAGGTGTGTCCCTCTTGCATTGACTCGATGGTGTCTCCATTCCGCATTTGAAATTCCTCCTGCTGTATTTTGCCTTTTTTATTATTTTTTATTATTATTAGTGAAGGGTGTTTTTTAGAGGTATAGAACTTTAAATTGCAATAAAACAACGATGGATCATTCGATTGACAAGAATTTGTTTTATTCGAAAGATAATCTTGCGGCATTACATTTTAATTATGATTTCTGGCATATGAGCGCCACGGCTGGCTCGGATGTAGTCCAATCTGGATGTCCAATTTTCGATGACTTTCATAAGCGAATTTTGTTTAGTGATGAAGCGCACTTCTGGTTGAATGGCTACGTCAAAAACAAAACTACCGCATTTGGAGTGAAGATAATCCTCAAGTGTATATCAAAACACCGTTACATCCAGAAGAACTGACTGTTTGGTGCGCTTTATGGGCTGGTGGAATCATTGGTCCGTACTTCTTCAAAAACGATGATGGCCAGAACGTTACAGTCAATGGTGATCGGTATAGAGCAATGATTACTAATTTTTTCATTCCTGAATTGAACAACCATGATGTCCAGGAGCTGTGGTTTCAACAAGACAAATCACACAGCTCGTGCCACAATCGATTTATTGAAAAAAACGTTTGGTGACCGCATAATTTCATGTTTTGGACCTGTGAATTGGCCTTCAAGATCTTGTTATTCAACACCGCTAGACTACTTTCTGTGGCGCTATGTGAAGTCATTAGTCTATGTTGATGAGTCACAAACGCTTGACCATTTGGAAGACAATATTCCCCGTGTTATTGCCGATATGCGGCCACAAATGTTGGAAAAAGTCATCGAAAATTGGACGGTCCATATTGGACTACATCCGAGTCAGCCGTAGAGGTCATGTGCCAGAAATCATAATTGAAATGTAATGCCACAAGATTATCTTTCGAATAAAAAAAAAGCTTGTCAATCGAATGATCCATCGTTGTTTTATTGCAATTTAAAGTTCTATACCTCTAAAAAAAACACCCTTCATTATCATTGTTGAAGTTTTTCTGTTTGAAACTTATTTCATTAGTAAGTTCATTATTCCTTTGATTTTAAATTTGTCTGGATTATAATTTTGTCATATTTTCAAGTTAAATTTTTATATTTCAAAGGTTATTCACTGCGGTCAGTGTGTAGGCATTAATTGAATAGTAATCAGCGGTCTCCTTGTTCGATAATAATCGTGTATCCGTTTTACATGAAAACTGCCAACTAATTCAGCTGATTAATTGACGGACGCTACAAAATGCTACATAATTAACAGATCGATTACAGTGAATAGACGCTGCATTCATTATTACAACCGCTACATTCGTTTACATTCAGGAAAATGACAGATAAAGCAGGTATTGCAAACGCATCTGATTACGCGATTAGTTCTAGTGAAGGAAGATTGATTATGTACCTGAGTTTCGTGATAAATGGAACGACATATTCTGGTTGCTATTTGGTTAATGACATCTTCTTGAAAAATCAGTCTGTGCCAAGTGTCTAGTGAGGAGACTCAGAAACTATCAAAATCGTTAATATCCTCCGAATAAATTTCATGTTTTTATGTTTATTGAAAGCGAATTTATATTAATTGCGGTCTGTGGTTAGCCACCGCAAACACACTTGTCTGTCTAAACGTGAATTCAAAGCTACGACATGAATCATAGAAGAAGAGAAATCGCAGAAATTTGTGTTACTTCAACAATTCGCTTGAGAAATAGATCACATATCTTTTGAACGTTATCATACGGCTTCCAATCTCCCTTACGGGGGCAACTTTCACTTTTCCTGGATATTATAAAGAATTAAGGTCTGTAGGGGCTCTTTACGAATTTTCAGGCCAGTGGTAGTGTTCCCCATGACGGGACATAACGGTCTTCACGGCGGCGACCTTCAAGCGTTGACTTCAGTTACTTCCCAGAAAATTGTAGACAGTTCTTAGGTGATTTTTCGGGATTATATTACAGGATTCTAAGATTATTGGAACATTCTTGACTACGTTCATGTGCTAATGTCTCTGCTCTCGCCTTTCAAGTTGGGTCTTTAACGAGGTATTTCAGGTAATTTCAGGTTACGAGAAACATTGTGCCTTAGAGCTACCATTATTTAAGCGATTATTTCTCGACATACGTTTTTGCGATCTCATTAATGTTCCTCGCAATCAGAGATTTTTCTCTCCATATCTGTAGCTCCTCCTTGTTGAATTGAAGATAACTTGTAACCTGGGCATCGCTCAGTTTCAGAGGAGTGAAGTCAGGGATTTGGCATATCACTCTGTGCAGCTTTGAGTTAGCAGATTTTCTGTGGAAATAGTTATTCCCTGATTCCAAGCCTTATAGCTTTCACATTTACTCACAGAGAAATGTGAGTGAATGTGAACTTATCCCAGATATTATAAACTAGAGAGATTGAGTTCTGTTGGGTCTTTTCTAAATTATCAGGTACGTTTCGGCGGTCCCCATGGCAGCGATCTCACGGCACGATCAACGTGAGACCGTTATGTACTGAAAACTGCTTGACAGTAATTGCTGTGGTAAGTAGCACCGATTTTTATGATTCCTCATGAATAAGTTCGCAGAATCCTTAGATCTCTGGTGTTTTCGAGAAATTTTTTGTAATATACTAGTGGATCCTAAGATGATTCTTAGTCTTGACTATGTGATAAGAAGAGTAGCCTTGACTACATTCAAGTGTAAATGGGCACCTTAATAAATGTAGTTTGTCTGGTTCATCTACTCGCCGAAAGTGTTATACAGTATTCATACCGTTCAGCTACTGAACCTCTACCACAACGAAACATATGAAAAATTGTATATTATGTAAATGAAATGTCGAAAGATATTCATCCCAACTATATGAAAATATCTCACAATCGTCTTCAACAAGAAGAACTGGAAAATGAATGACGTGAAAGAAAATCGAACTTAGAATCGATAAATCCAATAAAAAATAAAGAACTGGAATTGAGAAAAATTAGTTTAGTCAGCTTCGTGGTTCAGAAGCGAAAACAGTCGACTATGGTGAGATAAGATTCAGCTTCGAGTCACAGTGAATACAAGGATGTTTGTGTTTTTCAGTGATTTGGAGGTTGAGTTTATCAATGATTAAATGTTGAAAAATGTATATAGATCATGAGCCCATAGGCAGTAAGAAACCTGAGTTAAACTGAAGTACTTTTAAATTTCAAGAAAAATTGAAAAAACGACTACTCATACCCACAATTGTATACGCCTACCCACCATAGATACTGAATTATTTTGAATATAACTCAAATTCAAACACTTGAACTTATGATTTACACTTTATTGACTACATAGCATGACGCGTTTCGTCGTTACAAACGACTTCTTCACATGCTTACAGAATAATTTATAATAACATTATTCTGTAAGTATCTGAAAAAGTCGTTTGTAACGACAAAACGCGTCATGCTATGTAGTCAATAAAGTGTAAATCATAAGTTCAAGTGTTTGAATTTAAGTTATATTCAATTATAATGGATTTACATCAAGTAAACGCCAACACTATTAAATACTGAATTATTTGTCGTTTCAAATATTGAAAACACATTAATTTGTCATGTTGAAATGTCTTCCAATTATATAAAGTAGGCCATCTTCTGAAGGAAGGTTTCAGTGACTCATTTGTGCGGAGTTCTGCACTCCTGGCTTTCCTGTCGAGAGGTTTGCATTGTGTTTGCTTGTATAATGTGCGAGTAGTATTTTGGTACGACTACCTCTAACATGTATGTAATTTAGGTGTTGTCGTAGTTCAGTCCAGTGTGAACAGTGTGAAGTATGTGTTGCAGACATGTATAACTAGTCGAATATGAAAAAAAGGAATGCATTTCAGCAGCAACCAACTCCGAGTAGCCCAGAAAAATTGCGATGGTTGAATAGCTGATTGACTCAGATGTAGCTTAATGTTATAGAAAAAATATAGAATGGAATGGCTGAGAATTGAAATTAAAGAATTATTACGTGGTTTTGAAAAATCGTGATAGAAGACAAGATACGTTGTGGAATTACATTAATCAGCAAAATTAATTCATACATCTGCTGAAAATTAATTTATCACTGTAAAGAAGAAATCAAAAAAAGGAATCCGCTCAATGCACATAAAAAGTATAGTTCGAAGAAGCTTCAATTTCAATTATACCATAAATAGAAATATTTCATATTTCTGTTAGATATTTAGAACGCTATGGAGAGTATATACGTCTTTTCTCCTATATTTCTCGAAAGGATAGGTATGTTCTCGTTGACAACATTTGTGTAGACAGCTCCCTGAAAGTTTTATTTGAAATATTTCTTTATTTCGATTAAGAGTCTCAGTATTCACTAGTATGAATGATTCTTCAATCTTGAAACTATATATATATATATATATATATATATATATATATATATATATATATATATATATATATATATATATATATATATATATATATATATATATATATATATATATATATATATATAATGAGGGTTAAATGAAACACAATTCTCACAACTTTCAAAAATTGTTATATTTCTAATATAGATTTATCTTAATTTACACTCGATGCGCTGTCGTTCACGTTCAGACAAAGACTCTTTCAGTTCAGTCTTTGCCTGAACGTGAACGACAGCGCATCGAGTGTAAATTAAGATAAATCTATATTAGAAATATAACAATTTTTGAAAACATTTCTTCATTTGAATATTGGTTCATAGTATAATAATAAGAATTGTTTTTGTTTGTGTGTTGATGACAATATATCGATGAAACTTCATTTGAAAACGGCCCAAGAAAAGGACCGAAATAATTATATTAATCCAATAATTTTTTTTCTGAAAATATAAATAAAATGGTTCAAGATATATATATATATGAATATATATATATATATATATATATATATATATATATATATATATATATATATATATATATATATATATATATATATATATATATATATATATATATATATATATATATATATATATATATATATATATATATATATATATATATATATATATATATATATATATATATATATATATAGAGAGAGAGAGAGTTTCAAGATTCACGAATCATTCATACGAGTAAATACTCAGACTTTTAATCGAAATATCGAATTATTTCAAATGAAAGTCTCAGGGAGAGTCTACATAAATGTTGTCATCGAGAACGAACCTATCACTTTCGAGAGTGAATATTAAATGCGCTTCGAAAAAATTGTCGATCTTGAATGATAATAGGATACAATTCTTTCATCATTATTATGAATCGCCAGTCCGTATGTAATCAATCAATCAAGAATCGATGAACGCCCACAGGCCCTAGATCCGAATGAGGGGAACATTTGTGAAAATTCACGTCAGCTCCTTCTATCGAAGAAAAGACTTATGAACTCTCCCTAGCGTTCTAGATTTCTACTTATGACAATATTAGAGCGAGTACGTGAGGCTTCGTGGACATTTCATTCGATCACAAAGAAATCTGTTTGCAGTGTGAAAGAATGGTCCTATGCCTAATCGTTTCAGATCGTTGACAATTTGGCGAACATTCATGTTGAGAGTTTTATTTGGAATATTTCGATATTTCGATTAATAATCTCAGTATTTATTATTAATATACATATATCAAAGAACAAGACCTGAAATTTATTCCTCGTTCAATTTCCGCTATAAGTACCACTGCATTATCAATGAGCCATCTATAATAATCTGAGCAATTCTAGCACCCCGAGTATTAATTAGCACGATGCACGATTCAACACTTCGCACATTACTCATCAGAAACTTGAGTTCCGATAATACCGAAAAATCGCGAATTAATTAATCTCCGAGAACCAGAAGAAAATTCCAGTCCAAGCAGAAAACTCTCGTAGAGAAGGTCGGGATTTTCATTTTTGCCTTGATTATCTTCATTAAATTAGGCACACGGTGCTGAAATGAACTTGCTAACTCGTCATTGAGCTAGGGAAAATGGCGAATTTCATAAATGCAATAATTCAATGAAATGCTAATTCAATATATTATCTGTCAAGGCTAACGAGAGATCTTATTTTGATTTTTTTAGATAGAGGGAGCTCACATGATTGTTTGGATTCATAGCACTGAAGATTTTCAACGATGATGAAACAGTTGCATGGTATTTTCATTGAACAAGTTCGATGATTTTCGGACATGAATTAACAACACAACCAATATTCACTTTTGACAGTGAAATATTGTGTTTTCGTTGACAATATTTGTATTGACAGCTCCCTGAGAGTTTTATTTGAAATATGTCGATATTCCAATCAAGAATCCCAGTGTTGATGTTGACCACATATATATTATTATTATTACGATTGTTCCCCATGAAGAGAGCAACTGAACTAGAAATTGCAATCATTAGGAATTTTGCTCATCTTATTTGCATTTTCATCGAATTTATTTACTATATTTGAATATTCGCAATGAATATCGATATAAAAATACATTATTCGGTAAGGTGGAATACATCAACAATAAATAATATTTATACAACAAATATATATGAATTTCCTCGTTACTGGTCAAATAATAAAATTTTGGAATCAGTGTTACGAATACATCATATGAATATTATTATGTGACAAGAAATGACATATAGCAGAAAACGAGTAAGTTAACAATACATATAACTACATACAAGTGATATTGAAAATGTGTTAGTGCTGAAAAATTTAAAACACATATAGATCACCAAATTTCAAAGAAAATGAACTGCATAAGCATATTATCGAATGGAATTAATTATATCTACAAAACTTATGTTGGCATAAAATTTCACACAATTAAGTCATGAATAATGCATGAAATATGACTTTGTCGGAACATTCAATTTTGCAGCTTCGAAGCATCACCTTTAGATGAATTGAACATTGTGTTTTTCTATTAATACTGCATGTATGTATACGCAAATAATTTTGATAAAGCATTATAAGAATCATTTCACAATGCTATATATGTCATTTTTGTCTAATATAAAAATTCAATATATGCACGAAAATTTCACACAACAATTATATATATATATATATATATATATATATATATATATATATATATATATATATATATATATATATATATATATATATATATACTAGCGGACCCGACAGACGTTGTCCTGCCATGACATTCCAAGCTATCAGGATAAACGAATTAATGCATATACAAAAATTCACTCAAGTCGATCCAGCCGTTGAGTTGCAGTATATTAATAATAAATTGAAATTGAAATACTATTAACTCTACGTAAGTTTCAGGTGGCTAGTCCCTTATGATGAATAATACCTAAATTTCTGATTTAATTTTTGAATTAACGTAAAATCAATATAAATTATTTCCAATTGTAAATTCCTGATTTCAATTTATTTCAAAATTAAATCAGAACTTGCTCAATTTCTGAAATAATTTTGAAATGTCAGAAGGCATAATTTCTACTTGAAGTCAGAAATTTCCAAATAGAAATGATGCATTTTGATATTTCGTCCATTTCAAAATTGATTTAGAAATTAAGTTATCACTTTTAATAATGGGATAACCGCCCAGAACATACTCGTTTAGTTAATATGTTAAGTTTCACTCAGTGAAACTTAATCTGAATGTTATATAATATATTATATCGTTAGGTAGCTCTTTGCACATTTGATTGACTGCCACGACCTGTCAGGTCGTCTTCTCCTCGGCATTGTAAATTGTAATCAATATAAGTGAGAAAAGATCTCGCGCACTTAGAGGTAAATTGTCACTATCACAAAAGGTCAAAAAAAAAGAGCACATAATTTGAAATGTCACTATCACAAAAGATCACCAAAGTAAAGAAAGTTCTCGCGCACGTAGCGGTAATCGCCACTCACGAATATAGAAGGATGCACTCTTTGTATGAGGTATCGATCGACATAGACTCTATGTCATAGAGGATAGATCGATACATTAGTTGGTTGTCAAATGTCAAATATTATGGTAGCTTTCAGAATTTGAATTTGTGAACAACCTTAGGATTTATCAATCTATATAAAAATAATCTGATAGATATTGAACAACTGTAGTTAGCTAAAATTTAGTTCATTTTTTACCCCCTAAGAATAAATATGTAGTAACAAAGATATAAAAATTCTAACTGGTTATTCATTTTAAACTATTCTCTCAATTTGATTTCTGAACGACGGCGGACACATATTTAATTCCGAGGTGAATTGTTACCGATTTGTCGGCACAATAATCAATTGCCGGATCATAGTGGAATGCAGCTCGTTCAAGAATCACAGAAGCACTGCGTCTGCGGATTCGCTCAATTTCATTATGTCGTGCTTGCTGTTGTTGTGATTGATGTGCACGAACTTGTTGCATTCTGAGCCTATTTACTTCATTGCCACTCACTAAAGAACACAATTCTGACATAGCAATACGACTATTTTCTTGATCTGTCTCTCTCTCTGGTCATCAGTGCGGTTAACACGTGAGGTAGCTCTTCGTACATTTGACTGACTGCGACGACCTAAATCAGGTCGTCTTCTCCTCGGCATCGTAACGTAATATAATAAATTAAAGTGAAGAAAATTCGCGCTAACTTAACAGTAAAGTGTCACTATCACCAAAATATCAACAAAAAAAGAGCACACTACTTGGAATGTCACTACCACAAAGCATCACAAAAGCAAAAAATTCTCGCGCACGTAGCGGTAATCGTCACTTACAAACATAGATGTACTCATAAAATATCGCAACCATGATAGTAACACAATTTTGTTAATAGGAAAACTTTTTTCCGTGTTTTGAGGTTAGCTCCGTGGTTGTCAAATATTATGGTTGCGTTCTGAAACTCAAGTTGTGACCAAACTTAAAGATTTATCAAACTTAAAAAAATTGTCTGATACGGTAACAACTGAAGTTAGATAAAATAAAGTTACGCAAATTTGAAAATTGATTGAAAATCAGTACTACTGATGATTTATTACATTTTGTGACTATCCGATTCTGTCACGTTTGCTATTTACTTTTGTTTAGTTTCGGAACGCGACATCAAATCCTCCAAAGCGCACGCGAATAATTTAATATGAACTTTATCGGATAGTAGTAAAGTTCAAATTGACTCCACATTTTATTTAGAAACGTTTGTATGGGAAATATAAAAGTGCTGTTTCTAGAGTTTTCCCGGCAATTATTCGATTTTTTCTCGCCTTTTAAACCTTCCCTGGAACTCCACGAATTTTTCAAGACTAAGATAAGATAAATCCGTTCAGCCGTTTTCGAGTTTTAGCGAGACTAACGCACAGCAATTCATTTTTATATATATAGAAGAAGAAGATAGAAGATAGAAGATATATATATATATATATATATATATATATATATATATATATATATATATATATATATATATATATATATATATATATATATAGTTAAAAGTTTTCGGTATTTACCTGAGATTTACGTTGCTTGTTTATTTGTAACAGCCGTTTACATATATAAACTGTTACAAATAAACAAGCAACGTAAATCTCAGGTAAATACCGAAAACAATTAACTCCTTTTTCATACTGACAAACCTATATATATATATATATATATATATATATATATATATATATATATATATATATATATATATATATATATATATATATATATACTCGCATTGAAGACAGCACGAAGATTCTATGCATGGAATATCTCATATACTGAATGTCGCGCTTTCCGAAAAATTTTAATCGAATTATCTCGAGAACATCCATCCGCAGGAGCGATAACAAAACTCCGCTTCGGAGATCGCTACTTCGAACGACCATCCATTAAACAACGGCGACTAGCGTCTAGAAAACGTGAATTATTTAATCTCGCTAATCTCTGCTTCCCAAATATAGCAATATAAATTCCGGCAGTCGCTCCACGGCCCCCAAGAGACCCCCTGTTATATTAACTGCGATTTTAATGCATGCACGGGCTATTTAATGTAGTAATTGCATTCATGCGCTCTATGTTCATACGCAAATGGCGAATTCAAATAGAATAGATGGAGTTATGTGTCGCATTTTTGCACCGATTATTTCTGGTTTGGATGGCTGCAAATATGTGATAATCTTTCTATCTCTGGAATACATTCAATACATTAATCTTGTTCTCATTTCAATCTTAAATCACCTATTCATTTCAATTTTCTGAGCAAATAAGTCATATTATGTCATCCTCACAGTACTACAGGAATGAATTACTACTAATGATTCATCAAACGGGTTAAGGGATAACTGAAATTAAGTGCAATCAAATATTGTCGATATATCTGCGAAGACATATCGACCTGATATTTGAGATTGAATTCTCGACTTCTTGGTGAAACATGATGAAATGAAAATTTAAATCATTGTTTTAATGTTTCACAAATGTATTGAATAATGAAATAATATTACAACGTTGAGTTCATATGTTTCGAGTGGTCAGCTCATTATCAAGAACCAGTCCTGAGGAAGCACGACAGCATGCGGAAGTCGAAAGCAGGAATTTGAACCTCCAACCTCTTTTTAACAGAAATTAAAAGCTTCGAAACACGAAAAACACTGTTAGAGTACTCAAACAAGATCATCGACTTCAAATGCTGAAAAATGTGATGAGGAGGAGCTGTTTCAATCAGCCTCATCTAGTGGAGATCACCCAGAAATCACATAAAATTGACGGGCATGATTGAAACATTTTCACATTTATATTATTATAGTGGGATGAATTCGATTGTGGACGGTTCTAGTAACAATACTTATTTTTATGAATACAAATTTGAATCAAACTTTTGGCTTAATGCTTATAAATATATTGAATAATAAAACCAATAAAACTTACAGCGTTGAGTCGCTTTCGGTAAACCACATTACAGCATTGACGATCGATAGATCAGAGCCGGCCATAGAGCTAGCTGAATTTTCCGAAAATCATATGCCACTTTACGTCTAAGGTAACACGACGTGAATCACCCTGTACATATTGTCGAGCAGATAACACGTAATTCTCGAAGAATAGTGTGATCGAAAATTTCAGGAAAGCGTCGATGTTTTTGCAGCGAACGTGTGATACGTTCTATCCGTTTCGACGTTTCGAGTTTTTTTGTCACATCCTCAATCTAGCTCGCCTTTGAATGCTAAGGCGGAATTCTCCCGTTTGCCTTATCTGGAAACGTATTAAGCTGGAATGTTGCCGGGAAAGTGTCACCCGTATGTCCGTGACTGGCTGGAAAAATCAACCAGCTCAGCTCGCCCAACTTATCTTACTGGTGCCAATCAAGATTCCGCTAAATTCGTAGTTAAGCGACGTTTCTAGCGAACAAGGGTAGATAAAGTGTAATGTCAAATTTTGTTATCAAATTAAGATTCCTGAAAATTTCTACACCCATCTTCCTCCTTGAGATGTTGAAAATATGATTATAGGACTAGATGGCAATGTATCTATTAGGACATGGAATTTCATTCATGTTTTCGATTCAATGAAATTTTCTCTTTCACCCACTTATAGAAAATATCTCAATTGAAGGCTCTCAGCCACTTTAGCTCAAAGCAAGTTCATTCACTCGCAATTAACACTTCAATTATCCAAAGATTTGGTTGAGTTACGTGATCAACGCAACGAGGTGTAAATTTGTTCCATTCCTAATAAATGACACAGAGGTTTCGCTTATCTCTTGGTGAACATTATGGTAAAAACAATAAATTAAAATTAACACACTTGGCTTATGTTTCACTCAATATATATATATAGAGAAAAAAAACTAAAGAGTAAGAAAAAAAAATAACATTGTATACTCTTGATAATTGGTTAACCATATAATGATAATGGAAACATATGTAGAGTTTTTGATATGTGTAATGAAACTTAAGCCAAGTGTGTTAATTAAAATTTATTGTTTGTTCCATTTTCTTCATCCTGAAGCGATATTCGAATTTGCAACCATATGTGCATGAAATTGTTGCCAAACCTTGAAAACATCAGATACTGAGCGCAACTCTATATACTAGAAATACTAATTGGAGCGGTCCACGCATTCCTCATGATATAGATTAATTGAACAAGGGAGTGCTGGACTTTCCAGCAAAAAGATTTGCAAAATCAACATGTTATGTTTACATGCTTTCATAATATGCTACTGAGTGCATTTTGGACAAGAGGTAACATTATCACCCTGTTGAGACAATTTCACCATAGGGTCTCGGAGTTGAGTCTAGCCGAGGAGTTACTGTTACCAACTGCCGAAATTTAATAGTCTTCATTCAGGTGATATGTGGTTTCAATAAGAAAATGACTCATTTGTTACTGCAATACTAATTGCTTCCTCAGATAGTGTATTGATTACAAGCATTACTCTAGGATAGTTCATTTGGAGTCACAAGAAGACGCTTGAAGATTGAAATCGTTGCCTCACTTCGATGGACGTAGTGCGATGGACGAATTCCTTGCAGAACGAAACATATGTCTCGCACTTCCATCAGGTGAGGCATCGATTTCAATAATTCTCTAACATTTATCCCTTGAAGAATAATGGAGACATCACATCGTACATGTTCACATATCTAGCTCTACTGTAACATTCCTTTGGTTAATTTGAATTTTTCGAATGAATGTTCTAGTGTTCATTTTCTTATATATATATATATATATATATATATATACTAGCGGACCCGACAGACGTTGTCCTGCCATGACATTCCAAGCTATCAGGATAAACGAATTAATGCATATACAAAAATTCACTCAAGTCGATCCAGCCGTTGAGTTGCAGTATATTAATAATAAATTGAAATTGAAATACTATTAACTCTACGTAAGTTTCAGGTGGCTAGTCCCTTATGATGAATAATACCTAAATTTCTGATTTAATTTTTGAATTAACGTAAAATCAATATAAATTATTTCCAATTGTAAATTCCTGATTTCAATTTATTTCAAAATTAAATCAGAACTTGCTCAATTTCTGAAATAATTTTGAAATGTCAGAAGGCATAATTTCTACTTGAAGTCAGAAATTTCCAAATAGAAATGATGCATTTTGATATTTCGTCCATTTCAAAATTGATTTAGAAATTAAGTTATCACTTTTAATAATGGGATAACCGCCCAGAACATACTCGTTTAGTTAATATGTTAAGTTTCACTCAGTGAAACTTAATCTGAATGTTATATAATATATTATATCGTTAGGTAGCTCTTTGCACATTTGATTGACTGCCACGACCTGTCAGGTCGTCTTCTCCTCGGCATTGTAAATTGTAATCAATATAAGTGAGAAAAGATCTCGCGCACTTAGAGGTAAATTGTCACTATCACAAAAGGTCAAAAAAAAAAAGAGCACATAATTTGAAATGTCACTATCACAAAAGATCACCAAAGTAAAGAAAGTTCTCGCGCACGTAGCGGTAATCGCCACTCACGAATATAGAAGGATGCACTCTTTGTATGAGGTATCGATCGACATAGACTCTATGTCATAGAGGATAGATCGATACATTAGTTGGTTGTCAAATGTCAAATATTATGGTAGCTTTCAGAATTTGAATTTGTGAACAACCTTAGGATTTATCAATCTATATAAAAATAATCTGATAGATATTGAACAACTGTAGTTAGCTAAAATTTAGTTCATTTTTTACCCCTAAGAATAAATATGTAGTAACAAAGATATAAAAATTCTAACTGGTTATTCATTTTAAACTATTCTCTCAATTTGATTTCTGAACGACGGCGGACACATATTTAATTCCGAGGTGAATTGTTACCGATTTGTCGGCACAATAATCAATTGCCGGATCATAGTGGAATGCAGCTCGTTCAAGAATCACAGAAGCACTGCGTCTGCGGATTCGCTCAATTTCATTATGTCGTGCTTGCTGTTGTTGTGATTGATGTGCACGAACTTGTTGCATTCTGAGCCTATTTACTTCATTGCCACTCACTAAAGAACACAATTCTGACATAGCAATACGACTATTTTCTTGATCTGTCTCTCTCTCTGGTCATCAGTGCGGTTAACACGTGAGGTAGCTCTTCGTACATTTGACTGACTGCGACGACCTAAATCAGGTCGTCTTCTCCTCGGCATCGTAACGTAATATAATAAATTAAAGTGAAGAAAATTCGCGCTAACTTAACAGTAAAGTGTCACTATCACCAAAATATCAACAAAAAAAGAGCACACTACTTGGAATGTCACTACCACAAAGCATCACAAAAGCAAAAAAATTCTCGCGCACGTAGCGGTAATCGTCACTTACAAACATAGATGTACTCATAAAATATCGCAACCATGATAGTAACACAATTTTGTTAATAGGAAAACTTTTTTCCGTGTTTTGAGGTTAGCTCCGTGGTTGTCAAATATTATGGTTGCGTTCTGAAACTCAAGTTGTGACCAAACTTAAAGATTTATCAAACTTAAAAAAATTGTCTGATACGGTAACAACTGAAGTTAGATAAAATAAAGTTACGCAAATTTGAAAATTGATTGAAAATCAGTACTACTGATGATTTATTACATTTTGTGACTATCCGATTCTGTCACGTTTGCTATTTACTTTTGTTTAGTTTCGGAACGCGACATCAAATCCTCCAAAGCGCACGCGAATAATTTAATATGAACTTTATCGGATAGTAGTAAAGTTCAAATTGACTCCACATTTTATTTAGAAACGTTTGTATGGGAAATATAAAAGTGCTGTTTCTAGAGTTTTCCCGGCAATTATTCGATTTTTTCTCGCCTTTTAAACCTTCCCTGGAACTCCACGAATTTTTCAAGACTAAGATAAGATAAATCCGTTCAGCCGCTTTCGAGTTTTAGCGAGACTAACGCACAGCAATTCATTTTTATATATATAGAAGAAGAAGATATATATATATATATATATATTATAATTTTTTCAACAATTATATGCTCTCTGTAATGTGAGAATCTTCGTTATTGTTCACGTTTCGTTGTTGATCCATTTGAAAAAAATGACATTTGGCTTCTTTGCGCCTTCAATATTCAGAGGCTCAGAATTGGCTTCGGAAGTTTATTAGTCTTCTTCACCACGAGGAGACCTTTGGAAAATTTATGATAAATCAATGATGAGTGTCATATTATTTCTCAATATTGAATTTCAGATACTTGAGCTTCAATATACTCGTATTAATCCAGAAAATTCATATTCGAGTATATGTTTTAGGTTTAAGTGTGTTAAATGGATGGTAGATCCATTTCACACACCAGAGAAAGGAATCAAGATAAATGGCCGCTACCATAGACACTTGAGGTTCGCTTGACGATATAGTCCTGTTCTCCCATGATGCTACCGATGTTCAACAGCGCACCAATGAACTGAACATCGCGAGCAAGAAAATAGGTCTGGAAATGAACACCGCGAAAACAAAGATGATGCTGAACCCGTTCTGCACAAGAGAGCGAATGGAGATGGACGGATCTACATTAGAAATAGCAGCGTCTTAGACATATCTGGGAGAGATTGTCAGGGGAGACGGGGATATCACACCTAAGATCATGCAAAGAACCAGAGAAGCGTGGGGTACAGTTGGCCTACTGAAACACATGATGTGTTCAATCAGAATCTAAACCCAGCGGAGTGTAGAAAGATACATGATGGACCTAACCATACGAGATAGAATACGCTACGGCTGGATAAGAGGTCAAACAAAGGTGAAGGGTGTCGTGGAGTGTGTAAAAAAGCCAAAGTGGAAATGGGCAGGCCATCTAGCCCGAAAAAAAGAAGAGCGTTGGTCAGCTGTGGTTGCTGATTGGCAGCCCAGAGACAGGGTAAGACCAAGAAAGCGCGATCGATGGGATAAGGAGCTTATGGATTGGATGAGCGTTGCCTGGAACAGAGAGACAATGATGCCGATAGGAAATCTTGGCAAAGACAGAGGGAGGCCTTCGGAGGTTGATAATGATGATATATATATATATATATATATATATATATATATATATATATATATATATATATATATATATTTAAACGACAAAAATATAATTATTGGTATAGTCCGAAACTCAATTGGAAGGAGCCGCTGACACGTGTTTTGAGCTTATTGGCTCTCCTCAAAACGGCGTAGTCAAGTTCAAGGTGAACGAACCTGGAGATGGAATCAACAGTAAAGGAACACACTTGTAAAGGAAGTCTCCACTGCTAGGCCTCCACGTTTAGCAGTCTAGTAGTGGAGACTTCCTTTGCAGGTGTGTTCTTTTATTGTTGATTCCATCTCCAGGTTCGTACACCTTCAACTTCGCTACGCCGTTCTGAGGAGAGCCAAAAAAAAATTTGTCATTCGTTATATATATATATATATATATATATATATATATATATATATATATATACATATGTATATATACATATATATATATATATATATATATATATATATATATATATATATATATATATATATATATATATATATATATATATATATATATATATATATATATATATATATATATATATATATATATATATATATATATATATATATATATATATCGGTATATATACCGATTTCAATATTCTCTAATCTTATCCCTTGAAGGATAATGGAGACATCACATTGTACATGTATCACATATTCTACTATGATCTACATAATCTTTACTCTGCTGTAATACTCTTCTGAATAATTCGTAAAGAATTATTGAAAAAGAGTTATAGTATAATTTTAATTAGAAAATTTACAAATGCTTTGATATGAGTTCAATAACTGTATGAATTCATTTTCCTGTATTCATATATTCTATTTTTTTTATTATATAATTTCAAACATATGAATTTATATCATCAAATATAATACGAAATGGAAAAGCATCCAAAATCTACATCAGAGAAAATTCCCCAGTCCACAAACTGATGAGAAAAAAAAGCAAAGATGGACTCCTTGCACGAAGTAAAAGTGCCGAATTATTTGTGATAAAAAACTTGGAGGCATATAAAATAGGAAAGACCTATATCCATATAAACAATAGTTTTTTTTTGAATACTTTGAATCACTAGGTTTCTTCAAAGATGTGAACTTTATCTAGTCAATTATCTGCGGTATATTCTTGACACAGTATCATTACGATTCCTTTCTCAAAGTCAACCGAGTACAGTCAAACATCATATTATTATACTCCCAAATTCAATTTCATTAAAATTATTGGTTTTTTCAGATTTACTTTCAGAGAAAAGGTACTACAGAGTGTTAATCTACAACATTCAATGATTTTGTTATTCGAGAGTATCGTGGAGAATCGATGATAGAATTACTTTTCAGTGATAAATTGTCGGGGAATCGATAGATTTTCCACTAACAAGTTCTCCGGTTGAATCCTTTCAACCGACAGAAAATTTATTGTGGAAGCGATAATGCAGGATTGAAATGAGATACTATCCTAGTCAGATTGTATTCGGGCTATATGTGATAAAAACTGTTTTTTAAGCGTACCTTCTCAATTCGACATTTTTCAGAATTCTGTTATTATTTCTTTATAGAAATTTGAGCAAAATCACACGTGCTATTTCTATTAGAAATGAATGTCATAATTCAAACTTGATTACAACTTGAACTACTGAAAAACTTTTTCATAATGTATTACGAACTGAAAGTGTTCATCGAGTAAATACTTTTTGCAAATGCTAATAAAATTTTGATAGATATTCTGCCTTGCAAAATTCGTATTTATTCCATTCATCTAGACATCGCAAATAACCTATGTTGTTAAATGTCATTGGAAATGAAAAATATCGAAATATTGAAGTTTGCGATGGAGAGATGAAAGATGAGAGATGAAGGAAGAGTGACCAAGAAACGATTCAACTACCTCGGCAGAAACCCCAAGACTCAGATAACATGGATCAAGGAGGTCAGAAAAGACATGGAAGAGATGGAAATCGATGGAGAGGATGTGAAGAGGAGAGAAGAAATCAGGAAGAAGATCAAGGGATTTGGGTGTTTTCAAGATTAAGGGTGTTAACAAAAGCGAATATAGCAGAATATGAACAGAAAATGAATACATTTTCAGAGGATGAAAACCCCATGAAATGAGAAATGGACCTTACGAAAAAAATTGGAGGCCCACTTAAAAGTAGGTACACCGAAAACTAGAGAAATTACTCTAAGTAGGACATGAACATTTGAAGGAACTAAGATGAATCTTACTCCTCCTAAGCTATATGAACCTATTGGAACACATATAGAAAAAGCACCTTTTGTGTTCAGATGTCTCATTTATAAACGTTTCATTTGAACCATGTTTTCTCATTAATTTTAAATTCCTTTTCTCATGAATTATTCAGTAAAACTCATTGAAAGTACAAAACCTAAAAACGTCAAACATTATAATGTCCTAAAATGTGGTTTAAGTTCCTTCAACATTCCAGGCAGGGAGTTGCTCGAATTCATTACAACCTTTCTATAACACACATAATGACCTCGTTTGTTCGCTGATCAATCTATGTAGCGAAAAAAGTCAATTTCAATATAAAAACTTCATCTACAAACATAGCCAGCAACGGGATTTCCTCTCAGTCGACTTTTAGCCGAAATATTTTGTTAAAATCTAAGAAAAAAATTTCTCAAAACGAAATTTGCAAAACACATACCTTTTTGGTACGGATATGTAGACGATATTCTGAAGGACAGGAAATTAAACACAGTAACAAAATCACTCTAGTCATCCGAGAAGTATACATATAAATATGAATTTCACAGCCGAGAAAGTAATAGACAAAAATTTTTTTTTCTAGATATCACGATAACCAGAGGACAAAATGAATTGTATTCAAGCATCTTCAGAAAACCGATTTTCACAGAAATTTCAATCTTGAAACATTGCATTTACCCTAGCTCAAACAATCTGGCAACATATCGTTCAAACATATATATATAGCTTCCTCATTTCTATGATTCTTTCGATCTGTCATGAAAAGATCGTTTCAAATAATGATTATGACAACCGAACTATGACTTATTCAATGAATGAAAAATAAAAAGTCACTTCAACCAAATATACCGATATACAGAAACACAAAATGGTGCATAGCTATGATATGGTATCAAATATTTTAAACCAATTTCCGATTTCCAAGAAACTTGATGAATCAAACTTGATGGAGCATTCAAACTTTCGAAAAAAATATCTCACTTGTCGCCGAATGAAAAATGTGGATTTCGAAAACTTAGTTGTGATGAGGGATAAAACTGTTACGTAGTGGGCAAGAGCTGAGTGACATTTTTGGGCAGGTATTTGGGGCACCTTGAGAATTTTCTCCGAACATTTTTTTATCTTTTCTAAATAGAATGCTGGCTACAACGATAGGGAAAAGGTTGAGTCATACTCTCGTAATTGGAATGAAGAAACGAGAAAAGAATTCTTGGTGCAGTTTGATATTGAGGTATGTTTGAATTGCATACTTAAGAAAATAGAAGATATAGGAACCAGGCCAGTTCTGTCGGTTAAATATAATGCAGTACGTCCTCTAAGAAGTTTTTTTTTTTAAAAAGCCGAAAAATATATTTCAGGCGTTTCAAAATTCATACATAATATTCATTGTCATCAAAATCTTATAATGAAAAAGAACCAGCTCATTTGAGAAGATTCTTCTTTTAGTCACACAACCACGACAGTTGTAAATGAGTGCAAGTGACCAGTGCTATAGCGTACGTATCAGTGTGAGAGAGAGAGAGTTTGTCGGCTGATCTCTCGGTCGAAGACGCCAAACGCCGTCATCGTCTGAGCTGTTGAGATTTTGAAGAGAAAAAAGCATCGATTTTTTATTACTTTCAAAGTTCTGGTCAACATTTATTTCAAAATGAAAATAAAAGTTGAACTAAATCTTCATTGAGGATGATTAGGTACTCAATGATAAATGATCTTTCTCACACTTATACTTACGCTATTGCACTAGTCATACGCACTTTTGCAAATTATAATTATTAAGTGCGATTATAATAGTAGAATTAGAAGTAATTATGATTGTAATTATTTTTAAATTGCTTGTCAGGCAAAAGAATATACTCAATCACGCTAGGTTTTTTCAATTATCAATTTTTGATGACAAAGAATATTACTTACATATCTTGAAATGTCCCAAATATATTTTTTGATTAAACAAAAAAATAACTTTGAAGTGACTGGCTGAATATTAATCCCATTGAAATTGTCTAGCTTCTATATTTTTTATTTGCTCTTGTATTCAATTCGAAAAAACCAAAATTTCAAGCTTCCCAAGAATTTTTCTCTTCTTTTCACTTTGCCATTTCGAAAGTATATGACTAGGCCAATATCCACAACTTTGTAATTAAAGTGAAATTCTGTGAAATGATGTATTCATCAAATTCTCAAAGACTCAACCCCTCCTTCTATAGGGCAAACAGACAGACGTTTCATTGAAGATTTACAAAACATCAACATTCCCTCGTCTTAGAATATATAATTAATTCGAATTCTGCCAAACACATTCTAGAATCAGGGCAAGCTGTATAATATGACGTTTTTTGATATTACATTCAGGTGCAAAAGGCCGATAATGTGATATTCCAAAATTCATAGAAATCTATGAACACAATGAAAATATCACCGTCAAGTTGTTGAATGGTGGAATCGATATAAAAACTTCACCACTCTAGAAGAAAAATACACCATGGCGTAGGATACACTTGCAAAACAAGAATGAAAAACTCCTTAACAGGAGTATGTAAATAAAATAAGCTTCCTCCGGGCTACTAACTATATACTAATCGCCATAATACAGGGCTCATTGGTGCAGGTGACAAATGAAACTTTTCTCAGAGACTACTTGAAAATATTTTGCCCTAGGACGATTATTGCAAGAACCCTTCTGAAGAATATAAGCATAAGCCAACAAAATTAAGTGGCAACCAAATTGTGCATCTATCGGAACGCAATTCGACGACTGTCATTGTACACTTTACGTTGGTAATTCGCATGAAGCATGTGAAGATTACTTGAAAAACAGTGCTCATTGAATGTTTGCGTTATAATTGTTGCTAATTATCTTATTTTACCAGCATTTCTACCGAAAAGACTTACTATCAGGCGGTACCTAACTCTTTGGGAGCAACTTAGCACCCTATATTCAAAAAAAATGTGCCATATAGGACAAAAATTTGAATGTGGTTCAAGGTCGATGACGTACCATCACATTTAAACACGTTTTCTTGTTTTGGAAAGCCGAATATGCAGAGCTCTGCATTTTTTCTTCGAGATGGGCACATACGTGCTCTGTTCGATGCGAATTTGAATCCGCAATTCTTAGGACTTTTGCCTCCCAAAAACGCTTTATTCTGTCTGAATTCTCCTTTTTCCGTCCATCTGTCCACTTTACTCCAGGTTGACGAGTTGATTTTTGTTCAAACTTCACATGTGCGATTTTATAGTGACACTCAGTGAGATCTTTCCAGATTTTTTATATTGATATATTGTAGATCTTTTCAGACTTCTTTCAGCCACTCTGTTTCGCATTTACTCTATACTCATAATTCATTATTTTTTTCATTTATTTATGAAAATAAATTTGTTATTTTTTTTTGAACAAATCTAACGCCAAGACAATTATTTGTTTAGTACAACGGTTTCAAGTCACAGAAATTTATTGCCAAGTCGGGGGTTCTACAGGGTTCTGTTTTGGGTCCGCTTCTTTTCAATATTTTTATGAACGACATTTCCTCCAACATGAACTGTAACTTTCTCCTATATGCGGACGATTGTAAAATTTTAACAGTAAGTGATTGCCACATTCTTCAAGAGAATATCTCAAATTTTAATCAGTGGTGTAAAAGAAATCTACTGACACTGAATATTTCTGAATGCAACATAATGTCTTTTCCTCGTAAAAAAGTAAATAGTAATAAAATCAATAGATGTACCGAATTCAGAGATTTTGGAGTAACTTTCGACACAAAATTAACTTTTATTACTCACATTAATGATATTGTTTCAAGTTGTTACAGAACATTAGTTTTTGTAATAAAAAATTTTAAATGGCTCTCTCAATATGGATCAACTATGCTCCTATACAATACCTTAATACATTCAAAACTAGAATATGCTAGTGTCGTTTGGAATCCAGGATACTTGTGTAATATAAGGAATCTTGAATCCGTGCAAAGATGATTTTTGAAATATTTATGGTTTGCTGCGACGGTGTGTATCCAGAACGAGGTATAAATCATGAGTTACTTATTACAAGATTCAATGTTTCATCACTTGAAACAAGTAGGAAATATTTGGGAATAATGTTCCTATACAAGGTTTTCTGTTGATTGTTTTTTTATTCTTTCCCTCATAAATTTCCGTGTTCCGAGAATATCTTGTAGAAATATGAACATTTTTTATCCACCTCTGGCTAGTACTAATGTTCTGGCTTTTTCACCACTCCATAAAATGGAGTAACTTTTGTGGTAACTTTGAGCCTTTTCATGACGTCATCGACATATTTACATGCGTGTCTGGCGATATCAGACGAGCTCTCGCCTGACTGTTTTTAAGTTTTATTTATGAGTTTTTCAAATATTAGTTTTTCCTATATCTTGTGGGTGAGCTTTAATGTCAGCTTGCCCACAGAGCTTTCGTTCAGGTCTATTGTTTGTACATTATAAATTTTATTTCTAGTTTATTTTTTTTTAAGTTGTGAACTAAATTGTGTTTTCCCACTCAGTTATTGGCCCAAGCTGTTGAGTGGTGTTTTTGTTAATAAATGAATCAATAAATAAATAATTATATCGAGTAGTTTCTTCGGTATTATAGAGTGTTTCATTCTGTAGACAAGTGCACAGAACTTTGCTCGTCGTTTTCTGATTTCTTCCCTTATCGTATTTGTCTTTTGCTAAAGTTAATTTTGAGGTCTTTTCATCAAAACGCCGTTTCTATTGATTCTGTAAATCTTTCTGAGAATTTTCCGTTCTGTTTTTCTATTTCTCTCATTCTTGAATGACCGTCAATAACCATTGTTTTAGCTGCGTCGATTGCTTCTGGAAGAATCGTTGTGTTATAATGCCTCAATTTGGCGCCTCTCGAAATGCACTTTTTGTTATAGTACGCCCATGTTAACTTGTAGGTCTTTTGGAGCTTGGTATCTTTTGTTCATTAGCGATTCGGTTCAAACCTGAGCGAATATCTGAATCACTGTATGGCATCGCCATATAACAATTAGAAAAGAATGAAACGAAAAATCGAAGATTTCCTTGTACGATGCTTCAATTTCAAGGAAATTCAAAGTAATTGGTCATTTTTGATGAACAACGGAAAAGAAAAATTGATGTAATGTTCAATCGATTTTCAAATTTCCGTGCCATTGTAAACACTTGACAAAGAATGTGATTTGATCAGAAACGTTTAAATAAATAAAATATTGTAAAAAATATAAATAATATAAAAATATAATATAAACATATATATATATATATATATATATATATATATATATATATATATATATATATATCATACCACTATTGTCCAGATACATTTATCTATTTTGAATTTTTCTTAATTTCGAGATAATTTTCAATTTCAATTTTTCTTTTATTCAAAACCATTGGGAGATTCCGTGAATAATCAGGTGCACGCCTCTGAATTTTGATACGTTACCGCTTATGTACCAATAACAATCTTAATCCTTGTTGCTATTCCCATAACCCCTTACTGAATACATATATCTTATTTCCAAGCATGTATATTGAATTCGGTGTTGAATTGTTGACAGTGATTATAAATCTATCTTTACAGTAATCCCATTTCATTTCCAACAAATGTCTGCACTAGATGAAAAGTGGGCTATCCCATCCCCGTTCCCGCAAAGTACACTGTGCACTACCCCAGTAATTATTCCATCTCGATGATAAGCACTCCTGCAAACGAGATGAGAATTCGACAAGAACAGGCAGCGATTGTATCGGTTCCATTCAATCTAGAACTTCCAAGTTCGGCTCGTCTTTGAGTTACATTAATTGCCGCAGAATTCGACATCTATATTTCGGGTAACGTTCTGGAGGTTGGATTAACGTATGTCAATGAAGCGAAAGGAGATGTGGTGATGCGTATAGACGAATGATGTTAATTGTTCTCAGCTTCTCTACTATAGCTCGTACTTGTTATAATCCGAAATAGAGCATTTGTCACAGATTTCAATGTTTTTTTATGTGAAATTTAGTATTTTCACATGAGCTCCCATTTACCAACATAATATATATATATATATATATATATATATATATATATATATATATATATATATATATATATATATATATATATATATATATTAGGGTGGAGCACGAATGTATGGCGAAATTTTTTTTTAATATTTTTGATTTCTAAATGGAGGGGATTTATGCCTTATGTAAAAACATAAACATATGCCAATTTTAGTAATTATTGAAAATTTCTTTTTACCTCCGAATCGCCTCTAAAATTTCGAAATTCTTGAAAAAACTGACTTCTTTGTTCGAATCTATATTTAGTGGAAATGACGGAAAAATGGATGTGAAATAATACACAAAGCAATAATCAGACAAGGAAGTATGTAATAAATGCAAAAAGAAGTAAATGAAACATATGAAAGAAATGCTAGGAACACCTTTTAATTTGGTTTAAAATGACATTTTGTATCAAATTTTGGCATTTGGGCTCTTGACTCTAATTTTGCCTTCATGGCACCTAGTCGCGATTTTTTCGTACACTGAGACATAGCAGCTTCTGTTGTGATCTTCACGGCTCGCTCTACAGGCTGGGTATGTCACGAAAGACGCAAAAATTATAGCTGGCTTCGCCACCAGACTGAACAATACAGGAAATTTCTTCTGTCGACAAGTTTTTAAAAATTGGAGGTTCAGTTATCTCGTTTTGCCAATTTATCATCTCGATATAATTCGATGCATCAAAATTAACCTTTGGTACAGCAAAAAGCCTTGGAGCTTGTACCGCACTACTACGAGCCTTCAAAATACGCCGGGCAGCCAATTCACGTATATGTTTCTTTTCGTCGGTTATCATAGCCAATAATATATTCTCAGCATGCGCGAAATATGCGTTCCTTTGAATTACAGTGTCAACGGTACCTTTCAAATCATCTGGTAAGTATCTTGAAGAATATATTATATTGAATGAATGGCGGGAACCATCTTGACAAGAAGGTTTACTCCTAATTGCTAACCAGGAAGGCGCATATACTTTAACAATAAATGTAGTTAAAGTAACCAAGGCAGATGTTGGGTTTTCGGTAGCGACGTAAAGGCGCAAAAGTCTATTTGCACGCGTAAGCCAGCGCGCATGAGACAATTTTCCTGCAGACTTCTGTCCTAAATCGTCAGAAAAAGTGCCTGTAATAATTGCTGAAACAATTCTATGCAAGTACTTCTGGTCTGTACTTAGATCGTTGGGCATTTCAAGTAGCATATCTCCTTCAATTATTTTATATTTTATCACCGGGAGTTCTTCACAATTTTCTAATGCTTTGCCTAACGGACCATTGTAAGACTTGGGTCCTGAAGTTGAACCATCAAGATGAAAAAATAAATGACGTAAAAGTAACTCATTCATGTGCAATAAACAAATTATCCACTGAAGTGGTTTATTAAGCTGTACCTTCTTTTCTTTTGGACACGTGCAACAGTTAAAATCTTTGCATTTACAAGCTGATATATCAAAAAGTAACTTTTTATTTCTCATAAAATTTTCTGAAGTTTAATAGGAATTCTTTTTCATCGAAATAAGTAGATTTTTCCGCTTCTCGTGAAAAGTTTTCAACATTTGTATAATTCTGGTACTAGTCACTGTTGGTAAAGATGCCGCTTGCCATATGCTCTCGATTTCAGGCACAATTTTATCGGAAATTCCTGAAAATTTGGCTCCTGTTTGCTCGTTTTCATGCTTTGCCTCGTCCATTCGTAATGTTTCACAACATCTTCGTAGGTAGGTAGAACATTTTTCTTTAACTCACATCATTAACCAAATAGTGGGCATTTAGAAGCACTACGAGTTTTTTCCATATTTAACAAAAACAATGTTTTAGTTATGTTTTAATTGCGCTCGAGCGACAGTTCACCTCGAAAGACAATAGTGCACTGCCCCGCGCGGTCCACGCACCCCACCCCCGCACTCCTTGTTCGTACTTACAGTACCTGGTTTTTATTTTTTATTGTTAAAATACAGTATATTTCCAATTAATTAATGTGGTAATAGAGAAAGAAAGATCAAGATGTTATAGAAAAAATTAATCACTAACTCCTGCATAAATTCTGAATTTAGTAAAAGTTCAATAACCTTTCGGAGGTAGTTATATTTATTTTTATCAAATAATATTATACAGGTATATGTTTTAGTTTAAAAGGCATAAACTTTTTGCTCTTAAAAGTTGGAAATGCGAAAAAAAATTTTTCGCTTCACCCTAATATATATATATATATATATATATATATATATATATATATATATATATATATATATATATATATATATATATTATAGTTTCCAAAAAGTAATTTTTTTGTAAATGATAAGTTTTGAATTTAATTACATTCACTCTCCCTTAGGGTGGAATCTTTTCAAAATCTTAATTTTTTTCAAAAAATGATATCTCTGGTAATTTCAATCATACATACTTTAATTACATATGTATGCTAACTAATTGAAAAGTGGACAATACTGAACAAAAATCTCTTAACTTCTTAAAAGTAAAAAGATCTCAATATTAAATGTGCAATGGTCCTCTGAGTGAAATTAATAATTGAAAATTAATAGAGGTACCTCTTTCTTCGAGCTCTCTTGGTTTTTTCTACGCCAGTTCCCCTTCTAATTCTTCTATTCAAATTATTATAAATTTTCTATACTGCTATTTTGCGAATAAATTTTCTTTCTTCCAATCTTTCTATCTCAAAATTTGATTTCAACACCAACTCTTCTCTAACTTTGGCGTCTCTATCTAGATTCGTCTGATATCTTCTCTTCTACATATATATATATATATATATATATATATATATATATATATATATATATATATATATATATATATATATATATATATATATATATATATATATATATATATATATATATATATATATATATATATATATATATAACTCCCATTGCGACGAGTTCACAGCTTCATTCCAACAACCAGTGGCCTTCTTGTGAAAAGGACCAGTTCTAGCATAGATTCCCGTTGTAAAGTTGTAAAAATTACAAAATGAACTAGTTCTTGCGTTAATACAATGTTGTTTTATCATGTTATAATTATTATATCACAGCAATTATACAAGACATGTTGTTTCGCGCACACCAACCGATCTAAGCTAGCGCCAGATATCACGGCCATTGCGACGCGTATGTACATTAATCAATGTAACTCCTAAACTAATGAGAAACCCATTTTGAATTTTCTAGGTTATTTTGAGTATACTTTAGGCTATATTCTGAGAAAAAAAAATGAAAAAAAAATTGGTTGAAGTGACTGAAATTCAAGTTTGAAAAGTTTACTTTTGGTTTTGGACATGAAAAAAAATTTTTTTTTTAAATTTAATTTTATTGTTTAAACGAACAGTATTTTTCCAATATATATCGCTATGTTGAATGTTTTGTTGTGAATTTGTTAAATTGGAAAAACTGCTTTCAAAAAATTGTTATTACAATTACGTCAATTCTTTAGAAACCCATAACTTGTGAAATATTCATTATACATAAAAAATATTTTGTGTTCACATTCATACGTATGAGAAGTATAAATGAGCCGAATATGATCGATTTTCAGAACCTCACTTTTTTTTCCCTGTCCGCTTCACGTGAAATGCCCCCAAAGCCAGAGTGTAAGGATGTCTTAGATCGCGGGTGTGCATCTCGTCTCTATAAACCAATTTATTTCTGAGGTAAGGAGGAGAAGAAGAGGCCATATGAGGCCACAGATTGCAAATTGGTGCAGTTAATGATCATAAGCACATTCTTTTGGCCTTTCTTCTTCAATTATTGCAGTGTATATATCTAAGAGCAAAGTTCTCCTTTAGCTGATCGTTCACTTCAATGCGTTGTCTATATGCGTTCTCACAAACTCTGCTTGCTAGTTAACAGAAATCTTGTTCTTGATCCGAAAAACTAACTCAATCTTCTGCATACTCAATTTTAATGTCGAAACAGTCTTCAATCCAAAAGTTGGAGCGAAAATGTTCAAACATCCGACCAGAATTTCTCCAACAATAAAAGTTAGCGGAATATATAATTTACAATGTTTTGACAGTGAGTTTGTTGTTGTCATTTATATAATAAACACCATACATACATATAACAATAATTATTGTGCCAGCAAACTCTGTAAAGATTGAATATGCATATAATGCATTGCTATTCATTTTTATCTTTTGAATCATAAGATGATGTTTGAGCATAAGTTGATGCCTTCCGCTTGCTGGACATGGCACAACTGATGATGAGTTTCTTCTAGAGCGGAATCGTATACTTTCTTATGTTTCCATCAAGTGAAGGTATCGATTTCAATATTCTCCAACACTAATCTCTTGAATGATAATGGAGACATCACATTATTCATGTTTCACATAACTAGCTCTGCTATAATATACTTTTGAATAATTCGTAAGAATATTATTATGGAACGAATGTACTAGTATGTTCTACATATTTGATTTTTACGAGTGTGCTGAGGACAGTAAATCTTTATGTATGCATTCGTGTGCATTCGTATGGATTAATTCATATATATTTGAAGTTATTAGATATATTTATTTCTTCAAATTGAATAACATCTCAATCTGAGAGAAAATTATGCACAATTCAAATTTCTTCAATATCGAAATCGAAATTTATAGAGATACTGGGTGAACCAGCCAACGTTGTTTTGCCATATAAATTGATGTCTAGGGAATTTATATATATATATATATATATATATATATATATATATATATATATATATATTTAATTTCAATTATTTAATTATATATATATATATATATATATATATATATATATATATATATATATATATATATATATAAAATAAAGTCGTGTTAGTTACGCTATTTATAACTCAATAACGGCTGAACTAATTTGGCTGAAAATTGGTGGCTAGGTATCTTAGAACCAAGAGAAGGGCAACTTTCAAAAATGGATAATTTTTATCACGTTTCCAAATCTTGAAATGAATGATGCATTCAATCGAAAATTTGAACTAGAAAGTGAATATGATCACCTTTAAATAGTTCAAACGAATGTACCTCTGTCGATTCACCAACAAAAAGAATTTTATGATACATTCATGATGGAAAGGGTGGTTTGTATTTCCTGGATGCCACTGCCAATAGTTTTAGCCACTATGCGTGCGAGATCCAACATTGAGGTTACAATTGCTTCTTCTGGATAGCAGCCACATCGTTATATGGATGCTGTACGGCTCATTCAGCATTCAAGTTGCCATTGAATCTTCAAACTATTGAAGAACCAACATGCAACATTGCAAAACAATCCGCAATGGCCAAAGTTTTATCAGTATCGAATATAATCATCTGGGACGAATGCACAATGGCACATAAACGTGCATTGGAAGCACTTCACCGAATATTGAAAGATCTACGCAATGACTCTGGATGTTTTGGAGGCACAACGATTTTACTGTCTCGAGATTTTCGCCAAACACTGCCAGGAATTCCAAGATCAACTGCAGCAGACAAAATAAACGCTTGCCTCAAATCATCGAATCTATGGCGCTATGTGAAGAAACTTCATCTGACAACAAACATGAAAGTTGCATTGGTGAACGATACATCTGCTGAAGATTTCTCTGAGAAATTACTGACTATCAAGCGAATATGTCAACGAATCGAGCGGATTCATTTCATTTCCTCAGAATTTGTGTAACTTTGTCTCATCAAAAGAAGAACTCATCAACAAAAAATCATTACTAAACACAAAAATAATGAATAGTTGAGTGAGCGAGCAATTTTGGTGGCTAAGAATAAAGATGAAGATGACTTAAACTTCACAATTCAGAAGTCTTTCTAATGCATTATTTCAAATGTTTTCAAATATTGACTGTGTAACAAATGAAGATGAAACCACCAATTATCCAAGTTAATTTTTGAACTCCTTGCATGTGCCGGGCACATGCAAAGGTTGGCTCCGTAGTAATCATGCTTCGAAACATAAACCAACCAAAATTGATGAACGTCTTTGGTGGTGAGAAAATTGTGGAACAGTGTGATTTACGCGATGATACTCAAGGGAAAATTCGAAAGTTAGCAAGTTCTCTTTCCAAGGATCCAGATGATTCTAACCGACATGCTGTTTGAGATTAAACGACTTCAATTTCCGATCCTACTTGCATTCGCCATGACCATAAACAAATCAAAAGGCCAATCCTCAAAAGTTTGTGGTCGGAATCTAGAAAATCCATGTTTTTCCCATGGTCAATTATAGTTCATTTAGTAGTAATAATTCATAAGTAGTAGGTCAATTATAGTTCATTCATATAGTAAATTAGAGTTCACGGGTCGGAAGACCAACTGCGTTACTTGTTTCTGCAACTGATAATAAAACGAAGAATGTCATCTATCACCAGGTGCATCATTTAAAGAGTGGAACCGATGTAGTAAACCAATACAAACCTTGAAATCCAAATGGGAAATTCACCTCGGTAAAATCGAAAGTCTGCTCATTTATTGCCTCTAAGGCGAAACAATGTTCGCAGGGCCAGCTAGTATATTTAAAAATATTTAACGATATTTCTTGTTAGCCCATCTTTAGATAACACAAACAAATTGGAAGGTTTACCCACTCAAGAGCATGCCTCGTACATTTGTCCGTGTGAAAAGCATGATGTGCTCAAATCTTTTTTTTTGTCATTTCCAACAACAGTTTCGATATAAATAAAAAAAAATTATGGATTTCATAATAAATGTATAATAACAATAATAACACAATAACCGCTGTTGCCGTGAGCTAGTGACACTTATTGAGTATACTTTTGAGGTTGTGTAAATCATTTAATTAATTGATTATAATGCGAACTATACTGAATATTAATAATTTCATTAATTATTGATAAAATTAAGAATGAATAATTATAGTGCAGCAAATTAATAATAAATTTACTTGAGAACATAGTCAAAATGAAATACTAATGGCCGAAAACTGTGGAGGGAGTGAGATAAGGTTTATTGTGTGTGAGAAACAGGAGACCGTCTTCGGTCTCATCCCTACTGCGTGATGTTTACCGGGAAATGACACCGGTATAGTCTGGTAAATAAGTGTTGATCCAGAAAAAGCGCGGAAAATTTTGAAAATCTAGCACTGGTAACACTAAGTATAGCAGAAATATATTCAATGAAGTTTGAATTAAATGTTCAACTGGCGGGGATAACTTACCAAGTGATAATTGATCAGTTATCGAGCGGGATGAAAATTACTAAAACAACTATGAAAAGATAGGAGTTGGCGATAGAAGGGTGAAAATTAAGGTTTGTATGTATTTTTTAATGCCACATTATAAAAAAAATTGAAAAAATTTTTGTCTAAAAAATTTTTGAAAAATGTCAGGGTTGAATAACCTTCATCACTTAGACTTCTCAGACCTACTGAATATGCATATAAAATTCCATGAAAATCGGTCAAGCCGTTTGGGAGAAGATCAATCACGCACTCCGTGACAGGAGAATTTTATATATTCGATGATATCTTGTATCTGATTAAATAGATAGATAGATAAATATATTTCATCCAAATTGATTAACAATTACATTACATTCTACCATTATTTTAATTAACAAAGAAAACAAGAGAAAGTGATTCATAAGGATGAATAAACAAAAATAGCACACCTAGCTAACTAAATAGCTGTATGTGTACATTACATTCGACAAATCTAATTATTCATATTCTACACGTTAGTATATTTACAGATCCAATCTAAATAACAAGGATGCATGGAATTTCCTCTCCCTCTCCCTTTCAATGCAAAAAAAATTTCATAAAAACCAATCAAGTCGTAATAAATTCAAACCTATCTAAATTCTGATGTATAAAGCATCGACTACATTCACTGAACTTTTTCTTATTCTTGATCTTCCTAATTTCTAATGATATGTTACTATAACACTCTGCTGCCAAGTATTTAAAAGATCGAAGGCTAATATTTTCCTTTTTACTAGGAATCTTCACATGCATGTTCGCAACTCCTCTCGTAGAATAATTATGTTCTACATAACTTTTCCTCTCTTCCATATTATGCATGTATATGCAAGTATGTAGTATTTAGAGAGAACGCACATCGAACACCTCTTGGCAGTTTAGGAACTTCGTTGGGTATCTTTTCTTTTTTTTTGTATATAACTTTAAGAATAAAGTTCTGCGTAACGCTAAGGGAGTGAAGAAGGTTATGATATAATCCACCCCATACCACTAATGCATAACCAATTAATGATTATACAAGAGCTTTATAAATAGCCAATAAGAGTTTATTCCTAAAGTTTTCAGGTTCTTGTCTATTGTAACACCTAAATATTTAGTGGATGTGACTTCTTTAATCACCGTCGATTCGACTGAAATGCTGTCAAAACCAGGACGATTGGCAGAAGTAACAGAAAACGCCACGTAATGCGTCTTATCCACATTAAGTGTTAGCCGATTGAAGTCCAGCCAATTTTTTACTTTGGTTAGTCCTTTTTCTGCTAGTTCTTTTACTCGTGACCAAGAGTCTGCCACAAAAACTACCGCGGTATCGTCTGCATATGAGATGAGGAACCCCCATCAACAACCAAGTTTGTTAAGGAGTTTATATATATATATAAGGAAGATGATTGGACCCATAACGGTGCCCTGTGGTATTCCTATTTTCAATTCTAAAGGTTCACTCAAGACATCACCAATTTTGAAGATTTGTTGCCTCTTCACCACGTAACTTTCAAAGATCTTCAATACAACGCCTCTGATACCATAGGCCCTCAAAATTTCCAATAACGAGTCATGCGGAATAGTATCGAATGCTCGAGCTAGATCAAGGAAACTGCAAGGAATTTTTTACCAGCATCTAGGTTCTGGGCCACCATCTTTGTTAATACTGATACTGCATCTGTTGAGCTACGTAATAATTCTAGAATTATTATTATTATTATTATTGAGCTAATGTAACAATTCTAGAATGTTAGAATATCACATTTATTTCCTTGTTATGATTTGTAACCGTTAATTTTCTTCTTCTGCAGTATTCCGAGTTCTGAATGGCCGATTGTATGAACCAAATGACATAGCATTTCAAATATGCAAGATTTCATTTATTGAGAATTTCATTCATTTTTATTTTTCATTCGGAATTTTGATTTCCTGATTTAGCTGATGCGAAAATCAAATGGCACAAATATCATCGGAACAGTTATTACGTTCTCTCCGATGATAAAATTAGTTATCCAACTCGACGTATCGGAGTAGAAGGAAAAGATAACGCCAATTAAAGTGATTTATGCGGAACCAGACCGAAAAATTATTTCTGCTCTCGTTTTCATGCCGGAAGAAACGCTCAAGTAAATTGCTCACTTCTTCACACTCTTATCGGTTCGTGTGGGATATATGAATATTCGCGAAATACCTCAAATAATTCTCTTGAAACGAACTAATTTGCAGGTAAAAAGAAACTAGAGGTTTTCCAATCATCTTCAACGCTTTTTCAAACGACGAATTGATCATTTCCTGAGCAGCGTTTTTATTCCTCACATATCCTTGTATGGGTGCTTTTCTGCGTCTTTGTATCCCTGTGATTTGCACGCTCCAAGCTGCTTGGGGCAAGCGAACGAGAATTTTCATATATTTTTCTAGGTTGGAAAATTCTTCGATATGAAAATAGGATATATTTGCTTTTGAGAAACGTATGCGCACTTCAACCTTGTGGAGTGAGTAATGCGAAAAATTATTGTTCATAATAACGCAGTCCTTAAAAAACAATCTGAAGAAAATAAAAACCAGAGCTTTCTGTATATTTGGCGACAAAAAATATTAATATAATAATGGAAATAACGAAATGGGCTATTATGAAATTTTCTTCGGTGCCAAACCAAGGTTTTAAATGAAAAGAAAATATTATAGCAGAGCAGGCGATGTGCACATGTAGGATGTAATGCCCCCATTATCCGTCAAGAGATAATTGTTAAATAATGGTGAAGTCAATATCGACACATCATGAAGCAGAAGGCAAACTGTTTTGTTCAATATAAATATGAATCGCTTTGGTTTTAAAAATTTCAGAATACTGGATGTGGTTGGTAGCTGCCAAAAAAGGATTTTCTCAGAAATGGTCCACATAAATAAAAATGTTAATAGCACCCTTTTATCTCCTGTGCTTTTTTGGTGACATTTATCTGTGCTCCGGCAAATCTAAGTTGAATTGGCGACAATAGAGTTGTCGCAATTTTTATATTTAAATTGTTATTATCATCCAGTTTCTCTGTAGTATCATAAATTTTTAAGTACCCACACTTGTGCTTCTGGTGTTGTCGAACAGTTAACCTAGTTAGCCATAAGATGTAAGAATTTTTGTGATGATATTTTATTAACATCTCTATTTTATAGAGATGAAGATTATAACCACAATCGAAATATAGACCAGGTTTACAAATTGGTTACGTTTCAATTATATTTGGGCCTACTTTTTGCCAAAAACTCATAAAAACATTTTCTATTCGTATTATATTTGATTCTGACTGTGAAGTGTCTCTTTTTGAATGTTTTTTTGACTTCAGTGTATATACCAAAATATGGTATATATTTTATTATTGAATATAAACTCAAATTCGAACACTTGAACTTATGATTCACACTTTATTGACTACATAGCATGACGCGTTTCGTCGTTACAAACGACTTCTTCAGATGCTAACAGAATAATCTGAAGAAGTCGTTTGTAACGACGAAACGCGTCATGCTATGTAGTCAATAAAGTTCATCATGAATCATAAGTTCAAGTGTTTGAATTTGAGTTTAAATTCAATTATAATGGATTCACATCAAGTAAACGCCAACACTGTTAAATATATTTTATTAGTTAAAAATATAAAATTTTCAACTGATGAAAAATCTATAATATTAGTGTTAATACAATTTAAACTTTCTCTATCTTTGAAGGTAGGTGTAGAAGTACACCGTTAATTCGAACCTGCAGCACAACAAGTGTAAATAATAGCTTTTATATTATGGTACGAGTGTATCAAACATTGCAATCACTGTTACTACTTAAGAAAACCAAATTTAGGAACCTGAGGAATCACTTGAATTTTCGAAGAATGGAAGCTGTCTAGCTTTTTATATGAGCGAATTAGAAAATTGAATAAGACTTCATTTTGCAGATATAGCTAATATTGCTTCTGAATAAACCTACTTATCTACGAGTATATAGCTTGTACTAACCTATAGTTGTCAAGACAGTCAGGGAATACAGAAACGCTTTCGCAAATGTCCATTCAATATATTCCTCTCCCGTTTCTTTACCACTATTACTGAACGACTGACTCTTGGTAGTTTCTTCAACCATATTCTTTATCAATTCATCTTGAAATCTTGTTATTTCCATGGCTGCCAACCTACATAAAATAGTAATGCTGTGAATAATAATGCTGCAAATAGCGTGTGAAATATAGTATAGAGACTAAATTAACATTTATGTTAATAATTGATGAGGCCGATACTTGATGTTAATCGATAAACATAATGAAACAATTGTTAAACTGATTTACGCATATACTAAAAAGAATACTGCATGACGTATGTTTCGATGAGATTCATCTTTTTCAAATGCTATAAGTGCATTAGTCTGCACGTAGCATTTAAAAAAAGTGAATCTCATCGAAACGTACGTCATGCAGTATTCTTTTTAATATATGTGTAAATCAGTTTGAGAACTGTTTTATTATAATATTTATGTTGTGGCGAATATTTATGCCTTCTTTGCGCTTTGGGTTACTTCGAAATATGTTTGCATTCTTGATAAATTTACCTGGTCCAGTTGTCTCTGTAGAGAATATTCAGACTATAGGTTATATCCCATATATTTTCGACTGTTTTCGCTCTAGCTTTTTCGTTTTTAGCATTCAATGCGGACAAACTGCTGTTGTTTGCCAATCGTCTATCTGTATTTGCAGTTGTTGCTAAGATTTGCTGATATTGATAAACAGAACCTCCTTCAATTGATAGAAAGATAATGGATCCTGTGGAAAAATAATCTTTCAATTATATATCCAAAGAAATTTGTTTTTTCGAGAAAGAAGAATATAAATTGCATCGATGTTTATCTGAGAATTTTATTGTACTCACCAATCAGTGTATATCCAAACAGAAGGATGCATATTCCCAAATTAGTGGCTAGCCCCGAGAAGAACGTTTTAGCATTACTCCTGGTTTTGGCACTCAAACATTTGCAACAAGTTGTTTCTTCAGAAAGATTTTTCTTGTCCTGATTCTTCTGCGTATTCAAGTTAGTTTTATTCTGCTTGGAAACATTTGAGTAAGAGCTGTAGTAATCCTTTTCCATTTCGACTTGTATTGTTAGCGACGATAATGGAAGTTCAGAGTCATCGCCAAGATTGGTTGAAACTGACGCCCAACGACGGGAGTTCTGGTTGTTTCGAATAGCTGATATGCCTCACACGAATTTCAGTGGGGATGCAGAAACCATTTTCTCGTCACTGTGCATACCTTTAATGGAAAAACATTATTAATTCATCGATTCAATTGCCATAAACTGTCGAAGACATGAAGTGATTAATGCCATTATGTCTTTTTGATTGAATTCAAGTGATAATTCAATCAAAATATATATGATATACTGAAAATATACTGATATATTGAAAATATACTGATATGATACACTGAAAAGATTCAATATCACGCGCTTGAGTTACCCCGAAAAAAAAATCCTCAAAGAATTTTTTTAACGAAATAATTGTGTTATGAAAAATTGTGCTTTAAACCTAGGCAATAGTCGGGATTTTATTTTCAAAATGATATTTCATGAAAAATGAAGATAGTTATATATGTTTCGTGAATAACAGTTATAGTAATGCCAAAAAATCGTTTGATTTCAAATAACTGAAGAATGTATTTTGTATATATCTTTTGAAAATTTTACAGAGAAAAGTACAGGGTAAAACGAATGTTATGTTAGCATGCTGTGGAACAGACGATTTAAATTTCAATTTCAATTCAGCAAATACCGTATCCTTTCAAAATTATAAATAAAGTCAAATTATGAGGTGAGTGAGGAAATGCGCTTATATAGTATCATTCGTTTTCCCTACGACGAAAACTTTTATTGATATACTGATATGATTCTATGCTCAGGACATCACAGGAACTAATACTTCTACACAGTCACAACTGTGTTGTGACTGTGTTGTCACACCTTCAGGCATAGTTATTCGAAACGTATAGGTATTTGATCTTGTTTTAGACCTGCTTCCCAATATGGGTTGAGTTTGTGAACTTCATTCCTTGCACATTGAAATAAGAATTAAGATTTAATCTATATCTCAATTAATTTGTACGTCGTTATATTTCTTGCGAATAATGAATAAAATCTAAGATAACATCAATTTATGTGAGTGGATTTGTATTGAAATTGAAAACAATAAAAAACAATATTGTTCTTCATTCTTCATATTTTGTTAGTGTCTCGCTTCAAATTCTCTGTCATAATTTGAAATGAACTAAGCGCACTTAATATTCGATCCCTAAAGTGATATGTTCGTTCTCGTTGACAGCATTTGTGTATACAGTTCCCTGAGAAATTTATTCGTATACAGTATTAACTACTATGAATGATTTGTGAATCTTGAAACTAGCTATGCTTTTGCCCGCATGATCTGAAGCGATTAGGCATGTTACCATTATAACACACTACAGACAGATTTCTGTGGTGTTCGAATGCATTGTTCACGAAGCCTCACGCACTCGCACTAATGTAGTCATGAGTAGAAATCTAGAACGCTAGGGAGAGTTTATACGTCTTTCCTTCGATAGAGGGAGCTCACGTGAATTTTCACAAAGTGTTGTTTCATCGATTCTTGATTGATGATTGAATGTACCTTGTTATAATTCAACAAGTTCGATGATTTTTCCAAGCGCACTTCATATTCAATCTCGAAAGTGATAGGTTCGTTCTCGATGACAACATCACTAATCGACTGGGCCGAGACTTGATGAAAATCTAAATACATAATTTAAATAAAACTAAGCAGTTTTTTGATTTTCACTATAATTCAGTCAACCATAACAATATTGTTTCATATATAACAATCATCAAATGTAGATGAAGTTTATGAGTTACCTCGCTTCCTATCAGTAAAAAAACAATTGTTTGCAATGAGTTCAAAGATGATAACAGTTATAATATTTCGAGTATTTTGAAAGAACCATTTCATCAGTCTTCTACAACCAATATACCAACCAGTTTACTTGAGTGGTGTAACACCAATAGTATGTATCTGAGTTTGAGGAAATATTTTTTCAATAAATTTCAATGGAAGTTAGAATGCTATAGATTATACGTATTCCCTAGACACAGTACATATCAAAGCGGTTCATCATATTAAGAACCTTGGAGTGTCATTTGATGAAAATCTCACTTTCTCGCAGCATATTAATAATATTTCTATGGCATCTCGTGAGCACATTGGGTATATATATATATATATATATATATATATATATATATATATATATATATATATATATATATATATATATATATATATATATATATATATATATATGGAACAAATATCTGGTTCTTTTCATAAATTCATTTGAAAGTCCGTATCGAGCTCGCATTGGTTCTTCTTTAGAACACGCCAGTGATGTGTGAAACCTGTAGTAACCATCAAATTCACATAAAAAACTAGAAACAGTGCAGGATAATTTTTTGAGATGCGTTGCGTACTAGTTAGGTACACGAGTAGTCGATTACAATTTTGATTTTTCTGATCTTTGCCATTAATTGAACATAATTATCATACAAAAAAAGATTACATTGATTTATGCATTCTTTTCAAATCAATATCTGGTGAGACTCATTTCCCAGATCTAAGGAATAACATTGTTTCGAAAGATAATTCAGCTGTTACAATATCTCGAACAATATTTCAGATTTGTATCCATAGAACAAATCATAAATTTCATACAACTTCGACTAGAGTAACAACAGGAGCGAGCAAATCAAATTGGTATTGATTACTTAGTAGTATGAACTTTTCATCCAAGAAACAATAAATGGAATATCTCCTGAACGACACCTCAGATGCTTAGAGTGTATATATGTTTTCTGCCTAAAACAGTAAACGAAATTAATTTTTTTATATCATCTATATATATATATATATATATATATATATATATATATATATATATATATATATATATATATATATATATTTAATATATATATATTTAATAGTGTTGGCGTTTACTTGATGTAAATCCATTATAATTGAATATAACTTAAATTCAAACACTTTAACTCATGATTTACACTTTGATTGACACAAAGCATGACGCGTTTCGTCGTTACAAACGACTTCTTCAGATGCTTACAGAATAATCGTTATTCTGTAAGCATCTGAAGAAGTCGTTTGTAACGACGAAACGCGTCATGCTATGTAGTCAATAAAGTGTAAATCATAAGTTCAAGTGTTTGAATTTAAGTTATATTCAAATATATATATATATATATATATATATATATATATATATATATATATATATATATATATATATATATATATATATATATATATATATATATATATATATATATATATATATATATATTAAGAACAAGGGTTATCAGGTATGAAAATGAAGTGGAGAAATTTACGGTATTTACCTGCAATTTACGTTTCTTGTTTTTATATTGTGTTGACAGCCGTTTACATATGTTTCAAGCTGATTGGCTATGATCAAAACGGCGCAGTTCAAGTTATTAGATGTTCAAACTTGGATGTTGATTGAAAACAAAAAAAACACAGAACAAAACAACACAAAATTCCACGTGAGGAATATACATCATTTTTGGTTTGAATTGAGTATCTTGGGTACGATTTATTATGACTATATTTTTAGACTGAATCAATGTCTAAACAATTCATAAACAATGAATGTGTTTTTTTCTTTTCAATCAACATCCAAGTTTGAACATCTAATAACTTGAACTACGCCGTTCTGATGATAGCCAATTAGCTTGAAACATATGTAAACGGCTGTCACAAAAACAAGCAACGTAAATTGCAGGTAAATACCGTAAATTTCTTCACTCCATTTTTATACCTGATAAACCTTGTTCTTAATTTATCTTATTGTCGGTGCAAAATTTCTAGAAGGTATAAATATCGCATCGCAGATAGACATTGATTCAGTCTAAAAATAGAGTCGTAATAACTCGTACCCAAGATACTCAATTCAAACAAAAAATGATGTAGATTCCTCACGTGGAATTTTGTGTTGTTTTGTCCTGTGTTTTCTTCCTTTTCAATCAACATCCAAGTTTGAAGATCTAATAACTTGAACTACGCCATTCTGATGATAGCCAATTAGCTTGAAACATATGTAAACGGCTGTCACAAAAACAAGCAACGTAAATTGCAGGTAAATACCGTAAATTTCCTCACTCTAGATATATATATATATATATATATATATATATATATATATATATATATATATATATATATATATATATATATATATATATATATATATATATATATATATATATATATATATATATATATATATATATATATATATATATATATATATATATATATATATATATATATATATATATATATATATATATATATATATATATATATATATATATATATATATATATATATTTTAAATGAATTTATTGTCTGTTTAAGATAGTTTATTTCTTATGTTTTTAGCAATAACTGGCTCTTTTCAATGTTAAAAACTTTATTTTCGTTTAATTTTCGTTGTATATCACATCTCTGTTATAACTAATGAATAATTGAATTTCATGAATTACTATAGATATCAAAATGTCAAACTTATTTTTTTTGAAAAAAATCAAATTAGTGAGCCAGGTAATATTAATGAGTGTGATTTATATATACACACATAAAATTCATGAAATTCAATTATTCATTATTTTTGACAAAGTTGTAAAATACAAGAAAACGTCAACGAAAATAAAGTTTTTAACATTGAAAATAGTCTGTTATTGCTAAAAACATTAAGAAATGAGTGACTGTTATTTGAAAAAAGTAGATTTGGATAGCAACTGTTCACATAATTTATTGTATGCAAATTAAAATTTATGTATGCAATTTTGTGTAAATAAATTAATAAATAAACAATTGTCTAACCTCATTGGCATCAATTCAGCGTTACTTAATTGTGAAATCCTTCGGATTTTTTAATGCAACATAATATCGTTCACGAACCGCTAACAGCAAAACCAATTCCGTATATTATCCTCACATCTAGATAGCTCACATTGACTGTCCCACACGTCGAAAAGTGAGAAAGGCAGTTCCGAGCGTGGAGAAATTCAAACTTCACATTGAAGCTCATGCATACGTATGGAGGTCCGTTCCGGCTGAAGCTCTGCCGAAATACCGAACAATTGTCTCTTTGAAATTCGCGAAAACTCGTGGGGAATTCGCAATTGTTTCGGAGTGAACGATGGGTCTGACGTTGAAATAACCCCTTTCCGAGTTATTTTAAAGGGAGACAAAAGGAATTACAACTTTGCGGCGAACAGTCTAAGTGAGAATATATAATGCATTTAAAGGATGTCGAATGATATTGTTATCGTCTGTTAAAGTAAGTGTGATAACACGAAACTAAAAACACCATTTTGCAATAATAATAATACTTTTTATCTACATTCAAAGAAATAGGATACAGAACTGAATATTTTGTACCTACATATAGATATTATGGGCGTGAAAAGCGGATGAAAACAATTTTGAAAAAAAACAACTTCAGTTCCTAAAAGAAAGAAAAAAAGACAAAACAATTTTATTCATCACATATATTACAAATGACTCAAAAACACTGTACCAAATGAAAGAAAAGAAACAATTTTACCTACAAATACAAAAGAATGCGTCTCTGTCAGGCCATTCACCCTAGATATTTAAATACATTGTCTTTAGCATCTTTCTGAATATAGATAAGGAAACTTGCCGTTTTAATACAACTGACAGTTCCTTTTACAGAGCATAAGCGTTAAAAGTAAATCCACGCCTGAAGATATCTGTTCTGTGCGGTGGCGTTGAAATGAGTACCCTGGATCTCAAGTTCAGATTATGAATATCAGTTCGCTATTTAATTTTATTTGTTAAGTATATATAATTCAACTAACTATAATTCTATGAAACAGCACCAAATAATGAATAGTCGTTCTCTTTTCCTTTGACAGCCATTTAGCGTCTTTCAGCTTATGTGATATCCGTTCAAACTTTCTTATGCCATCAACAAATCTTAGACACGATTTTTGAACACGTTCATTCTCAATTCCAACGATGTTTGAGCTCTTGGTAAACATTTTCCTATATGAGCTTTGAAGCGTGAGTCAGTATCTAAGCCCGAAGTTTCTTGCCACCTTCTCGCAGACCAAGCCAGAATAATGCACCTGCAAATCAAGCACAGACTAAACATAATCTCTTCCCGTTTCGAAGACTATCATTTATGACTTTACAGGGTCAATGCATGGGCTATGATGATTTTAGTAAGAAATCAAACTTCTAATATCCATAACTTCTAATATCTAAGCCTCAATATTTGGCTTTGCAGGAAACCAATCTGATGTTGGGAAAGAATAATAAATAGGTTATATTACTCGTATAAATACTAAACATTGAAGGTCCCAAAATGGATACTTGCGGAATACCACAGTGTACGCTCAATTTTACTGACCGGCCTGCCAACGTTTCAAGGAACTGAGTTCTATGACTAAGATAATTCTCGAGCATTCCCATACCAGAATCCGAAAATCCAATGAATATTGAGATAAAAACCAAGGTCATATGATTTACTGTGTCGAATGCTTTTGAGTAATCTAGTGACACCAAAACTGTACACCGACCCTCATCTGTTGCTCTCAAAATGTCGTCTGTTTTGTTCAATAGAGCAGTCGCGCAACTGCATCCTGTTCGAAATCCAGACTGAGATATTAGAAGTATCTCATATTCCTTCAGATATGCTGATATCTGATCATACATAATTCTCTCTAATATCTTTGATGAACATGAAATAATACTAATCGGTCGTAAATTGCTCAGTGGCGATATATCTTTTTTGTTTGAAAAGGCATGACACGTGAGGTTTTCCAGAATTGAAGGCAGATTTAAGGAGACAAGAATTTATTATATATGTGTTAAACATGGTCAAATCGCAGCAAAAGATAATTCATTTCCATATAGATCATTTTGAGAATAATTAAATTTGCGCCTGTAGCATCTGATTGCATTTGTGACAAATATTTCATCACGTTTCTAACTGCAACAGTTTTGAACGTGAAAAGATTGTCGAAAACGCATTTTCCATTTTGTGAATAAAATTCCAATAAGATATTATCAGGCAAAACAAAATTATAAGAAGCCTCGAAAAGAATAATTATTAAACTCATTAGGTTTGTTTAAATGATCAGGAAGAGTAGATGTTGGAGTACAAATGTTCAGTTGTTTAATTCTGGTCTGGGTTTAGTTGTTTAATATTTTATATCGTGAACATTACCGTTAGAAGAAACTGAAAATAACACTTTTTTCATATGCAATCACTATATTCGTTTGATTCCTTTGTTGCTTATAGTAATCCAAGTGTGTCCTCTTACCTGATTTCCTTGATTTATTATATGTCTCATTTTTTTCAATTTGATCATATATTGGACACAATCCTTTTGAGGTTCCCCATTTTAATCACTTTGTGAATGCTGTCAACAGCGCGCCCCCTAAAGAACAAGTCGCTAAATGATGGTCCGAAATATCTGATTCATCTAAAGCACTCACATCGAGGACCTCGATTTTATCTGATATACATATAACATCAAATAAAGTATCAGTTAGGCCAGAAATTCTAGTAGCAATTGTAACAAGCAAGTTGAGAGACTGCACATTGTCAAGCAGGATTTTCGTAGGAGAATCATCCACATCCATAAAATTAAAGTTCAAATCACCTCCACAAACAATATCATCACACGAAACAGTGTGTGTGTGTGAATGTGAGGACACATTTGACAATGTGTCCTCAAATATATATTGAAAAATTCATTGAAACTGCCATTTGGAGGTCTATACAAAGATCCCACCATATGTATTTGCTTATTCACCTTCATTTCAATCCATATCTGTTCCAGACATTCATGAGACTCTAAATAAAGAACTCTAACTGAAATATTATTTCTAACATAAAAAGCTACACCGCTCTTTCTAGAACCCCCACCACACCTCCATAAATTATGACCACATATATTCGAGGAACTTTTCAGTATGTTTATATTCAACCATGTTTCAGATAGGCCTTTCTGGGGTAATAACAGCCACTGAAAACAGTTCGAAATATAAATGACAAAAAACGAGTTTCAATAATAGCAAAATTGTATACAATAGCAGAACTCTTATCCTACATTGTTTATGGAAAACTTTTCACTTTCCAAATATTAGATGAGTTGGTACTCAAAATTTCGAATTGAGATGATCCACTGAATCGAATAATGTTTTCACTAAATATCCACATGCTATTCAGACTACAGAATCCAAAGACAGCTATATCTTCCTCGCAAAGAACAATTGAACACATGATAATCATTATGAATAACGCCTCACCTTTCACCAACCATTGATATTTCTCTGCTTCACAATGCGTTCTAAATGCTATCTGAGCGATTACGTTATTCGATCATTTGCTTCCAAATCGTGCATGAACAGAAAACCGGAAGGTCGCCATCTTGTCAAGGCGATTGCCCGTGAAATATGTGGCCGTTATGTGCATAATAATGGGACATTGACATGTGTTTCGTGTATTATGATCCGTATTATTATTTGGATGATATCAGTCGTGATATGCAGATCATATTCAAGCACCCCTCGGCGTGTTTTACTGTCACTAGCAGGTAAGTGGCAGCCTAACAATGAAGAATATATGGACCACTACAGAGAAGTGCCAGAGAGCCTACCTAGCATTATGTCACTTTTGATTTGACCTCTATTTCTCCAGCTCCTTGATGGTGCCGTATTTAATCAATGGCATCCTGAAGTTTTCGAGATTATTTACGTTAAAAATAAATATACTTACCAATTATAACTATAGTACATAACTATTGAATTGCTGGCAATTCAATAGTTACTCAATTATTCCCATCATTTACGTACAAGTGGGATGTTCATGAATATTCATGTTTACTACCTTAAAAACTAATTACCTATGTCTTCAGGAACATAGATGCCGAAAATGGTTGAAATAATTTTAGAATAGGAATAGATAATCGTAGATGAACATTCCGATACAGTTCTGAAAAACTCCTTTATAACGAGTTTCATTCAGTTTCACTTCACTAAAAGTTTCGTACTTCTTTCATTTGCAATCATCTAATTCGTATTTTAAAAGGGTTTTGTCTGATTTTGATTGGAATGCCGTTTCAAATGTCCTTTTCCATATTTCTAGACTATAAGAGAGACCTTATGTCTTTTGGAAATATGGAAGTGAAAAATACCTACTAATAAATCATTTATCTATTAATGATTAAATTTTACGTTTCGCATAATGTACTTTGTACAATGCCTTTTGTCTAATGCACTAATAGAACAGACGGAATTGTATCATACTTTATTCAATATTCTAATCATTCAGAGGAGATTGTTTTTGAACTTATCAAGTGATATCGAAGATATCGATACAGTTCCAGGAGTTTACAAAGGCCAATTGCTCAATTATCTTGTAAATACAAAATGTGAATTGAATAACGTCAATTCGATTTCTGGATTTTCTTTCAACGAGATTGAACGAACTATAACAATGTCATTCGACATCGATGAAACATCGATATTCTCATTCTAGACTAATGATGAATAGAAAAGAAAGATATATTAGGATGAAATACACTGGATAAGGAAAAGAAAATAACAATAAGGGAGAAAAAAATAATTTCCAGCGATCTGAGGGGAAGGAGGTTAGTTTTTGAGGTTTGAAAATTTTCAACTCATTTTCCGTGAGAAGAATTTATGGAAAGAAGTTGAACTTCCGTATCTATGTACATTTTTTTCTCGCAATCTCAAAATTTACGTGAAAAATTCAAATAGTCATATTTTTGATTTTTATCTTTTGAAAAAAGATAATAAGACTTTTCTGGGTAAATTAACCACATTAGACTGGAAAATTTACCCAGAAAATCTGGAAAAATTGTAATTTTTTGTAAAAGTAACTAAGCTTGCACGTTTTCAAGAACGATGTTGTTCACTGATCTGCTCTGTATTTCTTTTACTGGCTCACAGGTTTTACGGAAACAAGGTAGTTATTCACGTTAGTATTATATAGTTTTTCTTACACCATCAGAAACACACTCTTCAACGAACAAGAAGCTCACCGGCACTTGAAAAACAGATATTTTGACGTGCGAATTTTTGATTGAAAATAAGAGTGCTTTTCGATATTGAATCGAATAAAGTGTATGAATAAATACTCAGAAATTTCTGAATAAAATTAGAAAATCAAAAAGTTGTTCACATTATATTTCGAGAGGATGTGGAAAACGTGTGAATTCAAAAGTTGTTAATTCTTTTTCACCTACAAATTTACATTTCAACTTTCTTTCATAGGACCTGTAGTTTTTCGGAAATACTGAAGAACATTTCCATTTCTTTTTGAGAATTCATATCGCCAGTAAATTATTTTTCCATTCATTTCTGTTTTTTCTTTTCCTGTTCTAATGGGTTAAATGCTACTAAAATATTGTGTGGTTTGAAAAACTATTGAACCTGGTCTATTTGTATGAATGAACAGACAAAAATTTCTTCACAAATAATTTTTATTCAACAAATTCAATACAAGTTTTGGTATTGATAGTGATTCAGGCGTATTCGCCGAAAATTTGGATAGAAATGAAATATTTCAGTAGAAATTCGTAGAAATAATTCATGTTATACATTCCTTTCCCACTGGCGTGATTACTCCCAATAAAAACCAATATATTGAGCGTTCGGATGAGTATCATCCGAACATCAAAAAGGCTCAAAGCTCTTTTGAAAGGGGCAAATATTCAATGTTGTAACCAGAGACAAATATGACATTTACATGAAGTGAAATGGATTCTCCGAATATTTCCCATTATATCAAATCCTCTCTGGCCTCTAGCTCGGACGGAGTAATACGCATCCAGGAAGATGATCGTATTACCTGCCAAATTGAACGCGACAAGGAATCTTGCCCAATTTTGTGGATATAATCTAATTTTCTGATATCCAACGTTCATTTCATTCTCCTATTTGCATTTTAGGATCATTTGATCTGAATCGCTCGAATTTTTCAAACAGATTACCTAGAAGACATTGACGATATAAAATTCGTAACAGACATCCTATAAAACTGATTTTCACCCTTTTACTCCTCACGGCAACTTTTAATAAACTAAAAACTTCGGGGCACATCAACAATTAGATGAAGAATTCCTCTAAATGCTGACAAACTTTATCTCAAGTTCGGCTCTCTATATCATGCATACCCATGAAGTAAAATGCATTCTTAAAAAATCTCCTACGCTTTTTCACTGTAAGCATGCATCCGTAAAATTTGCCGTCACAATTCATGAACTCTGCGGCACAGTGCTTGAGAATCACTCTTCCATAAGAAAAATAGCAGCGTATCTATGTATATATATATATATATATATATATATATATATATATATATATATATATATATATATATATATATATATTTTAAATAATTATTATTTGCGCTAACCAAGCACGTACGAAATATATTTTATATGGAGAAATGTATTTTTATAGTGAAAATTCACAATCAAATGTACACCACAAAAGATTACAACCTCGATTTTCGATTCTCAATAATCGAGAAATTTATATTATTATTATTTTACAAAATATATCTATTTACATGTATATATATATTTTTTATTTTGAAAGAAATTATTGAGTTTTTGGTGTTTCAAAATTGTTCATCAAAAATCTCCAGAACATTATGTTTCGGTCCATTTTTTGGGCCTTTTTCAAATCAAGTTTATCAATATATTGTCATCACTCAAAAAAAAACGAAATGACAGGCATGTATACAACATTACACGATCAAAACTTACCACGAGAACATAAACAATACTTATGACTACAATATGAAACAATATTCAAATGAAGAAAGGTTTCCAATAATTACACTTTTATTGAAAAATTAGGTTACTTTTCAATCGATACGATTTCGTTCAAATTCGGACAGAGACTAATTTTCATTTCACTACATCTGTTTTTCCGGTGTCACTATGCGCATAGGATGTTATAGACTTTACTTAGTCTTTTCATATCTATCTTGTCATTAACGGCATCCTGGTTTTTTTTATAAACATCATTTCATGATATTCTCGTTTTCTTTTGTTATATTCGGATTTTAGGATTTTGTTTTCAAGTAAAATCTTTGCTTCAATGCCTGTTCGTGTTTTTTTGATGCAGTAATGTTCTTGTGATAATATCTGTGACCATTTAGCCTGTTTTGTAGGTGTCAGCTGGTTTGTCCAATATACACTCCTGAGCAGTCTTGACAAGGTATCTGATATACAGTGTGTGTCTTTTTGTTGTCTGGTATGATGCTTTCAAGTTTACTGATGGCACATTGTAGCAAATTATGTCCTCTATGATATAATGTTATATGGTGTTTTTTGAAAAAATTAACTAGGTTTTCCGATAGATTTGGAATATATGGCAAAGGTAGAAATTGGTTGTTGGTTGTATTTTCAGTTTCATTAGTTTCGTTGTTTATTTCATTTGTTAGGTGTTTTTTCCATCTTGGTTCAAAATTTACACTGACTCGTTTTCTAGGGTATGAGTTACCATATGAAACTTGTTTGGCCTTATCAATTGCCTCATGTAAGTAGCTTGGGTAACTGAGCTTTATTGCCCGATCTGCTAAACCAATTATAACCGCATTTTTTGTGAAATGTTGTGTTGTGAAATATAATTGAGGTAATGTCCCGACCACGTTAATTTTGTATACCATTTTGTTTCTAGGTTGTTGTGCTTGTGGGAAATGGTCATGTCAAGGAAATTTATTTAATTTTTGCTTTCACATTCTATTTTAAATTTCAGCTTTTCGTGGTAACTGTTAAATTGTTCCAATATATATCCAGTTTTATTTTTTGGGACTGCTGTTATACAATCATCAACATAACGGAAGAAAATTTTATTTTGGGATTACCTTATTTTCCAGTTCTTCCATCATTATCTGCGCAACGATGCTTGATATTGACGCTCCCATGGCACAGCCTTTAATTTGTTTGAAAACAAAATGTTTCGATGAAAGGACCTTTTATAAAAAAATGGAAGGCTGTGTCATGGGAGCGTCAATATCAAGCATCGTTGCGCATATTGACGCTACATATATATATATATATATATATATATATATATATATATATATATATATATATATATATATATATATATGTATATATATAGTTTCAAGATTCATAAATCATTCATACTAGTGAATACGAGACTCTTAATAGAAATATCGAAATATTTGAAAAAATACTCTTAGGGAGCTCTCTACACAAATGTTGTCAACGAGAACGTTCCCATCATTTTCGAGAGAGAATATTAAGTGCTCTTCGAAAAATTATCGAACTTGTTGAAGGATAATACAATGATAAATGATAATATAAATGATAACAGTTGTTTCATCATTACAATGAACCATCAGTCTCATTTAATCAATTGATCAATCAAGAATCGATAACTTTCAAATTGCCCTCAGGTCCTATATTGTTGGTTTTGTCTGACTAATAAATGTATAGGTATCCCTCAAATTGAAATATTTTTCAGTTAGTAAATATAAAAAAAATTTCATATTTGGAGTTGAATAAGAAATTACTTCTATCAACAGATTGTAAGAAAATGTTTATTTCTCTAAATGAAATAATCGGTAGATTTCAACGAAATCCACTGCTGATTTTATATGGAGGTGAATACCTATCATGACTTAATCATTTTAATGTTCAAAATTCAAAAAATTCAATACGAACGACAAATGAAGTCCAAAGTTTGATATTGATGGATATTGAATTAGGCAATCGTTTACAATTGAATCGAGATCAAATCTGAAACGGAAGTTAGAGCAAGAGACGATCTACAATTGATTCCATGAAATTTGGAACAGAATTATAAAGAAAACATGAATAGACATTATTCAAAATGGTGTTGTATTTCACTCTGGTGATACATATTTCTTATAGGGTAAAATTCTTGAACTCTAGTAGAAAATTTGGTCCTGAAGGTACCTCTATCTACCTAGTCTCCGATGCGAACAATTCAGCCTTCAAATTACTTTTGGAACATCAGCATTAAAGTAGTGCCACTGCTCTTGATCTTCTCGAAGGAAGCCACAATGATGGACCATATGAAATCACACGAGTCTCTCACAGAGTTTCGCACAGTTTCCGAGCTTGCGAAGGCAATAAGTAATGTAAATGGTATTATAGTCCATAAAATAACACTTTTTTTCATTGTGATATCTTTCACTCATCATTCAATCACCTAGGACTGAAGGAATCCACTTTCACCAACATAATCTATTATCTTGTCATCTAGGTTATAATGATCGAAATTGAGGAAATCGATTGACTTATCGTTTTTACGTTGACGGCATGAGAACTCATTTCATTACATTGTTTCGAAATGTTATCGCCCTAATAATGAAACAATTTCCTTTGCTGCCTACTAGTTCCTGCCTACATGATACAAAACTTTCACATTGTTTGAGGAAAATGATAAGTCGACTTCTTTTTCCGGAATATACACAGTGAAAGCAGCAAAATTGTGAATTGGGTCGATATTCCAATGAGCTTTCAAAATATATAATATGAATCAGAATTTGGAAAATGAAAGAATAATCTTAAAATGCCAGTTCTGAAATTAAAATCAGATCATTATCAAAATAATGAGTTCGAATTGCTGAATCAAGAAATTATTCGTCAAGTATATTCGATTATGACCTTATAGGTCTTTATCTTTATCACTTCTATTAGAGTACCTAGAGTGTTAACATGACTATAATAGAATATAAATTTAAATTCAAACACTTGAACTTATGATTTATACCTTATTGACTACATAGCATGACGCGTTTCGTCGTTACAAACGACTTCTTCAGATCATCATTATTCTGTAAGCATCTGAAGAAGTCGTTTGTGACGACGAAACGCGTCATGCTATGTAGTCAATAAAGTATAAATCATAAGTTCAAGTGTTTGAATTTAAGTTTATATTCAATTATAATGGATTTACATCCAGTAAACGCCAACACTAGTAAACATGACTATAAATGACTATTTCAATTGTATTGAAAAAAATTGGTGCATTCGCGTTGGACGCTTACGCGCTTTGAGCGCTCACGCTTATAAGCACAAAAATTTTGGTGTTCGCGTTGGCCTATAAGCGCTTAGAATCAATAACTGAATTTCGTTCGTTTTGGATACTGTGAGCGTCAAATTGTCAATTGACGCGTCAATAATCATCCACATGGCAACTGTCAATCATCCACATGGCAACCAAATAATAAAAAGTTTATTAGAAATTATCGATGATGAGTCTGATGATAGTGATGAGTTTGATATGATTGAAGATAGTGATAATGATATGGAATTGGAATTGAAGTATTGCAATACTCATTCGAATTTATCTTTCAATAAAGAACCTATACCAAGAATTAAAAACTTTGTTGAAGAGGTTATACCAGCATTTTCTGATACAGAATTCAAGTCTCATTTTAGGTAAATATTTATTACAATTTAAGGATTTAGTTAACGAATAAAATAAATAAATTTTTCAATAATTTTAGGGTGTGTCGATCAACATTTGATTTTGTTCGTGAAAAAGTTGAATCATCGTTAATGAGAAAAATCCCAGGATATAAAATGATATCACCAGACAAACAGTTATTAATCGCTTTATGGAAAATGGCTACTCCGGATTCGTATCGGTATAATCGAAAATAGTTATATTTTGAATAACAGTATTATTAAAATTAAATATTAATGTAATCCGTTGTTCTTTAAGCTCGGTTTGCCAAAGGAATATTAGTTATATTTTGAATTTAAGTATTATTAAAATTAAATATTAATGTAATGCGTTGTTCTTTAAGCTCGGTTTGCCAAAGGTTTGGCGTCAGTTTTGCAGCAGCGTGGTGGAGTGTACGAAGGGTCACATCAGCTCTAGTCGAAATAGCCCCGAATTTTATTACTTGGCCTGAAAATGAAAAACTTGCTGAAATTTCTAATGAATTTGAAGCTATGAGCGGCTTTCCCAATGTTATCGGTGCAATTGATGGAACACATATAAATATACCCGCACCTCGGGAACATCCGGAATGTTATGTCAACAGAAAAGGACATCATTCTATTCAATTACAAGTAAGTAAGCTGTCATGTGAATTAACAATATTTGTATATATTAATTTTTATTGTTTGTTCAAAAATAGGCTATTTGTGATGCTCAATGTAAATTCATTCATTGTTATGCTGGGAATGTTGGTTCTGTACATGACGCACGAGTATTACGTCTATCAGAAGTGAATGATTACCTCAATGATGAACAGAAATTTCCGAACGATTGTCATTTAGTCGGCGATGCAGCTTACCCTCTTCATCAACATTTGCTCACCCCATATCGAGATAATGGGCACTTATCAGTAAGACAAAAAAATTATAATTTTTGTCATTCATCAGCACGTATAGCAATTGAACGTGCATTTGGATTACTCAAAAAAAGATTTCGCAGTTTACTGACACTTCTCGACATGAATCGAACTGATTTAATTCCCGAGTTCATAATTGCTTGTTGTGTCATGCATAATATATGCTTATTAAAAAACGATGAACTTCCAGTGGAGGAAGTAATAGAAGAAAATGGTAACATAAATGCAATGAATTGTAATAGATTTTTTCCTGCTGATGGTGTTGATAAACGGAATCGTATATGTGAACAATTAATTATAAGAAATGTGTAATCAAAGCAACTTTGTCATTTAAATAGATACAAATTACGTGCAATTATGATAAATATATATTTTAAGATGATTTTTATAATTATATATATACACAATGTCCATTTTTAAAATCAAATATTATATATTTAATTAACAATTGTATATAAGTGTTGAAGTGAATATTTTGGATGAAATTAAATGAAATAAAACAAATTTTTTTTAGTTTATTATATTTAATGGTATAAAAAATATTTTAATAAAATAGTATACAAGTTATTAAATTTATTTAAATTATAATAAGAACAATAAAAATATATGATGTTAAGAGTATTGTAAGCGCTTATCTTATTAAGCGTTGAATAAAACGTTTGTAAAACTTGAAAATAACATTAGTAAGTAGTCGCTTACTTCTGTAGGAAAAAATATAAAAGTCATATAAACATAATTAAAAACATATATAAACATAATTAAAATTAATCAAGTAATTGAATTAAAGTCTAGCATAATTAGTTCAAACAGAATTATTAGAATTCACAAGCTTTAAATATAAAAGTCATATAAACATAATTGAAAACATATATAAACATAATTAAAATTAATCAAGTAATTGAATTAAAGTCTAGCATAATTAGTTCAAACAGAATTATTAGAATTCACAAGCTTTAAATATAAAAGTCATATAAACATAATTGAAAACATATATAAACATAATTAAAATTAATCAAGTAATTGAATTAAAGTCTAGCACAATTAGTTTAAACAGAATTATTAGAATTCACAAGCTTTTCTAATAATTCTAGAGCTTTTTTTGTACTCATTGGCCTCTTCGGCTCTTTGGGCTTTAAAGGCCATGAATTCTTTAAACCGACGCTCCTTATTTTCTTCCCTCTTCTTCATTCCGTCTTCAAAGGCAGCTAATAAGTTACTTGCGGGGGTACTTCTTCCTTTCTTTCCTGCCAACAAAAATATTATATTCTTATTATTATAGAGAACTCCTTAAATGGAATCAAATATCCTTACGGTTTGCTTCATTATCCAAATCAGTACTGCTACTTCCACAACTACTTTCGGATAAAGTTCTTTTTTTCCCAGTAGAAGAGCAAACCGCGACAGGTGTAATGGAAGGCTTATCACCCATCAGATCATCCATTAACTGAAAAAATTAAAAATGTAATTTCTTCTGGAAATGTAGACAGTTACACTTACAGTGAAATACGGCCAATGTTTTGCAAAGTTTCCAGACTTATTGTTATGATCTTTGTTTTTCTTATAGGTTTTTTTCATTCCAGAAAATTTGGATAAGCACTGAGGTCCTGTAATATTGTGCCCATGAGATTTCAGTTCAGCACTAATGTCCAGCCACAATTTTTTTTTACTAATTCTTCCGCTATTGAAATCATTTTGACGCTTTTCATATTCGTCAAGAAGCAGAAGAATAGCTTCATGAGGCCATTTAAATGCTGTAATAAACAATTGGATGTTAAATTACATGCATAATAATCGACTTTGATTTATCTTGATTAAAATTACCTGAATCTTCACTTGGATTTCTCATGGATTCCTCAATGCTTCCATTCAAATCAGATTCCGAACCTTCAGGTTCTTCTGCGTCGGTTTCTAAATATTTACCATTAAATAGATAAAAATTTAATTAATAACACAAATTTAAACTTATGGCAATAAAATTCCTTTCATGCACATTAAACCTTACAATATTTATGAAACCTACCGCTAATAAATCGAGCATATTCTAAATTTTCAGCCTCTTCTAATTTTAAACTTGCAAAAGTTGCATCTGAAATAAATATAAGCCATTTCACCTATAAACCTTCACCCACAAGCTTGAATATTTTTCCTTTTAATAAATAATTTGGTATATATACCTGTTTGTAGTCGCTCAAATTCACGTTCCGTAACAGTAATAGTATAAGTTTTATTACTTTCTGGATTAGTTAGCTCAACAGAAATTAATTGTGTACTACAGCTTGCCATTTTTGCGAGATTGTAAAAAATTGAACACGAATTTAGGCGTAAAAGAAATTTGGTTAGCTTATGCTTGTTTGACAGATAGTAAAAATTGGCGCTCACGCTTTTGCTGCCCTACCTCTGTAGCGTGAGCATCTGTGAGCGCGAAAAAGTGCTACGAACTCAGCCTATCTACGAACTGAGCGTGCTTATTTGAAACTCATAAGCGCCAAGCCGAACGGTGAAAACGAACTTTGAGCGCGCTCAAAGCGAGTAAGCGTCCAACGCGAATGCACCCAAAAAGACAAAGTTACATCATTTTCATGAAAGAGTAAGATCAAATAAGCATGAACTCACACTTTCTCGAGGTTGGTATTAAACGATGTTTGTACAATTTGCAAAATAGAGTTATCGAAACAATCGTCCAAAAATAAATTAATACAATTAAAAGAAAAATTTTTATAGAGAATATGTATACAATGATAATTGATCAGTTTGTTTGACATTTGTCAAGGTACTCAGTCACGTCAACGTCAGTAAAAATTAGTTGTTACCAACCAATGTTCAACTCAACCATTATATCGTTACAGGAGTGTAGATTGAAACGGTATCTGTGATTTCACTACAACAAGAAAACATAAACCACAAACTAAAAGGTCTGACCTGTGTCCAAAAACAGTAAATACGCATACACTGAACTTAATTGATGGATATCAGTTTTTCTGTTCATACTGTTTGTTTCTTGAAATATGAAAGCCATCTCCATAAACAGTCTTCTTGTACGATTTTGCTGTCTACATAAAACTTTCGTAGAGTCATAATCCATACTATATCCATATTTATTTACGTGTTCAGCAAGTGCGCATCTCTCGGGGTGAAGCCTGCAGTCACTCTTGTGAGACACTACACTACACTATTATGTGTCTCACAAGAGTGACTGCAGGCTTCACCCCGAGAGATGCGCACTTGCTGAACACGTAAATAAATATGGACATAGTATGGATTATGACTCTACGAAAGTTTTATGTAGACAGCAAAATCGTACAAGAAGACTGTTTATGGAGATGGCTTTCATATTTCAAGAAACAAACAGTATGAACAGAAAAACTGATATCCATCAATTAAGTTCAGTGTATGCGTATTTACTGTTTTTGGACACAGGTCAGACCTTTTAGTTTGTGTTTTATGTTTTCTTGTTGTAGTGAAATCACAGATACCGTTTCAATCTACACTCCTGTAACGATATAATGGTTAAGTTGAACATCGGTTGGTAACAACTAATTTTTACTGACGTTGACGTGACTGAGTACCTTGACAAATGTCAAATAAACTGATCAATTATCATTGTATACATATTCTCTATAAAAATTTTTCTTTTAATTGGATTAATTTATTTTTGGACGATTGTTTCGATAACTCTATTTTGCAAATTGTACAAACATCGTTTAATACCAACCTCGAGAAAGTGTGAGTTCATGCTTATTTGATCTTACTCTTTCATGAAAATGATGTAACTTTGTCTTTGTAGATCCCTGAGGATGGAAATAAATATTTCCGAAAGCTTGGATTCACTTTAAAGAGTTTTCTTTTTTACCTTTTTTGCCGCATACCCCAATACTCTGTATTTCCTTTTCATAATAGTCGGCGACTAACATTGCAATTTTTGATCAAATATGGGGTTCTACCAGAACATCCGGAATAACTACGGAGACGCAGCTGTGGGGAAGTTGAAGCAATGGTCCAAGACAAAGCTCAAGCTTGCCAGAGAATACAACAGAAGATCTTTCCTATTACAATGTAGAAGTTATGACATCAAACCGAAACATATAATTTCAGCCATCAAACCAATCCATGACCTACTAATAGGACAAGACGTGTACAACCAAATGGATGAATGGAGTAATGGATTGGGACGAAAACTAATTAACATTGAGATTGCTACTAACCATAAAATTGTTAATAAACTTGAGAATTCACTACAGGTTCTAAAAGCAGAGATAATTTCACTGATTAACGAGTTAACATTCAATAGATTCTCCAATAAGCAATTGAGGAATTACAACAGAATTTTTCATAACATCAAAAGTAAAAATATTAACAAGCTTCAAGCTCTGAAAGCTCAAACACTTCAAAATTGTTTGCGTTCTCATCAAAATTGGGTAAAAAATCTTTCAGATGTGATTATACCACAAGACATCTTGGATTTCATTTCTTTAGGACCAAATTTTAGCATAGAACCGAAGATAGGGAGGGACGTCTCTGTAAAGAGCATCCTTGCAGATGTGGATTTTGTTATTTCATCTATTACTGATCCTGTCCAACGCAATATCACGTTGGCTAGGGCTACTAACATTATGACGAACCAGGTTCAACACAAAGAATTGAGGCCGGTGTTTTACAGGTCACTATTCAATAAAACGAGGAAGTTCCTGAAGGAGAATGAGAATATCATACTTACAAGGTCAGACAAAGGCAACGTCACTGTAGTTATGAACAGAGATCATTATCAACACCTAGCAAATGAGATGATAACCAATGATACATCCTATGTTTTGATCCGTAGCGACCCTACATTGTCCATACAGGCGAAGTGCAATAGGTTACTTAAAACTTTATATGATACGAAACAAATTGATGAGATAACCAAGAGAAAGTTAACTAATTATCGAGGTATATTACCAAAATTCTATGGATTACCAAAGATCCATAAAGAAACACTATCATTGAGACCGATAGTTTCATCTATAGGTGCATCTACTCAATTCATCTCTCAATTTGTCACTGATATTCTAACAAAAGCATATGATTTTGACAATGACTACTATGTAAAGGACTCATTTCAGGTCAAGGAGTTGTTTAACAATAGAACTCTGCCTCCCGGTTATGTAATTGCTAGTCTAGACGTTGTGTCACTATTTAGTAACGTCTATCTAAATGCCGCACATAGAGCGATTTACAAAAACTGGTTCCGAATTCAAGAGTTTTGCGGTGATATCTCGCAAGATACCTTAATTGACATGATCACTTTGTTGTTTGAAAATACTTATTTCTCCTTTGACAACAGATATTACAGACAGACTTTCGGTACACCGATGGGGGCGCAGGTTTCACCGATTATTGCTGCGTACGTGATGGATGATTTGCTGGACATGGTGTTGCCCGTGTTGTCATTCGATGTGGAATTTTTGAAAAAATATGTCGATGATATAATTGTTGCACTACCTAGGGATGGCATCGCTGAAATGGTGGAAACCGTGAACTCTTATGACCCTTACATTCAATTCACTGTTGAAACTGAAGACAACAATCGTTCAGTTCCTTTTTTTTGATACTCGTTTAATACGAACACCGGAGAACAGTATTCTGGTAGACTGGTACCGAAAACCTTGTAGCTCTGGTAGGTACCTGAATTATAATTCTTACCATAAACACAATATCAAAACCAATTTGGTAAGACAGATGAAGGAGAGAGTGACGAGAATATCGTATGGGTCATTCCATCAGAAGAATCTCCAAATTCTAAAAAAATTGCTACTAGATAATTCCTACCCGATCAAACTAATCAATAAGAACCTGTTCAACACGTCTTCTACGCTCAAAAATGGTGGTATGCTCGGACAGATCAGTGATCGGGAATGGTTAGACTCAGACGCTGCCCTATCACAACATCATATTACCCAAGGTAGTAGTGTTGTTGATTTCCGCATAACACAAGAACCGGATGACAGTCAACATTATAATGAACTTCCAGTCATGCAAGAAACAAAGGACAACGAAAATATGAATGATGTAGGTCCGACAGAAACTGGTGATCTGGAGGAACATGGAGAGGAACATATAATTTACACATCCTTACCTTATCTGAGGAACATGACTCCAAGACTTACGAGACTTTTTAATAACGCCGTGAAGATGAAGATTGCAAATAGGTCTGTACTTACCATCAATTCAATTTTTACAAAATTAAAGGATAAAGTTCAAAGAGAATCTCAGATAGATGTTGTCTATAGCATTCCTTGTAACAACTGTGAAAAAATATATATAGGCCAAACTGCCAGACCCTTAAAAAATAGAATAGTGTCTCACAAGAGTGACTGCAGGCTTCACCCCGAGAGATGCGCACTTGCTGAACACTTAAATAAATATGGACATAGTATGGATTATGACTCTACGAAAGTTTTATGTAGACAGCAAAATCGTACAAGAAGACTGTTTATGGAGATGGCTTTCATATTTCAAGAAACAAACAGTATGAACAGAAAAACTGATATCCATCAATTAAGTTCAGTGTATGCGTATTTACTGTTTTTGGACACAGGTCAGACCTTTTAGTTTGTGTTTTATGTTTTCTTGTTGTAGTGAAATCACAGATACCGTTTCAATCTACACTCCTGTAACGATATAATGGTTAAGTTGAACATCGGTTGGTAACAACTAATTTTTACTGACGTTGACGTGACTGAGTACCTTGACAAATGTCAAATAAACTGATCAATTATCATTGTATACATATTCTCTATAAAAATTTTTCTTTTAATTGGATTAATTTATTTTTGGACGATTGTTTCGATAACTCTATTTTGCAAATTGTACAAACATCGTTTAATACCAACCTCGAGAAAGTGTGAGTTCATGCTTATTTGATCTTACTCTTTCATGAAAATGATGTAACTTTGTCTTTGTAGATCCCTGAGGATGGAAATAGATATTTCCGAAAGCTTGGATTCACTTTAAAGAGTTTTCTTTTTTTCCTTTTTTGCCGCATACCCCAATACTCTGTATTTCCTTTTCATAATAGTCGGCGACTAACATTGCAAATTTTATATATATATATATATATATATATATATATATATATATATATATATATAATCTTCATTTAAGGTTCTCGTAATACAATTATATAGGTTAAATAATAGTAACAATTCTAACTTTAAGATCTATCTTGACAATTATGTTGCCTAAACAGAAATTATACATTTTTTCACCAAGACCGTAGCCTGTGGTGAGTACGAATAATGTATATTTATATTCTGCAATATTTAATACCTACATACTTAGGAAGATATCTTTTTGAATTATTTGAGAAATACTTACTAATCTAAAAATTGGATAACAATATTGTGGAGAAGCGAATATCAATATTATAAAAATGTGTAACACGAACATATATTGTTTTATAGCCATTTTAGCTTTCAAAAGTTCACCAGTCGATGAATCATATAATTGTCCTTTGTTTTCATCCAGTTCTTTATGTCAGACTTGAACACTTTTTTAATGTTAATCATATTTTTCAAAACAAATCGCAATTCATTATAGATTCTTGGTGCCAAATAGGAGTAGCTTCGAAGACATATAGATTTACTGTATTGCGGAATTGATAGAGAGTTCCTGCTATATCTGGTATTCAGGCTATGTTCTAAAAAGTAACAATTGTCTATTTTCTTTTCCGTGAAGATTAGCAGCGATTGAACAAACAGCTGTTATATATCCAGAATGTCAGCATCTTCATACAGAAAGTCAGTAGGATATCTGATATCTTTTTTATGAAGGATTTTCAGCAGCCATTTTTGTTGGATTTTTAGTTTTTTATTACTGTATCATGGCATCACCCCACGCAACAATACCATATCGTATTAGAGACTCCGCCAGTGCTTTGTAAATTATTGTTTGATGTTTTATGTCTAGATAATTGACAGTTCTTCAAATTTGCATAATAATCCTCTAAGCTTACCATTAGAGCTTCTGACGTGGGAATCCCATTTAAGGTGCGAATCCAGTATAACTCCTGAGTATTTGCATTCGTATGTGCAAGAAATGTCGAATGTCTTTTCTGCAATTTTGGTTATCAGTGGTTCATCAGTTGAATCAGTTAACATTGGAATATATATATATATATATATATATATATATATATATATATATATATATATATATATATATATATATATATATATATATATATATATATATATTTCATTCGAGCAGTGCCGGAGAATCAGAAAGACAAAAAAGGGCAACGAAAAAAGGAAAGTCAGTCACAAATGTACTGACAAATTAAATGCACAAGCATTTTGAAGTAAATTGCCCTATCAACAAATGGTTTAAGAAAACATAAAAATTTTAAGGGATAATGCTAATGTTATTGTTCTAAACAGTGATGAGGGAACACTGACATTATGAACAAAGTAGATAACGAAGACAAAATATAATCATTGCTAGACTCAAAAGATTTCAAAATGTTACAGAGAGATCTAACGTTGACTACACAGAATGAATGCAATAAGTTGATAACAAAATTACAACAAAATAAATATATAACAAAACAGACAGCAAAGGATATCAGGAACTATAACACTGTCTGTCCACGTTTTTATGGGAACCCAAAAATACATGAAGAAATTAATCCTATTAGACCTATAGTGACCACTATAAATAGCCCTATGACTACACTATCAAAATTGATCGCAGATATTTTGAAGGCAGCTCAGATGTTGGCAATGACTTTTATATAAAGGATACTCACCAATTTGCAAAACAGACAAATAATTTCATTTTACCAGATGGATATAGGGTGGTCTCATTCGATGTTGTAAATCTATTTGGAAATTTAGATAAAAAAAAAGTAACGGAGGTTCTTACAAAAAATAGAGAGACAAAAAACAATACACTGATATCATAAAACAACACACTGATATAGATCAGGCATTGTTCTCTGAAATAATAACATATTTATTGAAAAAAAAATATGGCACATTTGGGGGAAATATAAACAAATATTTGGATGTGCAATAGGAATAAGATTAAGCCCAATTTTGGCTCAATATGTAATGGACGACTTGATAATAACCTCAATGACAAAATTAAATTTTGCAGTACCTCTGTAAAAAAAGTTCGTTGATGATATTATAATAACACTACCAGAAGCAAAAATTGAGGGAACATAAAAATGTTTCAATTATTACTACGGAAGCTTGAAATTTACTGTTGGAAAATAAGTGAACGACATGGGGTCCCATTCTTGGACACAAAAATACATAAAAAAGATTGAAACGTTGAAGCTAGGCTGGTACAGAAAAAAAGAAATGTTCGAATAAATTTATAAACTTTCATTCAAATCATAATATGAACATCAAAATAAATTTTATAAGAGGAATGAAAAACCAAGTTAATTAAATCTGCCGTAACACTTTCAGAATAGAGGAATTGGGAAATCTATAGGAAATACTTGAACAAAATTCGTACCCTGTCAGCATGATCAGGAAGCTGTTATATGCCTCAAGTGATACTAATAAAAAGAATAATTCCGAAGAACCGAGAAGAGATGAAAGAGAAAATGAAAATTATTATGCGTACATACCGAATATAAATAACTTAACAAAAAAAACTATTCAAAGAAGAAAATGTAAAGATTATAACATACAATCAGAAAACAGTTGAAGGATCATTTAGTACACTCAAAGATCAAATCCCAAAACCATTGAAAAGTGAAATAATATATAAAATAAGTTTCAAAGGCTTTGATAAAGTATACATAGGACATACATCACAATGGTTGAAAAATAGGATAGCTCAACATAAATCAGATATAATAAATGGAGAAGATAGATGTGCCCTAGTAACACATATAATTAAGTTAGACCATAGAGCAAACTAGGACGATGTACAAATCCTAAAAACTGAACGTTTTTAGGAACGTGAACCACAATCACTCAAAAATGAAGAGAGTCATCTCCATCAAGCTTTTCAGGCCAACGGATATTCTTTCCAAGAAGTCACCAGAGCACTGAGGCCCAGAAAGGGAACCGGAGTACCACCAACGGAGGAACCCAAACAAGGAGTGGCAATAATGCCTTTCATCAGAGGAGTAACGGATCGAATCGGGAGATTACTTCAGCGTCACGAAGTGAGGGCTATTTTCAAGCCAACCCATCAAGTTCGGAATTTGTTGCGGTCAGCGAAGGATCCACGGGATGAACTATCTTCAGCTGGTGTTTACAAAATCCCTTGCTCATGTGGTTCGGTTTATATTGGTACAACTAAACGTAGCATCAAGACACGCCTCAAAGAACATGAAGGTCATTGTCGCCGAGTTCAGCCTGAGGAGTCAGCTGTAGCAGAGCATGCCTATAACAACTTGGAGCATAATATCAAATACGACGACGCTGAGGTTCTCTCCACGGATCGAAATTACTACGCCAGGCTCCAACGAGAGGCTATCGAGTTACACAAGCATCGCAACAATTTCAATCGGAAAGAAGAAGCCATGAGAATAAGAAACATTTGGCACCCTGCACTGAAACGGAAGCTGATTGGTCCAACAGCAGACAACGAACGCGTTGGGGTGGACCAATCAGAGCGAAGCGGACATATTGCCGAGCCACGAAGACCTATAAATATCGGCACTCTAGTCAACAGGTCATCAGTTGCTCCAGAGTCGTCGCCCAGTACGCCACTACGTCGAAGCACTCGCCGCCACTGAAGATGTCTCTCGCAGTTAGGGACGAAACGTCTGGAAGAGGAGGAGTTCCAGTTGACCACGGCCAATCAGCCCGGAAAATCATTTCACCATGTTTCACAATGGACACCGGCCGTGAAAGCCTACACGATTTCATATCACAAAAGACTTATACGTGAGATGATAGAAATGAAAAAAGGTGAAAATACTATAAATAGACAAAGTTACACGAAACTTGAGTAACATATATAGCTTTTTACTGAATAGGGATCAAGAAAGGAAACACGACAAAAAAGGAGAAGAAAAGAAACAACTGGGGTCAGATGATACGTGATAAGAATATGGACATTTAACCTGACATTATATAATAAAATTAAATATTGAGATAAAATTGTAAATGTCGGATGAATATGGCAAATAACGCTTATGTTATTAATTAACTAATTAACGCTGTTAATTAGTTTAATGATTGTAACCTCAACTCTCATGTAAGCAAACAGTGTATATTTTTTCTCGATGTTATTTAAAGTTGTTTTAAATATTTTAGAACCCTGAATATATATATATATATATATATATATATATATATATATATATATATATATATATATATATATATATATATATATATATATATATGAATATACGAATATACGAATGACAATTAGGTTCAATCAGTATTATTTCTCAATTTCCGTTTTCATAAGGCAAACCTTATTTCTAATGAGGAAAACTGCTTCCAGTAATCTCAGGTTGAACAGTTACCTCTAAGTTATACAATAAGATTCGAAAACAATGAAGAGTAAGCTCTTATGTCTGTTGAATTATAGTAGTGTTAATTGTTATTGAAGAATTTGAGTCGCTGTTGATTAATTGTAAAATTACCCCTGAATGTTATTTGAAATACCCCTTACCTAAAATAATAACGTGCACAAACACCTTCTCATTCCGAATAATTCAGAGGGATCCATTAATTCCTCGCTTAAACCTCTTATAACTTTCTCCCTTTCATTATTCAGACACTATTACGGGCGAGTAGAACTAGGTGAATTAATCTTCTTGCAGTATTAGAGGGTGCTAAAGCTGTGGCGGTACAAGAGCGTGGCGATAACACTTCATTGCACACTGTGGTCATAGTGATCACTCTAATTCGAAAAATTCAAAGTCAAGAGGGACATAATTTTGGACACTTCAAGAGATTCTTCAGAAAAATTCTAATTCTAAGACTGTAGTTTTCAAACTCATCATGAAACATAATCGCAAGCAAAAATGATTTTTCAACTGTTTATAGTGTACTCTACAACAAAAATTCCAAGTTTTGTAATATTTTTTGAAAAATTTGAAATTCACATAAAGCTTCACATTTCGAAAATGTACGTTCGCAAATGTAAATTTGGAAGTTCTGGCTCGATTGTAAATTTCTTACTGAAACGAAAATGAATATTATTTCCCTTTTTTTTTTGGTGTTCGTAACATACTACCTACATAGCTACCTACTAACGAATGTATATTTTCGGAGTATGAATATTCTTTTTCTTTCTATTCGTTTCAAACATCATTCATAAATTTATAAATCATGACAGCTTTTCATTCTGGTCTATTTTAGTAAGTCAGTGTTTCTAGGCCTTCTCTCCTAACCACATAACTGCAGAATTTCGCTATTTTGTCTGTTACCGGTACCGGGTGGATCGATTTTTTTATTTTTAAGTAGTTTTTAAATGGCAAAGTAGGATCATGAAACTACCTTAGTCCGATAAATTCATCATAGAGAACAAAATTATCGATTAAACTTATGGATAATATTTATTTATATCTTTGTTTGTCAGAAATATAAGTTTGTGTGTCTATTGATTATTGTATTAAGTATTGTATCGTAAAAAAGTTGAAAATACTGAAATTTCTGCCCTAAAGAGTAAAAAATTTTGATGCACATTTTCTCCTTTTCAAATGATTCTGAGATACAAATGATATAGTACAAGAAAACAATGAAAAAATTATATCGATATCGTTGAAAAAAATTAATGAAAAAAACGTAAATACTCTGAGGCATATACACACACACACACACACACACACACACACACATATATATATATATATATATATATTTATATATACATATATATATATATATATATATATATATATATATATATATATATATATATATATATATATATATATATATATATATATATATATATATATATATATATATATATATATATATATATATATATATATATATATATATATATATATATATATATATATATATATATGTTATATTGAAAGTTTTTAGCAATAACAGGCTTTTTTTGATATGAAAAAGTTTATTGTTGTTGACGTTTCGTTGTTATATTACATCTTTGTAAAAACTATAATATAATAACTTATATTATATTATTGATATAACAACGAAACGTCAACAAAAATAAACTTTTTCATATCAAAAAAGCCTGTTATTGCTAAAAACTTTCAGAATAAAATATCTTAAACAGGCAATAAATCAATTTCAAGAAATATATATATATATATATATATATATATATATATATATATATATATATATATATATATATATATATATATATATAGATATATATATAAGGAAATTGAAATTTTTGTGCTTATGGCACTGAATGAAATATTTGAGAAAATGAACAGAAGAACATTAATTCGAAAAATTCAAATTAATCAAGAGAATGTTGTAGTAGAGCTAGACATATGAACGTGTACGATGTGATGCCTCCATTATCTTTCAAGGGATAAATGTTAGAGAAATATTGAAATCGATGCCACACCTGATGGAAGTGCGAGACATATATGTTTCGTTCTGCAAGGAACTCGTCAGTCGCACCACGTCCATCGAAGTGAGGCAACGATTTCAACCCCCAAGCATCTTCTTGTGACTCCAAGTGGAAGATTGTAGAGTTATGAGTACTCCACAATTCCATCTATGGGAATCAGTAGAAAACACCTCTCAGTTTATAAACACACCAAGCATCGAAACTTCACATATCTTTTATACCCGTAGGTATCTACTAAATTGCAATGTCTATCTGACAAATATCATCGAACGATGTCTTTAAATGTCAATAGGTTGCGTTAGTAGTACGCTCGCGTTTTTTGCCTCACTTCGATGGACGTGGTGCGACTGACGAGTTCCTTGCAGAACGAAACATATATGTCTCTTACTTCCATCAGGTGCGGCATCGATTTCAATATTTCTCTAACATTTATCCCTTGAAGGATAATGGAGGCATCACATCGTACACGTTCACATGTCTAGCTCTACTATAACATGTTCTAGTGTTCATTTTCTTATATATATATATATATATATATATATATATATATATATATATATATATATATATACATATATATTTATATATAAATATATATATATATATATATATATATATATATATATATATATATATATATATATATCATTGAGAAATTTTCACACTTCCCTTTCATACCGTGAGATATATCGACGACAAAATTAACTCTCTCAAACATTTATAAGGCTTGAGTAAACTTGCTCAACAAATGAATTTTCTCTGTTTTGACTAAATTTGAAAAAACTAGGTCAATCATTTATTTTCATAAGTGACCACAAGGCAATACCTGACCCTATTAATGTCAGAAATTTCCAGTTTTTTTATAGTCCATTATTTATCATTTTCCACTGACAATGATGAGACATTTCTTCAGCATAACAGACTAGCTTCAGGAAAAAATTGACGAATAATAGCTACAACTTACACTGCGCAAACCAAAAAAAGTTGAACTTGTCCTTTACTTCATGAGTCAATTCTTACTAATTTTAGTTTGATAAGAACGAATATAACAAAGTAGAAAATTTACTTGCTCTACATTTTTTGACATGTAAAAGATGAAAATTATTTTTTCTGAAAAAATTGTGAATATGAATTTCAAATGCTCACAACATTTAAAGTGCAATTGCACTAATTAATGATATTCAAATTCAAAATTCTCCGAAAGCCATTCGCCAGGTGTTTGGATCCACGAAGAATCAACTGATTACTTTGATAGTAATATATCAGCTTTCCTCGTGTAAAGCGACTTCTGGAGCATCCCTACATTTAAACCAGCAGTATAAAAATTTCTTGATGAAACCGTTCTAAATGCTCGTCACTGACATATCCGCAATTAGGTGAAAAAAAATCAGCATGGGAGTCTACACAACTGAATCGAATGCTATGTCAAATACAAGTTGACGTATTTGTGGCCCAACAGCGATGCCTTCCTTGACCTTTGCATAACTTAATTTAGGAAATTTGTCTCTTGAGTATTTGAAATCTTGCCGTGTCGATTCATGGCTCTGACAAAATTCTTCATCAAGCCAGCTTGATATGAAATTATTGAAGAAGAACATTTTTTGGGTCTACGAGTGGCTCGGAAATTACGAATTAAATCGTTACTATCCCACATACACAAAAAGCAACAGTATTTCGTGTACCTTAATTGCATCCGTAGTAGTGTAGCAATCACTTTCAAATCACCGCAGATTTTCACTTATATTCCAGGTAGTTGATTGAATTTAGGAGGTCTACCATGTTTGCATAAGTCTCCTTTCATGTGAACCGCATAAGCAAAATGCAGTCTTCATAGGAGGCGTCAAATTGCGCTTCTGTGAGGCGAACGTCATTTCGCCACAGATCTAACAAAAATTTTGACTAAATTCACACATTTCCGTGGCATAATGATTTCTCTCTTCAGAACTCTCTCTATGAATTTCACCGTTACAGCAATAGTATCACACTTAGTAAAACAAATGTTTCGCAAATTGGAAAAGAAGAATTTGTGAATTATAAAAAGTAGCTTGTATCTCTGAAACTAGAGATAATCGGTCGTTTTTGCATTTAGTAAACTAGAATACATAAGATAGGACTAATTTTAAGACCAAAACAATTTCATTGATGCACAGTGCAAGTGTTGGCATTTTTTCATGTAACGTTGTGTTTCAACGAGATAATAGATAGCACTTATTTCCAATCGATGAAAGAATTCGCATCACTTGTGAACATTATCACTCTTGTACTGTTACCACTCACATAAATCGACATGACAACGAAGAATCGTATTACAATTATATAAAAGATGACACTGATGTCTATGATATAGTCCGGCATTTCAATTTTGTTATTCTATGTTCTGATCAAAGATATTACAGAAGTCGCGCTACGAAGTACGCATTATTCAAACTCTCACAATTGACACGGATACTTCGCTTATCACTTGATGAAATATAATGTTGGATAATAAGAAATTAGAATTACCAATTTCTAAATTGGCTTAAATTTCACTGAATATATTAACAAATTTACATACGATTCGGTTGGTTAGCCCATTATCAAGAGTATTCAACAATATTACTAATTGTTTTGAGAAATATTGTTGAATGCGCTTGATAATAGGCAAACTACCCGAAACATATGTAGAGTTGTTGATATATTCAGTGCAACTTGAGCTGAGTGTTTTAATTTCAATTCATTATTATTTGACATTCATAAGTGAAATCTCCAAGTTATTTATTACTAAAAATGCAAGCAATACTACACTCCCTGTTATTTTTCGAAGAATATGATTGAATTCAAGTAAAACTAAGTAGTTTTCTGATTTTCACTATAATTAAGTTAAAACATAGTAATACTGTTTCGCCAACACAGTGGCTTCATCAGATGTAGATGATAAACTGAGTAATATCATTGAAGTTCAAAATGTGTAATAACCATCTTCGTTTAAGAAAAAATGTCTTAAACACAACATCGTCCTGAAATGTATAAAGATCAAGTGTAGAAATCGATCCGCACAAGGCTAGCATAGCTTTCTTTCGAAAAAATTACCAATATGCACTCACCCAACTCGGCGAACTGGATTTTTAATGTTATAGAAAATCAGGGAAAGGTCTTCTCCGTAACATAAGGGTATGAAGTGGAAATTTCTCACGATTTCTCGAATTTCACGAGACGTGGATTCGCATTTTTGTCATCTAGATATTGACGATTGTTTGAAGACTAAGAGTTCAAATTAAGTGCTCATTAGAATGACAGTTCATCTGATGATAAATATTTGAAGTTTACTAACTTGTCAAACAAACAAATCAGAAAATGCAGAGGAATTATATCCACGATCGTATTCAGAGATTTCTGTATTGATTTAGGCGTAGCCGTGATTTTAAAATCGTTTTGCAAAAATGAACAACAACCGAAAATATCTCAGACATATAACTTTTGAATTTCCAATGATATTCTGTGGATATCACGGAAAATTAATGAATACTTTATGCATCCTCATAATTTCTGGACTCATTACACCAATTGTAAAATATTTATTGACTACTCTCTTTTGTATTTTCGACTATATGGCGTTTTGTCTGAAGTGTTGTCACTTCAAAACTACCTGAAACATTCTTGATTAGCACATTATGTCCAATGGGAACAAATTGACAGTAGTCCTCAAAAATTCATTGATACACTCAATATACTCATGCTTTCGTGATAAAAAAGAAAGTGGTTAGAAACAAGTGAAATGTTTATAAATTTTTTTCGGAATGAAGTCAAGTGTTTTGAATGGTAGTATTTATTCAAACTGGGGATAAGTAAGCTGCTATCGCCAATCTGAGTAGTCTACAATGCATTCCACAACATTAATTGAAAGGCAAGAGATGTGTGAAATTGCTTATCCAATATCCAAAATATTCCATTTTCAAATTCGTGACGTAACGCCACTGAGCTTCTACAACCTCAAGATTCCTCAATTTCAGAGATTACAACACATTTCGACCTGTTCCGTAAACAAAAATTAATGACGTTCCAAATGAAATTTGCGAAAGTGTAATGGGTGTAATTTAGTACATGAAATTGGAGATTACGTCCTTGAAATAATGAGGAAAACAGTTGAAACGAGGAAAGGAGAAGAGGTTCTGTAACTGCGCATCTTAATGATTGAGTTTATTTGCACTACACTTCATATCTCAATAAATTCGACTTGGTAAAGTTTGTTGAGGGGAATCTCTCAATATCATTAAAGGTACATTGTGGATTGAAAAGTGCCACTGCTAAAAGCAAAATTGTATGGTATGCTAAGTATAGTTTACGAACTAATATGATACAAATTGTGGGGTTCAAAATCGATAGTTCAATCTGATGCCTTGTGTGCATGAGAAATACTTGAGGAGTGTACAATGCGTAGGTACACTTCATGACATTGACGAAAAAGTTTAAAATCTTTTTAGTTTAAAAAAAAAGTTTAAAAATCACAGGAAATTTATTCTGAATGGTCTTGATATCAATTGGACGTAGATATTCATTTGATTTTCATTTATATTGCGAGAAATTTGAGATCAAAATAATCATAATATAATGATAATAAGTTAATTTATTTCTTGTCTAGCATAACTATTAACGCCGACCGAATCTCCTATTATAGAATGAGTTCCACGTGAGTGACACAAAAAACGGAGTAGTTTAATGAATCAATTATAATAAAATAATGAAATAAGAATCAACCACTTTGTAAAAAATTATCAATATTATGTCTACAATCCTGACTCAGTCTGCAAAAGGAATAACTTGAATATACAAAAATTAAATTGAAAAAATCCATTTGGTACCTTTGGTAGATAGATCCAGAGGTACATTTTTTTTTGAGTCACCTTTCGAATAACCTACAAAATATTCTTCAATAATGTCTTGTTAGATTAACTGTAAATATTTAACTATTTGAGTCCTCAAAAAGAAAACAAACATTTTCGAAAACATGAAAAATACTGAATAGGCAACTCATTTTTCTGTTTTGGACTGCAATTCCAGTTAAACACTGATTCTTAAAAAAACCCGAAAATGCCTCTCGTCAATTGACTGGTCCACGTGAAGAGTTTCATCGTCGTTATTTCACCGAACTTATCTGGATTCAAGAATAGTGGTGAAAAATTCTCGAATGAGAATAATGTCCTATATTGCAGACTATTTTTCGAGAAACTTCATATGATGTTTGCATTTCTTGAACAAGCTATATATGGAGTGAACAGAATGATTGATTCTTCTGCACAATTCTTTTTCTGAATTTTTTTCAAAAAAAATTGAAAAAAAAACGAACTCTTCTTTGACAATTTTGTTGAACGAATATCAGATTATAATGGTTGTTATACTGGCTCTGTTTCAGGTCATTATTTTGGTGAAATAATACATCTCAAGTATCAATCATTCCGCTTGCGTCAATTGCTGGAAATAGGCCCCCCGGAATCTATTCCGCAGTTGATGATCTTGTGCTTTATACATTGATTCGTCTGACCGTTTTTCAGGTGGATCTCCCTGCTACGCTATGCATCTACCCTTGGTCTCCATTCTAAAATGGAGATTTTGAAAAATTTTCCAGCTACCATGAGATAATCAAGCTATGTGGCCACCTCTTACAATTTAAGGTGAACAATACGATCAGTGGCACCAGTAACACCAGACATGCGCCTTAGGTGTTGTCATTTGGTACCCCATCCGTGAGAAAGAGATTCGACATCAACTTCTCATGGCTTTTCAGGCCATGTGTATTTGGTTGGCAGTTTGCTTCGTGAGTGGAACCGTTTTCGATGTATAGCTAAGGTCATGTGAAACACATTGATCGAAGACCTTTCTCTTCGAACATGTTGGTATATTTTACTTGAAAATCTAACGTGCTTTGCCATAGTCCGCTTATATTGAGCCTTTTTCATGCCTGATTGTCACGCCCAATGCGAATTTCGTGACCAATAAATTTGTGGATACTTGAATATTTTATTTGAGTTCAGCCTATTTATATTTCTTCACTTATTTGTGAAGTTTTCTGAAGTTTTCGTAACATCGCCGTAGCTTCATGGGCACGGTCTGCAATCAGAACTATTGCAGACCATTGGCCTTGAATGGTTTGATTTTTCTCAATTTATACCCATTTCAACAAAGTATTTCAAACAGAATTTCATATTTTAAGACATTTCGTCCTTTTAGCGAATTCTTCTTTCAATACGAAAATCCTGCATGTTGTCATGTATTTTGACACGTGCTCTAATCCTTTTGCATGTGCTTTTATGATAGTTATATATATATATATATATATATATATATATATATATATATATATATATATATATATATATATATTATTTCGAAAGTTTTTAGCAAAAACAGACTTTTTTGATATGAAAAAGTTGTAATATAACAACGAAACGTCAACAAAAATAAACTTTTTCATATCAAAAAAGCCTGTTATCGCTAAAAACTTTCGGAATGAAATATCTTAAACAGGCAATAAATCAATTTCAAGAAATATATATATATATATATATATATATATATATATATATATATATATATATATATATATATATATATATATATATATATATATATATATATATATTTTGTTAGGGTTTATACTGTCGAATGCTTTCTAATAGTCCACGAATATCAAGATAAATGGTTCATTATATTCGATACTTTTTTCGATGAGAGTTCTACTAACCCATAGATGATCACTAGTTCCATACCTATTTCGAAAACCAGTCTGCTCACACAGTTGATGAGGGTCGAGTTTGTTTGAGATTCGTCTAGTGCTAGTACTCATGAATGAATTGTACATATGTATTAAGAGACTTATCTGTCGATAGTTTTGCAGCTTACCTATGCCCTTTTTTTATGTATAATTATTATGGTTGCTGGATCCCACTGGAAGCGTGTTGTACCATTCAAAAGGCATGCGTTAAAAAGATTGCAGATCATCTTGTGTAGACTGTTGCCACCGAGTTTGAAGCCTTCTTTCTGACTACATCTTCTCATGTGCTTATTATACATGTAATTTAAAATTTTGATACAGTGATTAGAAGTTTTTCATTCAATTAATATTGATAAAAACCACTACTCTTCTATCTATTTCCATTATTCTCGATTTTTGCAAATGAGCTTGCTACCCTTCACAATTTTCAGTTTTTAATAAAATAGAAAGCAATTGGTTCTTCAAAATTCTTAAATTCATCTTGGTATCACCAAACTAATTCAATGTCATTTACTCACTACGTTCTTTCTCAACAGGTACGTAGGAAAAAATTCTTCTCAAAAATTCGTTTCGGCATATGTAAACCGCTAGATGACTGTAGATTGTCGGGCCCAAAAGGACGTCCGTCTTGGATCTGCGTCAATCGAGTGAATGGTGGACCAATTGCTTTTTGAGAAGCACTGCGAGTATCGGGAGAGTGAATTAATGAGTGAATGAGTCAAAAAAGGTGATAGGTGAGCAAACATTCATAGGCACAATTGAGATCAGAGTAACAGTCAAGAATTTGTTCCTGAAAAATTTTCGGGAAGAAGTGCCTCTCGATAAAGCAAACATGAACCTGATAGTTATTTTCTGTATTACTAATACAGACTCAACGCTAGTTCAATTTCACCACACCAAAATTACATATCCGATAACAATAAAATGGTTGAATTTTTTAAGCGAGCATAAAAAATATTCGAACCATCTGTTGAGTTTGATCTTCGTGTACTGTTATATTTATACGATCGTCGACTTGCTCTCACAGTTATCCCTAAGAATATCACTTGAAGATAATCATTTTTTAAATCAGTTCTGCTGAAATCAACCGACAGATATCAATAACATTATTTAATTAAATACACTATCAAAATTATTTATGAAGGTATTTGGTGGGTCACGCTGTAAATTCCACAAATTCTGAAAATCGTACAAATTATTGGGTGAACTTGTATTTTCATAAACTATAAATGAAATGAATATTCTCATGATGTTTTCTTACAACACTCAGTAACACGTCGCCCACTACGAACTTTTATATATAAACAGCAAACCTGGAGGTATTGCAGAAAGGGCTTGGTAAGGTAAATTAGACGTTCTAAGTTTAATTAAACGGAAGTTTATCACATCAGAGACGGTGGAATTGGATTCTAAGGATTTGTGGTAGCCAAGAACTGAGGTGAATATGGAAAGCATGTACTAACAAGACGAACTTAATTCGTCTTATGTTGAAGTGAGAAATTTAGGTTCGTTAGAGAAAATACCACACGGGTTATAGGGGTGCCGATTTCCTGCAGGTTAGGGCGAAATGGGATTTTCGATCCTTTTTTATACCATTTATATCTATATTAATTAATTATTTTGTCAGGATCTGAACAGACTATATATTTGGCTCTGTGACAATAATCCTAAAATGAATATTAAAATATCAAAAAACATGTAAGAAGCATAGCAACTAAATATAAATTGAATAACACTGATATGAAAAACATAGAATTTAAACTTGAAAATAACTGTTTGAAACGTGTTCATGAAATGAAATATCTGGGTATAATGATGAGACGAATGTCTGAACTTCAAATCCCATGGTGAATTTAACGCCAGAAAAATGTCAAAAAAAGTTGGTTATTTGGGTAGACTTAGTAACAAATTAAATTTGAATATTAGGCTCATATCGAATATTTCTCCTCACTGTTGTTTAACTTACAGAAAAATTCAGTTAACCGCTCACAAAAAATTCAAAATAGGGGCCTGAGAATTGTTCATAAGTGCAGTAGACGAACCTCTGTCAAGAGAATGCTTGATGTTTGTAGACTAATGAATGTGAATCAACGTATTATTCATAAAACCTCAGATTTTATTTATAAAATTAAAAATGATATGCTGCCCTTGTATTTGAGCGAAAACCTACAATTTAATTGTGATGTGCATAATCATGAAACACGACATCTAAACGATTTTTATTTAAATACGTTCCATACATCTTTGATGAATAAGTCCATGTTCAGCCAAGGTTTTAAGTTATTTAACGGATTACCTACAGAGCTGAAATACTGTAGAAATCATGAGAATTTTAGAAAACTATCAGCTTCATATATATTCAATAATAAAGTTTAAATTGTGAGTAGATAGTGGTTGTAACGAATCTTATTGTACTGAGTAGCTTTTGTTAATAAAGGTATATTATCATTATTATACTTATTATTATTAGGGTGTCCCAGCCTGTAGAGGCGAACATTTTTTTTTCGATTTTTGATACGCATACCCTTCATATTTTTTCGAATTGACCATAATAAACAGAATATAAAATTTCATTCATATCGGATAACGATAACCCGTGCCGACTTGAAGGCTAAATTTCAAGAGAAATTTCGAAGAGAGGTTGTGGAGGATATCCGAAAACTTAATTTTCATTTATTAAATCAAACTTAATTTTACAGGCATATAATAGAATTATCAATAATTAATTATTAATACCACATTATGCTTCCGCATTTCTCCCCAAAGTTTTTTTACAGACAAGGTATCAGTGTGTTTTTCCGTACGCAAATTACTGAAAATAAGATTTCTGCTGGATTTTGTATTTTTGGGGATCCATATTCTTTCAGTTCTCGGAATTTTTCAAGTAACGAAATATTAGGATTATCTCATTTCGGATTCAAATATAGCTGCCAATACTAGTTCGTAGATGTCGTGACGATAGGGAAAAATAATCACATTTCTATCACATTTTGTTCCAAAAATATTTAGGCGCCGTTAGTACAACTAAAATCTGAAGCAGAGTTGTCATATCAAATAATTTGAACTTCATTTTCGAAATAAAATTCTGTAACCACATTTCAAAGTACTCGTGATTCTCCATTCCTAGAAGAGTAATCCAATTTCAGCACCGCGATCAATTGATCTTCACAAGCATAGTATATAAAATTATTGAAATTTCTATCTGGGAGCTCTCTTCTTTGGATTTGGGCATGTCTAAGCTTGAAAACGATTTCAACGACATCACTGGTGCGAAAACCGAAAAAAGTTGGCAGACTGACATACTGGACAGTATTCAGTACGTCGTTTTGGAAGACATCTTTGATAGCTTCTGCCCGCTTTTTTCGACTTACTTCGTGAATGTACCTTCAGACTAACTTCAGAGTAACAGTAATTTTCGATAGTGCCTTGTAATATGAACTGTTAATACTGTACAATTTTGGCCCTGAAGACGAAAAGAATGATTTTCTAAAGCTTGGAAAATATTGAGGAGGTAACTTACTTTCCTGTCCTGGACTCTAATTCCAATTAAAAACTGAAAATACATATCGACAGTCTCATGAAGAGGAGACCCGTTTTTATCGAAACTGTTCTCAGTTGCTTTGGAGTGTATGTTCCAGAAGCTGGACAGGAGCGAGAAAAGCGTCAAGATAAATGGCAGCTACCTTAGCCACTTGAGGTTCACTGACGATATAGTCCTGTTATCCCATGATGCTACCGATCTTCAAGAGCGCACCAATGAACTGAACATCGCGAGCAAAGAAATAGGTCTGGAAAAACACCGCAAAACCAAAGATGATGCTCAACCCTTTCTGCACCAGAGAGCAAATGGTGGTGGACGGATCCCCATTAGAAATAGTAGCGTCTTACATATATCTGGGTCAGATTGCCACGGGAGACAAGGATATTACACCGGAGATCATGCGAAGAACCAGAACAGCTTGGGGTACAGTTGACCCGACTGAAACATACCTTCAAATCAGATATGCACTATCCTTAAAGAGTAAAGTATTTGATCAATGCGTTGAACGAGTGATGACGTACACCAGCGAAACTTGGACTCTAAAATCTACACACATCCAGAAACTTCGAAAAATCCAGCGAAGTATAGAAAGATACATGATAGGCCTAACCATACGAGATAGAATACGCTGCAACTGGATAAGAGGTCAAACAAAGGTGAAGGATGTCGTGGAGTGCGTAAAAACGTCAAAGTGGAAATGGCAGGCCATCTAGCCCGAACAAGAGATGAGCGTTGGTCATCTGAGGTCGGTGATTGGGAGTTCAGAGACAGGGTAAGACCAAGAAAGCGCCCTTACGATCGATGGGATGAGGAGCTTGAGGATTGGCTGGGCATTGCCTGGATGAGAGAGACTGCCGATATGGAATCTTGGCAAAGACAGGGGAGGCCTTCGTTCCGCTCGAAAAAATGAAGCTCTTTACATTGAAAATAGCTTGTTTATATTATATCTGGAGTACAGAGCACTCGAGGAAGTTCGTACTTCTCTCATAAGAAATACGTACAATATCAATTTCACAAAATTGGGAAGGACGATTCAAATCTCATCAAGATTTGAAAACCCAATCTATGACCACAAGCACAGAATAACTGAAAAACACGATTTTAAGTACAACACAAGGATTTTATCAATTCAAGAACACAAAAAATGTGAAAAAATTTGGGGGATGTCACTTATTCCTCCTATACTCCTCATAAATGGAATAAAAGCTATGAAAAATCTCAATTTATTCGATAAATTTTCAATGAAGCTTTCAAACATCCCTAATGGAATTGCATATATTCCAAATTCCCATACTTAAAATTGTGTTTCAACAAACTGAAAAAAAGAAAAACCAAAAAAGAAAAAGTCCAATTACAAACACAGATTATAGAAATCAGCAGTTCTTTGAGAGAAAAGAACCGATCGTAAATGAAAAATAGAATTCAAACTAACCTCCCTGACGACCTCTATCTTATTTCGTAGGTTCTGTTGTTGAAGTTTGTCTTGATAATGAGTTTACCACCCGAAACATGTTGACTCAGCGTTATTAATTTTATTGTATTATTTAATCAATATATTAGTGAAATATAAATTCAAGTGTTTAATTAAAATCAACATTATGAGTTTTTATCGACTTATATAATATAAAACTTCTTCCTGTATATAAGATTCAATTGAACAAAGTATTCAGTGATTGGTTTCAGAGGAATTACATCTTGATTATTTCTGACCAAAAATCTGAAATTTGAAAGTTGATATAACGGAGTCTGACGATATTTTGTTGTTACCTATTCAAAGTCTTGTATTGATTCTTTTAATCTGAAAAATTCATTGCGAAAGTAACATTTTCGTCAAATGTGTTTTACGGCTGATATTGGGCTCTATATACATTCTTTACGACCAAACCCAGTCGATTAAAAACCTGCATTTTTCTGTGAGTTATGGACATAAAAAACTTGTCTCCTTACTTTTACATAGGGGATTTTATGGGACTAGAAATAAGTTCTCTCAAAAAAAAACATATGCCCGCATAAAGCTTTTAAAAGCCGACGTCCCGAGTCAAGAAGATAAGATCTGCGGACCGCAGAAAAAGTGAGCCAAAAAATTATAAAACCTCGCTGTGAGAAGTGCTGGAAAAGTGGCGTAAAAAGTTTTCCGGGTGAACATGTCTACTTTTTAATATCTCTTGCATGCCAGCATTCCTTTGAAAAATTAATTTCATCATAACTCCAGAGAAGACTTATGAACTCGACGCTCGAAAAATTAATTACGCAGAGTGCATCTCCTTTATACCCTTGAGACATTTGCCCCTCCACTATGTGGATTTCGAAAATTGAAAATGGTATAACAGTAAGTGTTAGTTTCGATTATTCATATGCAATGGAATTTTTTCAAGACATTAATTTTATCACTAGTCACTTGAAAAAATATACTGTTTACAATATATGTATATTAATATATATATATATATATATATATATATATATATATATATATATATATATATATATATATATATATATATATATATATATATATATATATATATATATATATATATATATATATAATATATATATATATATATATATATATATATATATATATATATATATATATATATATATATATATATATTCACAATTTCACGAACTCAGATTAACAAATGATTCATACTAGTGAATACTGAGGCTCATTATCGGAATATCGAAATGATTCAAACAAAACTCTCAGGGAGCTGTCTACAAATTACTTTCCAGAAAGAATATTGAAGGAATTTGGAAAAATTCATCGATATTGTGGAATGATAATAGGATAATACTGTTTCATTATTATTATGAATCATCAGTCCATATTTAATATATCAATCAAGAGTCGATGACTTTCAAAACGTCCATAGGTTCCATACAAGAACGAGGGGAATTGTTTTCAGTGAAAATTCATGTGAGCTCCTCTATCGGAGAAAAAAGTATAAACTCTCCGTAGCGTTATAGGTTCCTACTCACGACAACATTAGTGCGATTGTGAGGCTTTGTAGACATTCCATTCCAACACCACAGAAAACTGTTCGCAATGTGTAAGAATGGTGTCATGCCTAATCGCTCCAGATCACCAGCGCCCCGGCGGGCAAAAGTATAGCTTGTTTCAAGATTCGCAAATGATTCATACTAGTAAATACTGAGACTCTTAATCGAAATATCAAAATATTTCAAATAAAACTCTCAGTTAGCTGTCTACACAAGTGTTGCCATCGAAAACGAACCCATCACTTTCGAGAGTGAATATTGAGGTCGTTTCGAAAAATTCATCGATCTTGTTGAATGATAATAGGATACAATTGTTTCATCATTATTATGAATCATCAGTCCATATTTGATATATCAATCACGAATCTATGACTCTCAAAACGCCAATAGGGGCCATACCAGAATGAGAGAAATTGTTCTCATTGAGAATTTTTTCCGATAGAGGGCGCTCACGTGAATTTTCACTGAGAACAATTCCGCTCATTCTGGTATAGAAGCTATGGGCCTTTTGAAAGTCAGCGATTCTTGATTGATAGACTGAATATGGGCCGATGATTCATAATAATGATGAAACACTTGTATCCTATTATCATTCAACAAGCTAGATGAATTTATTGAAACGCTCTTAATATTCACTCTCGAAAGTGATGGGTTGGTTCTCGTTGACAACATTTGTGTAGGCAGCTCCCTAAGAGTTTTAGTTGAAACTAGCTGACCTGGCCAACGTTGTTTTGCAATATAAATTATATATATATATATATATATATATATATATATATATATATATATATATATATATATATATATATATATATATATATATATATATATATATTATCATCTTCAGCCTCTGTCCGTCTACTGCAGAACGAGGGGCTCTTTGCCAACATTCCCTACTCGCAGTCTCTCTCTTCCAGTCAACGCCCAGCCAACCCACGAGCTCCTTATCCCATCGATCGAGAGGGCGCTTTCTTGGTCTTACCTTGTCTCTGAGCTCCTCAATCCAAAGTTAGTTTAGGTTGTATCCCGTCAACTTACCATCGCCGGACGTTGGCGCAATGTTAGTGTGACGTCACAGGTCATACAGCTCCTACAGCCCGTGAGCGCAGTACATATCCGGAGACATACGTAAGTTAACGCTTGTCTGTAAATTGTTGCTTCATTTCGTTTTTGATTTATGTATATTAGGTACTGTCATCTTCATAGTGAAATTCATAACATGGATGAAGGATATGAAAAAGGGCAATCGGATAATTTACCCAAAATAGATAGACTAATGGTTGCCCTCTATTCTGCAAAAAATAGTGATTTTGTTGCTGCCAAAATTCGAGGAGTAAAAATGAAAAAGTAAGTGAGCATCATTTTTGTTACTTAAAGCAACTATTTCGAAAATAGAATGTGATATGATAACTCATTATGTGTGCGTACAAGGTACCCAATGTAACCTCACTGCCGCGGTGCAACCTCTCTACTTCCCAAAGTGTTTTATCTATTTAAATATATATATCTATATATTGTTCATTCACACGCATCTTATATTATATCTGTACAAATACTCGTAGTTAGATACATAGACAATGTTAAGATGAATATATTAGTTTGTTACCTTCTTATTATTATATGAATTATTATATTATATTATATCATTATATTGTATTATATATTAATTATATTATATTATTATCATGAATTTTGTTCGGACAGGTGTACTAAACCTTTTTTGTGATATCGCACTTACAAAAGTATGTATACATCACTTTATGACATTTTGTGACTGTTCCCTATTTTAGATCGGCACGAGACTACTATGATGATGATGCCGTAGGTTACGCTCAAATAAAAAGAACAGGTAGCAATTGTAACGTAAAAATAGAATCACACCAGAACACCGAGTAGAAAACCGTATCATTGCAGCTTGATATGAGATGAAAATGAAGGAGAGATTTCAAATGTAACCTGTGATGATTGTGCCGCCAGTAAAGGTAGGTGTAAACATGCGGTAGCACTTTTAATGTGGTTGCACCGTCGAATCGAGGAGCCTTCAACCACCTCAGTGAAGAGTTACTGGAAAAAATCAAAGCTCTCGGGTGTCGGCATTACGCTAAAAAAGATGAAAGCCAAAAGATTTTGGCCCTCACAACTAACAAAATACGAGTACAGCCAAATAAAAATAGTTTTTTTTAATAAAGTACTACCAAAACTTCGAGAGCTTCAAATACAGTGGTCGCACTGAGAGTATGTTTGTGAAAACAGAAGTAGAAAAGGTGTCCCCTTCATTACCTAATAAATAATTTTGAAAAATTATTTATTAGGTAATTTATTAGATAATTATTTAATTTTGAAAAAATTATTTATCAGGTAATTTGAAAATCACAATAATTTTGAAAAAAATCAATATGAATTTTGATGTCGAAAGTTTTTTAAAATATTGCAAGAACGAAATGACTGAATCAAGATGCCTTCAGGTGAAAGATGAGGTTACGATGGCTCAATCAGATTGAAACTTGTGGTTTGAAATGCCCTACAGACGAATAACAGCCTCCAAAATGCACGAAACAGCACAATGTAGAATGTAGAAAAGATGGGTCTCACCATAGAAGAAGTGTTTGGTGAGGTAACTTTTAAACAAACTGCACTGCTATTAAAAGAGGAAGGCATTAGAAATATATGTTGTTGATGAAGTCTCACGAGTCAAAAATCTGAAATGGGTTCTGGTCGTTTCTTGAAAAATAAGTGGCCTATGCTTGGAGCCTCCGCCTGATGCGGTACTGATGACTTTGTTGTAAAGTGACTCCCTTACGAAAAAAGACATCAAGTCAGTACTATAATAACGAAAAATTAGGTAAGAAATATTAGCTGCACAGATTGAACCCAAAGGCACATGACAGAAAAAAGCAAGGGCTCACTTTTGACATGCACATGTGGACTTTATTATTATTATTATTATCAAATATAATTAAGGGCAGGGTCTGAAGACCCATAAGCCCATTAACACTTTTTTACAGAATACTGCAATGTGAGGATAATACATTAAATAAACATTTGAGAAAAAAATAATAATAACAAGAAGAAAAATAGTGATCAGTACACATTGACAATGAAAATATGACAAAAACAATTTCTCCAAAATGAAAACAAAAACTCATCTAGCACCCTCTTGAACACGTTTACTGACTGAGAGTTCACAACTTCAGCAGGTAAACTGTTAAATACACTGAATACACGATTAGGTAAAAAATGCTGCCGCCTAGATGTATGAAATGATTCTTTCTTCAGCTTCAAATTGTGACCACGAAGTCTGTTGCCATCAAGAATGAATAAATGTTTAGAATCTCCAAAATTAATATTTCGAGATTCAAAAAGTTATGATTAAGTCACCACGTAGTCGACGAGCTTGAAATGTTGGTAGTCGAGCTGAAGTAAGCCTTAAGGGTAATTCGGTCTTTTAAGTTTGAATGATAGTCTATTAGCCCTACGCTGAATGTTTTCGGTAAACCTCTGTCCCACACCAACTCCTTTGAAACTTGAAAGCTCGAAAAATGTAGATGTACATGAAGTGCCTAATGATGGAACTATTGTGACAATCTTGTGGAAAAATGTGTAACTTTTTCGAAGGATAGTAAGTATTCACGAAAAATTTATCAAATAAATTTGCTCACTTTCAATTTTACAAATTTTTGTTTCATTATTTGTTAATTTCTGATTTGTAGTGAGATTTTAAGAGGTTTGTTAAAATAACTTTACATACCTACTTGAACGTTGTTCGTTTATTTATTAGTTAGCGAAGGAGCAAGCTTAGAACTTAATGTAAAATGAAAACAGTTGTATTTTTTATAAAACTATTGGTATAATTTAATATAAATTAAATAGCTTGCTTTGTAAAGTTACTATTTCACATGATGAAATCACAACCCGAATCAAGTAGATCAACTTGTTTTAAATCTACTAAAGCGTCCAAAACCTCTGAGTATTAGCCATTTCTTACGTATTTTTAATATCCATTTGAACCAAAAAAAATAACTTTTCCGGTGCGTTGGTGGTGGTACTTTTTACATTTTGGACAACACATGATTTTCTTGTATTTGAATTCGACATTTCGAATAGAATTTGCGTTATTTCATAGTAAACCGTACTGGAGCACGCAACGTACTGCCACGACCACCTTTCATACTGGCCATCAAGAGCGTAGTCGCTCGGCGTTCCGAAGTTGAGTTGGTCTCTACTCCGCTAGTCGCTTGTCCCCAAAGTTTCGAGCATTATTTTAACTCTTTTTGTATATTACGAACGAATAAGAAAATATTTTTCTATTATTTATAACATATAAGAATGATTATATTGGAGTATTGTGAGCACATATTTCTGTAACAGACAAATGTAAAACATTTATTATTTCAAAAGAAAACAACGATGTTTTCACGATAAAGCCTACTGTAAAAAATACTTCTATTAGTTAATGAGATAAATTTGAGAAAAGTTGCCTAACCCAATTTATTGAATTATTTGAGATAATAGGAACCTTGAAAGAAACGAAACTGTAGGAATTACTGAAATTGAATTTTTACCTAAGTATAAATAAATATTATATTTCTGATTAACTTCCAACCAAACATGACTACTTTATGAAAGTATTGAGCTTTCTTCATTTATTTTTTGTTTCAGTTTTCTTGTGTCCATCTTCATTATTTTTTTTGTCTTAGTCATTCAAAAAGATATTCGAAAAAATGGAACACTACTGCATGTTCATAATATTTTTATTGTCTTCACCACATAAACAGCAACAATAAAAATCTTTCAGAACAAGATTGCTTTCTGGTGCAAATTATTCAAGAAGACGTGGAAGAAATTGTGGAATAATTACAGATATTATCAGTTAAATAAACTTTTTGCTTTTTCAAAGTTATTTGGATGAACAGTTTTGTGATTAAGCTTGTACGCCCTTTTTTATTGCCATATCTCTCTCTTTTTCATGTAGAGATTTTTAATGTCCTGAAACTTCGCGTATCTTGTCTGTCCAAAATTTTCAAATTTAGGATTTAAAAAAGTATTATCTAAATTATTTTAAATTTCTCCAGATTATTGATAATATTTTTGAGTAAATGTACAAAATCATAGCTTACAAATATCCTATTTTGAGGAAACTTTGGGTTTGAAAGAACGTGTTATTGTTAGTTAGATTTGTGAACAGCGATCTGTTTATTCGATGGTTATAGGTTATTATATCCAAAACAATGAAACCAGCATTTTTTGTACCCGAAGTAATTTTTATTTTTTGTGATTGGTGTCATTCCGAACCTTTTATATTATGAACTGGTAATAACATTACCACTTCTGCGAAATTACCAGAAGCTGAAAAAAATCATGAACCCCAAAATTGTTGTGGCTAACGAATTGTCATCACAAGCGACACCAATCAAACTATTTCCTCTATAATCCTAGCCTTTTATCAATGTATATTTTATATATTAATGAAACAACTTTTGCATGAGGTTCCAAAGACTCATAATGTAAAAATAGTTTTTTGTATTTTCGTCGCATAGCTGAAGCACTTGGGGCAACATTTGGGTTTGCAGACAAATATTGAAGATATCTTTTTATCGGAAAATTGATGTAATTCCGCATTAAATCATAAGCACAAGGAGAAAGACTGTATAACATGAATGACATAATTATTATTGTATCAGAACTAGTATCGTTTCTCCTTTGGAAGTAATAATTTTATTTGATCAATTAAAATTCGAAGGTTATTCAAACAAGTAGCCCTGTTTTCTGAAGAATCTCCAGCTAAATCACAACTAATTTTAATCGATGCCTCATTTAGTAATAGACATAAACTTTTCTCGATCAAATAAGTGAACACACACACTAACTTTTAATCCACACTGTCTGGAATATCTTTTGTATCTCGTCAACAAATTTTCCATTTGAAAATATTCTTACTAGAAACTCACCTATTTCAAGCTTGGAAACTTACTGAGATTATCTACGGAATACCTATCATCTACACTATATTTCACAAAAAAATTATTTGTAAGTAATCCGTACTCAAAACACAACACAAATTCAGAATCGATTAAATCCAGTTCACACAAACCACTTCACGTTTTTATAATTTGATGTTATGTTATCCACAAACTATCAACACTAGCACCTAAATAACACTATAGAAAATTGATGAATAGAAGACTAAAACTGAAAAATCGTCAAATATTCAATTTCAAACAACGAAAGTCTCAAACAACACAAAATTGATTTCGTTTCACTGAAATTTGTAAACAAACTAAACACTTAGTTTTTTATAGTTTGATGTTGATATTTCAACAAATTATCAGCATCAACACTTGTATAACTTGTAATGTCTGCACATTTGAAAAATATAGAATTTATACCAAAAGTTTTGGGAAGCGTCCTATTTGAATTAGTATACCTGCCCAACTAAATGTTGTTTTTAACACTATCTTGTTTTAACACATGTACATTCCTTAGCCTGTTTGTAGGTGGCCGTGGTACTGCTGCTGAGTGTATGACCTGTGACGTCACCGCACCGAGGCCGGCCGGCCGTCACTCGCGCCCTTGCTAAAATTCAATATCTCCCGAGGAACTAAGTGACATATCAAAATAATTTTAACACGCAATTTTTTATTTTATTTGATATATAGGAAACATAAAAAATGGAAACTAGTGAACATCATTCACATTCCATACACCCACAAGAACAATTCACAATGATTGTGAAATTGTTCTTTTCCTTGACAAACTGTTGATGAGGATAGGTGATAATACACAGTAACAACAAATTGCACTATCAAAAACCTTCATCATGGGAGAGATATATAAATTTTTCCCTGAAACATTCCCAAATGTCCAGAAGTTCTACCCAATAAGGGCAATGAAAATGGTAGTGGTTCACATACTCCCATTCTTCGTTCTTCTTGTATAGGTATAATTTTTAGGAAACTCTTCGGAATGTTTGAACATTAAAGGCCTTCCCAAAAGGGTAAAAAGGGTATTGAATAAACTTTTTTACGATACATGTCTTCTTGATGTGTTCAATCATCTCAGTAATAAAAGAAACTACCTTATAGGGAGTTATAATCAGGGAGTTATTAATAAGGTTTTGAAACATTTGAAATCAATAATAGAACAATATATTTGTGGCTAAGTAAAATACCGTTATGTGATAGGCACAGTAGCGGATTAAGTGTATCCGAGGCCCTACAGCACATAGCCTGTGTAGGCCCTCTGCTGGCTTAAATAGAAATGGAAGGAATGGAATGGAAGGTAGAAAGTATAAAGTAGAAAGTTCATCCAAATAGAGAAAGTGTAGTAGGGGTATAATTTAAAACTTAAAACATTTTTTTCCTTGCATTAATCGAGAGCAAACTCCGAGATTACATCGTCGAAATTTATCTGACGAAGTATGTCTTCCTCCTCAATACACATTAATGCTAAAGAATTAAGCTTGCCTGGACGGATTTTGTTCTTTGCGGGTTTTTTAATCTTTTTAGTTGTGAGAAGGATCGTTTAGCAAACGAAGTTAGTAATCATTAAGCTGTGCAAGATTCTAAACTTGCAACTTCTATATTTGGGAATACGCACTTTACTTTTATCTTTAATAATCATTTCATATAGATCAGAATAAATTTGACCTTTGTTTCTGAAGATTCATATTTTTATTTCAGAACATATTTGTGAAAATGATTAAATTCGCCGAGGGATTTTTTCATTGAAGTCTTCTGGGTAAGATTCTATGAGCAATTGGATATCTTTTTCATATTCTGAGCATGACTTGTTGCAGATCCGCAAGAAATGAAAACTTTTTGTGAAACTTCGTGGTGTACATCACCTCTTCTTTGCATTTGAGCATTAAGTGTGCCAATTATTAAATTAGAAAGTCTCAAGGCGGAATTTGTCTCTAGGATTGAAATCAAGTTCCTCTGCATTTCCATCATTCACTTGTTTCTTCTAATTCGTCTTCGAGTTTCCTGTATATTCCCCCATTAGGAAAAATTTTTCCTTGCCTCTGCTTCAAATTTTTCAAATTGAGTTCCTCATTTCAACGAGATGACCCGATAAAGAATGATACAAAGTGGAATTTGCATTTCAAGATCTAATCCTTCTGCTTGGAGTCCTTTACTGGTGCGATGAAAAACTTGTAGAGATATCATTCACAAGGTGAGCATAAATATAAACTCAAACTCTTGCATTTTTGTTTGAAATATTTTGTGATTCTAACCTGGTCTCACCTTTTTGGTTTGTGTCTCCAGCAATTTCATCTAAAGCATCCAAAATTTTCGGATAGGATTGTAATATTGCATTCGTAGCTACAGCGTGAGCTTCCCAACGAGTGTCCGACAGCGACTTCAGAACGCTATCGTTTCCTATTAAGTAATTCTCTTAAAACTGCCCAACGATGAGTAGAGACGAAAAAAAATTGTATAACAACTGCACAATCGAAAAAAAATTCACTGCAGTCGTACAACAATCAACAGCACTGCGACCAATCAAGTTTTAGAGTATGTGCAGCGCATGGTGTAAATACAGCATATTTGTTGTGCTCTAAAATTTTTTGCTGCATCCCTTTGTGTCGTCCTAACATATTAGCAGCATTGTCATATGATTGTCCTCTGCACTTTGCAATATCTATTTTGCAACCCTCTGAATAACTGAGTACTATATTTGCCATCTCTTCTCCGGTATGACTTTTTTAAATTTAAAAACCTCAGAAATCGTTTCACGTTTCCATCAGACGATTGATACGTATCTCAAAATAATACTCAGTTGATCCCTATGTGAAAGGTCAGGCGTGGAGTCCACTGAGAGGCTGAAGTACCCAGCTGATTGTATTTGATCCGACAATCACTTTGTGAACTTAATCACTCATTAAATCGATAAGTTCGTCGCAAACTGTTTTCGATAGATATGATGGATTGCCTTTTCCTTTATTTCCATATCTTGCAATATGGCTTGCTAAAAATGGATCAAATTGAGCCACAATTTCAAATAAGCAAAAAATTCCCATTATGTATAGATCCAAAAGACTCATCATGTCCCTAAAAGGCCAAACTACATTCTGCAAGCCGTTTGTATAACAGCAATAACTCTTTGCAGTACATTTTGCCAATATTTCCTTTCTTCTTTCACTTGTGCCTCTAGATTTTTGGCAGTCCCTAGACCTTGTCTTCGACTCAAATAAGTTAACATAAAGTCGCTTATGAGCTGAACTATTTTCATGGTGCTCAATTGCAATTACGTTGCGCCAATCACTAAATCCGTCAGCTGCAAATTGGCTCGGCGCTGTGCTGATGGATTTGTTACCAAACGACTTGCAAACAAAGCAATACAAAAGATCCTTTGAGAAAAAAGTGTGGTGACAGTTGTTCGTCAAAGTTGAGGGACTTTTTCGAAGTTCAATGTGAAACATAAAGTTAGAATTATTGTTGAAAAAAGCCATATTCTTTATACGTGTACGTAATCAACAGTGAAAGCATAAATATAGTACTTACCTGAAAACTTTGTGTGGGGTAACGATAAGTGTAGTTTCAATCAAAGCCACTCCGTAAATAAAGTAGGGGTACCTGCGGTAATGCGTATGGGCGCTATCATTTTTGAAATGCAAGGACAACTCACTCCAGTCGGTCTCGCGGCGCGTCCCGCCTGGGGTCCCCCGCAGGCCCGCAGGAGACCCTTCATACTCCCCCGGAAGGGAAGCAGGGCCCTGCGGGGGTGGCCATGAAGGGTCACTCCCGGACTGCTCGCGCCTTGTGATTTCGGACGCATATTATTGGGTGAATCTCGATAAAATGTAGGTATAAAATACTGAAACGCATAACAGAGGATGGAGGCCCCCTGGAGAGCAGGGGCCCCAAGCTTTTGCAATCTTAATTGATGCTTATACGTTAATCCGCCACTGAATAGGCAACTTGTCTGCAATGATAAAAGATGAAGCATCAACTATGAAAACTTTTCATATTGTACACAAAATAAACTACGACGCAATAAGATATAAATAGGACAGACAGAGCAAACATTTCAGAACTCTTTTGCATTGTCCTGTCATATGCAAGGATAACAATTTCCTTTGAATTTCGAAAACGTCCAAATAGTAGAAAGGGGAATGTAATATCAGAAAATCGACCTTTCAAAAATTGAGTACGTCAATAGTCAACCAGATACCATCAATTCAATTCGACGTGGACCTATCAGCAAAAGTGGTGTCGAATTTTTTATCGCCTAAATTATTAATTTTCATATACTGTATAACAATTCCACGTAAAAAATTGACATCACTCTGATAAGACTAATAAGATACAAGATACAATCTATGGAGTGAATAGTGGCATAGTGTTTTTGTATGACCCTTCTCATGATTTACATTTTTTATTTTTAGTACAAATTTTTGAGAGAATTCTCATTGTAAGTTCATATGTTTATTTTTTCCGTGTTCTATGATGTGATGATTTTGTATTTTAGCTGCATCCTGCTGATGGAGTTGCGAACCGACAACGAAATATACAGGTTTTAATTCAGAATTTCACATTTTTTGTGTCTCCTTGAAGATAAAAACAATCTGCAATTTGATCGTTGTATCATTGTAGTCACTAATTGGCGGCTTACTTCATCTCCTGAAGAAGACACAAAAGAAATGTCGAAATATCGAGAGTTGTAATGAATAAATACGAGTTTTTAAACACTTCACCAGACCGATTATTCCTGTTACCTAAATTCTATATATATATATATATATATATATATATATATATATATATATATATATATATATATATATATATATATATATATATATATATATATATATACGTAGAATTATATAAGTAAACCTCTTAAGTTTTTCCCAGAAGGGTGTTAAATGCTTGACTCCCTCGTTTTTTTATACCCCGTCATTAATCTTCATTTGATATTATATTGTTAGGTTGACTTCTGATCGTTTTTCATAACTGGACTAATCGTTTGCAATTTTTTTGTGTGCAGTCTATGTAAAAGTTCAATTACTACGGTTAATGCTTTTTGAAAATCGATTTGAAGTGATATTGAGAGTTAGCACTTTCGATCGCTCGGAGAGTCTCTTTTCGGGTTGTAAGAATCTCATTCACATGACAAGTCACTTCCACATCACAAGTCACTTCTTGATGCTTCGAGGCTAGCGATTTTCCTCATCCTTCTGATAGGAATCTAATATGGTTCCCTGGAATGATTCTAATATCA